>ML782641.1:87792-102087 GCA_009831015.1 Picea engelmannii | reverse complement strand
AACCTAAGTTTACACCTTCTTGTTACTTGTAACTTAGCATTATCACATATCCAACCAAGAGGGTATGGCTTAGTATGTGGAATTGTTTCCAACTTAAGTTTCTTAACAGTTTCTTCAGAAATAAGGTTTGCTTGAGATCCAGTGTCAAATAACGTGTCTATCTTAGTATGCTTTGAAACAACCCTTATGTGAAAAAGTTCAATTCTCGCTTTCTCTTGTTGAGTTACATTGACATTATTTGAAGAACTAGTACTTGCATTAGAAACATTACCTTGATAACCCATGGCTGTGATCTTCGTTTCATCACCCGAATCCGAACCTAAATCATGTTGAACAGTTGTAGCAGTCTTTGACTTCCCTTTGTTGTTGTTTCCAAACTTTTTGGGTCTTCTTTCGGGATGAAGCTTCCAACAATGGTCTTCATCATGGCCATCTTTTGAACAATGTTTACATGTGAACTTTTCTCCCTCTTTCTTCACAGCAACATTCTTCCTGCCATTGCCCTTGAACTTCCTCTTTCCCTTGTCTCCATGGCTGAACGTCTTCTTGTTACTCTCATGAGTATTGTTCCTTCCTCTTGCTTCCAAATGAGTAGCCTGTACACAAACTTCATCTAGATTCGAAGGATTAAACATGAGTATAGTATGTCTCAAATAACTATGTAAAGCTCCAATATATTTGAGCAAAGTTTCCTGAGAAGACAAATCTACTCCCAAAACCAAAGCTCTTCTCCTAAATTCCTGAGTAAAGCTTTGCACACTCTATCCTTTAGCTTGTCTAAAAATTTTCCATTCCATAGTTGCCTTTTGTTTATATGCCAATGGATAAAAAAAAAATTTAATTGCAACAATGAAATCATTCCAAGAAATCAAAATTTTACCATGCTTTTTCATATCCTCCTGAGTCTTGGATTCCCACCAAATAAGTGCTTCACTATCCAATCTTAACGAAGCAAGCTGAACTTTGGTTTCATCATCTTGAATTTTTTGTATTCTACAATATACTTCAATTTGACGTATCCAATTATCTAACTTCTCAGCATTAACTTCTCCCTTGTATATTGGCAATTCAAATTTTATATCAAGCTTTAATGAAGGAATTTGCAAAGGAGTTTTACCATGCCCCTTTGGATAATTCGGAAGAGGTCTTGAACTGGTAGAAGAAGAAGAAGAAGATGGAGGAGAGGGTGGTGGAGAAGCACCATTCCCTCCATTTCCGTTTGGAGTTTTTTCACCACTGCTTCCCTTATGCCTTGAAGGGTTGGAGCCTTCACCTTGTGACAATATGTTCCTTTCCATCAAGATCTTCATCATCTCTCTCATCTCCATGACAACCTTTCTGAGATCTTCATTTTCTGCAGGAACATGTTCATGACTTTCTACATGAGCCATACTTGGTGAATGCCTCCCTGAAACTTGTGGTGATGGTATATGCTTCCTCCTTGTCGGATGAGAACTTGGCTCCACAAGTTGACCTTATCCTCTTGTGAGTTTCAACCTTGTGAGCATAAAAAACAAAATTTGCAAACAATCAAGTCCTCAAAAACCAGTGCTCTGATACCAACTTGATCTAAAAATGAAGAAGACTTGAAAATCTTGAAATTATTGCAAGTAAATGTTATGTGTTAAAAGAAAATGGATCAACTTTTCAGCACATAAATTTAAGGATTACTCATGCAAAATACACATAGACAACAGCATAATCAATGAACATAAGCACATAAAACACAACAATTGATAAAGGAGTTCACCCCTCTCTTGGGCTACATCTCCTGGTCCAGCTTCCAATGGATCATTATTATTAATTGCTCAAAGTGCTCAAAAACATGCCTTACAATGCTCAAAATCACCAACCGACTGCTCCAATGGCTTCAGAGCGTCCAAAAACCCCTAGATGGGCTTTTTCGGCACCTCAATCGATCGAAAAATGAAGACGTTAGGCCTCCTGGAATTCCCCCCCCCCTTCAAGCTTGATGTCTCTGCATCTACAAAATGCACCCTTGTTTCATGAACCTAGCACACACGCAATATGTAGTGTAAAAACCTAGCACCAGGCACAACCCCGCCAATGGTGCAAACTGTAGGACAGTTATGGGTGCGCCAGCCCCTAACTGCCTAGCACCTGGGCACATGGGGGTCCATACGACCTCGCGTTAAAGCAAAAGGGCTAACCATTTTTCAAAGCCAACAGTTATATGCCATGTGTCGGTGCATTAAAACCGTGATAACCATTGAACACCCTGCATGCTCTATGGCAAGGTCACATGTCATAGGCTATGTGACCGGAGGCACAACCGCTTGCCATAAACCAAAACCCACACGCTTTGCATTGTGGTTATATATAGAACCGGGGTTGGGCTCCATGTACAACACCAACTCCCACATATACAATATGGCATGGCCATATGTGTAACATAATAAAACCTCGGGTCAGGGCTAAGCCCTGGCACGACCCCCCGTCGAATCAAATGTTACATCAATTCAAATATTTTAAAATACATATAGCTATCAAGGATCAACGTGTGACCCATTGGCATGGTGAACTTTACCAAATCTTACACTGGTGTGGGAGGTTCGGGGTTTGAAGCCCACGGACTTCATAATTTTGAACCAATAAACCATAAGCCAATAAAGGAGTGCCACGTGGTAGAAAATCATTTGCCCAAATCTACCAATATAAAACTGCCACATCATCAAATGCCATGTCATCGTATGGCCTCCACGTCAGCATGTACGGACCCTGCCACATCATCTTGTACGGAATGTACAGTCAGCATATTTTTTTTCCTGTTTGACATTCCGAACAGATTGCAATATCTCTCGCTCCCAACGTCCATTTGAGACGAAATGAGTTGCGTTGATTTCGCAATGATGAGGCCTATGCTCTTGACCGGTTTGAAGTGATTCCGAGCACTTTGAATTTTTGAGCATAATTTGATCCCCTGATCAACTGCCAAGGTTACCACTGAATAAGAAGAAATATTTACGTCCCAGTAGTTAGATTTGATATATTCTCAGCCTGGGATGTTATACCACCTTCTTCCTGATGCACCGAGGTCTACTTATGACCCTAGGAAAAATCCCAGATCTCATGATGATGGAATTGTAGGTTCTGCCAATGTAGACTCGGTGAAAAACCAATTGAAAGTGTTGTCTTTAAGCCAGTCTGCAGGAGGACTAGCCTCATTTGTGTATTCTTACCCCACTCAGTCAATGGATGTACACTCTGTGCAATTGTCGTCCAACCCGAATGGTAACCAACAACCAGGAGGGAATAAGAATAAAGGATGCAATAACCATAAGGGTGGGAAAAATGGTAATAAACCCAAGGACAATAATAATAATGAGAAGACAAGTAATAATGTTGGAGAGGGAAAATGAGAAAGATGAAAGGTGAAGTTTCCATGTAATATTTGCATAGATGATCACCTTACCCATTTGTTCCCCAAACTTGCAAAAGCTACAAGGATATTAGCTCAATTGCTCGTCGTGATGAAAAATCCATTCCCACATAATCAACACTTATCCTCAAGCTCCTCAAATGTCGGAAATGCGGCTGGTGGACGTCAAAACCAATGGTCACAAGATGGCGACTGTTTGTGTATCAATATGGTCGATGAAAAAATCGATGTAGCCACTTGATCTCGAGACTATAGTTCTAAACAAACTATTCATGTACTAGAATATCCTCCTCCTCCTCTAGAGACAACTTTATAGATTAAGAAACCAAAGCCACCACCTCATATTCCTAAATGAGTACTCAATCTCTCTACCCATAATCCAAATGCTAAAGCTACCCAAATCTACTATATTGTTGAGGACCTGGGTCAAACCCCTTGTGCGATGTCAGCTCTGGAGGTACTCTAGATGTATCCTTCATAGATGAATGCCTTACTCTCTTCTTTATGAGCTCTAAAACCCAGTGGCTCAAATTTTATCAATTTTGACATCACAGATGTCAAGCCTCGCTTGCCTTACCACATGGCTTTCCAAATCCACATGGAGTATTATAAGTATACCATCAAACATGTGCTTGTTGATGAAGGAAATGCTATGTGTGTGATGTCCCTGGTATGTTGGAAATCTCTTGGTTCTTTGACTCTTTCCAAGTCATCGAACATGTTGACTACTTTCGACGGTCATTCCTTCTACCCTCACAGTATTCTCCCTCCCTTTCTGGTCTAGTTAGCTGGAAAGATGGTAGAGGTGGAAGTAGAGGTAGTGGATGTGCCTCTTGATTATAACTTGTTACTAGGTCGCAGTTGGACTTATCCTATGATCATCGTCGTGTCATCCATTTTTTTTACTCTTTGTGTTCCTCATGAAGGGAATATTATGATGATCGATCAGTTATCCTTTGCGTGCTCTAGTCCTAATGCATCTCTTGGACCATTGATCCCTGTGATCGACAATTCTGAGATGGAAACTGAGAATATTGGTGTCAGAATGTATTCCTCCCTTATGGGTACTTTGGAATTCTCAGCATGGAGCCATCACATTTATTCCATGTCCAGCAGGACCATCTCGACAAGGAGGTCCATTCCTTTCTGCACTTCTTATTTTAGTGGCCCATGGACCCTACCTTCCCTAAATTCATCTTGTGAAGGTCAGTCACATGCTGGGATGTCCAATCCAATATCGACAATAGAGATTGCATATCAATATGTTCTTGACTCTTCTGTCGATCTTGATCTTGTTCCCTCACCGACGGACGAGGAGGATCCCATGTCTAGGCCCCTGTGGGCCACTTTGTTGTCCTATTCACATGATTTCCTTGATGGGACTTTTCCTTCAGAAAAATACATCATCGAAGCCATGAATGGTTCTAACAAACATTGGAGTGATATGCATCATCGTTATTATTTTCTCCCAGAGCTTGAAAGAATTGAAGAAGATGACTTCTGATCTACTTTGAGTGAGACAGTCGATCACATCATAGTTTTTCTTGATACACACAACCTTTATGCCGAAGTAAATATGGAAAGCATTTCTCTTACCATCACGATTGACATCTTTCATACCCCTTGCAACATTGAAAACATAAATATCGATGCATATTGCTCGCCAGAAGAAACCTTGATCTACATCGATATCTTCAAGGAATTTCGAGACATATTTTCTTGGTCCTGTGAAGAGATTCTAGGGATCTACCCTCATATTGTGGAACATGAGATTAAAACTTATGCAGAAGCTAAACCTATTTGGCAACATATTAGAGTTGTAAACCCTCAAAAGGCCTATTCTATTAAGGCATAGGTTGAGAAGCTACTTAATGTTGGCTTCATATACCCGTTTCCCTTGACCAAATGGGTATCCAAACCCATTCTTGTAGATAAGAAGAAAGGAACAATCTGTATATGTATGTATTTCCATGACCTGAACAAGGCCTGTTTGAAAGACAACTTTCCCACACCTTTCATCGATGAGATTATCGACGTGTGTACGATAAGAGAAGTATTTTATTTTATGGATGGATTTTCAGGATATAATCAAATTCAAATCAAAACCCGAGGATCAAAACAAGACAACATTTATTTTTCCTTGGGGTACTCTTTCATACCGGAAAATTCCTTTCGGCCTTAAAAATTCCAGAGAAACCTTTCAACCTACCATGACTTTTTATTTTCACGATCTTAAGCACATAGTCAAAGATTACCTTGATGATGTTGTTTCTCACTCTTGCAAGATAGCGGATCATGTTACTCACCTTCGACTTGTTTTTGAAAGATGTCATTACTATAGAATCTAGTTGAACCCTCACAAGTGCATCTTTTGCATTAAGTATGGTCATCTTTTAGGTTTTCTAGTTTCTGAGACTAGGATCATGGTAGATCCACTTAAGTTTGAGGAAATACTTTGGTTTCCTCCCCCGCGCATGATTAGACAACTTCAGGATTTACAGGGGAAAGATAACTTTCTTTGTCAGTTTATAATGAACTATGACACCATCATTGAAGGTTTCATGCATCTTCTGAAGAAGGAAACCCATTTTATCTGGGATGAGCGAGCCCTAGAGTCCTTCGATGCTTTGAAGAAAGAATTGGTGTTAACACCTATGTTGAAGCCTCCTAACTACAGTAAAGACTAATTTCTTTATATCGTTGCGTCAGGATACAATTGGCATGGTTTTGGTCCAGGAGGATGATGAGCTCCGTGAGCACATCATCTACTATCTTAGTCAAACTTTACTCGGTCCTGAACTTAATTAAAATCACGTTGAAAAGCTAGTGTTGGCTATCATTCACGCAGTCCAACGTTTGTGTCATTATATATTACTTTGTAAGACTATAGTGGTTGCTAATGTCAATCCATTTCAATATGTCCTTACCTGACGTATAACAGGGGGAATATATAATAAATGGGTTGTCATTTTACAAGAGTTTGATTTTGATTTCGCTTCTATGAAATCCAATAAATCCCTAGTATTTATGGAGTTAATATCATATTTTCCACGATTATATGAGGACGTTATCCATCTTGATTTGTTTGTGGATGAACAATTTTTTATTGTCTCTTCGTCTGACCCCTAGTATAGAGACATCATTCTCTATCTTCAGACCTTGAATTTCCCTCATCATCTCTCATGAGACAATTGATGGCGTATAAGATGCCGAGCTAAGAAATATATTATCGACGGTGAAAATTTGTATCGTCGAGGAATAGACAATATCTTGCATCGTTGTTTAAATCATAGAGAAGCTGAGTCTGTTATGAATAATTGCCACAATGAGGCTTGTGGTAGTCATCTATCTGGGCTTGCGACAACCCAAAAAAAATTTCGAGTTGGTTATTTCTGGCCCACTATATTTAAAGATTGTATTGAAGTGGTTAAGAAGTGTCACCCCTGCCACATTTTCACTGGGAAAATTCTCTCGCATCCATCCCCTCTTCATCTAGTCATTATCGTCGGTCCCTTCACCAAGTGGGGGGTGGACGTCGTTGATTTCAACCCAACTTCGGCTGGGGGGCATCAACACATTATCGTGGTCATCGACTACTTTACTAAGTGGGTCGAGGCCATGATTGCAGTTAAATCCAATGGGAAGACTGCAACCTTCTTCGTATTCAATCAGATTATCTCCCAGTTTGGTATCCCGAGTGAGATTGTCACTAACCATGGCAATCACTTTTAGAATGAGATGATGGAAGAACTAGCAAATAATATGGGGTTTAGACATGCTCATTATTCTCCTTACTATCCCCAGGAAAATGGACAAGTAGAGGCCATCAACAAGTCTCCCAAGAAAATTTTTCCAAAAAATGGCAGTCAAAGTAAATCCAACTGACACATCATTATATATCCTGCACTCTGGGCATACCAAACCTTGGTCAAGACTGCCACTGTTTTTTTCCCTTTCCAATTATTACATGGTGTGGAGTCGATTTTACCTATTTAATATGAAATCCCTTCTTTTAAGTTGGCATTCATGCTCCTACCTGACATTTCCGATCTCAAGCGAAGCCTTGTACACCTAGAGAGTCTTGATGAGCAACGTCAAGACGCCTCTACAACTATCGAGGAAAACAAACGATGTGTCAAGGTCCAGTATGATAAGTTTGTCTATCCTCAGTTGTATGCCAAGGGTGGCTTGCTTCTTTTGTATGATCAAGAACAAAAACCACTAGGGGCAGGCAAGTTTAAACCCATGTGGCACGGTCCTTACATTGTGCGACGTGTTCTAGAAAAATGAGCCTATTAGATAGAATATTATGAAGGGAATAAGTTGGCTGCGCCCATAAATGGGCTCTACTTGAAAATATACTACACTTGAGCCCCATCCTTGGGTGAAAATCTTTGTATACTAATGTAATTTAGTGTATATATCTCTTTTATTTTTTGTCTTCGGGTTGCATATCGAGTTTTCATTTGGTTGACAAATGTCAATGGAGTCATCGGTCTACCTAGGATTCACATACGGGGCCAGTCATCATACACAGAACTTGGCTTCTACCGCTTGGGTGTTTTACTCACCCGAGGGTTTACTGGCGTCTTTAGGAGGCATATGCCTAGGGCCATCCACAAACAATGTGGCTGAATATAGGTCATTATATAACTTTTGCGTGATGTTACATCACATGACATTTGTTCATTAGAATTTCACCTGGATTCCCAGTTAGTAGTACGTCAGTTGAACGGTCATTA
This sequence comes from Picea engelmannii, assembly GCA_009831015.1. Taxonomy (NCBI): domain Eukaryota; kingdom Viridiplantae; phylum Streptophyta; class Pinopsida; order Pinales; family Pinaceae; genus Picea; species Picea engelmannii. Next base: position 93,945 of record ML782641.1, on the reverse strand, counting down.
CTGCATGCGTGATCCTACGTTACTCTGATGATTCCTATGGGTACGTATTTTAGAATGACAATTTGATTTTATTAGATATTATCATATTCCTAGGATTTCTGATCATGTATGTGATGCTTATGCTAACTTTGTTTTAGATTGGCATTTTTCACATAATTAAAAGTAAAGAAAACAATCTCATCAATGTACACATTGTAAAATATAAGTAAGGCTGAAGATCCTTTTTATATATTAAAAAATGATAAGGTGTTTATAGTACAAAATGGAGCTAACATCGTCAATACACATATATAGCCAATATTACAATATCCCACGACATCTAATCATGTGGTGCAAGATGTGTGTCATGGTAGAAAACCACAACTTTTGCGAGACATCGAAAGAGTCATACCCATGCCCTGGGTACACCAACCACCTATCACTACATGGCTTCAGGCAGATCCTCTACCTGAACCATGGGTATCCTGTGAGTCAAACATGACAGGTTTCCCTACACGTTTTGTAGGACCCTCTTGGCTTCTCCTCCCACCACCTCGTCTCCCTGGTTCCTCCGTCAATGTCGAGGGAAACCCTATGGCCGTCACGGACCCATGTTTGCAACACATAAATTTCTAGTCAATAATTAAGCACCGTCCAAAAATATTTTTGTCCTAATTATACAAAAATACAAAAAAAAGAAATATGTAAAAACTTTCTAACATACCTATGTCACCATAGGTGGCCCCTAGTGGAAGTGGCATATCTAGATCTCCTTTGTAGTCTATCCCCTCGTAGGGATAGTCATCTAGAGCTATGACCTGTCATTGCCACTAGTAGAAGAAGTCCTCATTGTAAGGTGTTGGTAGCCTACCTCCCACCTGCTGCCTCATCACCTCAGTCCAATGTGCCATGGCTAGATCGCAAGGTCCTGTAAGAAGAATCTTGACTGTAGGTCCCAAACCTGGAACCCGCTCGAAAGAGAAAATGCATAGGATGGAGGCAAACCCAAAATTTATTTTATCCCCTGTTTGCAATCTATCAACTGGATTTTCATAATTTCTAGTAGTGAGGTACACTAGTCATATGCTATGGGTCTCACACATTTCACTGCATGGAACATGAGCGACTTTGATGCCAAGGGAAATGAGGCTGAACCTATGATCCTGGTCAATGCCAAGACAATGATCTTCAGATTGAGGTTGTTTATTGCCTGGATAGGGACTTGACTCCCTACCTTAGGGGTCCCTGCTACACAGTGGGTGTTGATATATTCCTCTATCTTCATCCAGCTACCTACTCCCCATGATTTGATGTTTGCAACCTCTCCCTGACATGATAGACCGGTCAGAAAATAAATGTCTTCTACTTCAATTCTCAATGGTTTCCCATTGAGATTGAAGCTCTCACTCTCAGGGTCTCAGTAACCCACAAACATCTCCAACAACCTCACCCGGGCTCTCATTCCTTTGAGTGCCCAAAACTTATACAAGCCACAATGCTTTAAGGCCATTTGGGGCCCCAGATCTGGATCTACAACAACATTGACCTCCTCATTTTCTCTCTCTCTCCATTCAAGAACCATCCTGCCAAAGAAAAATAGAATTTTGAGTTAGAACCCTTCAAATTAATCATTTGCATGCCTATAAGTGGCCTCTTTTACATACAAGCGCATGTAGCGATTAATATACACACCTTGTAGTTAACATAACTATGTATACCTTGTCGTATACGTGACCTAATCAAGGCTAGCCCGTGTACATCGATATCTACACTTTGCGCCCTCAATAACTAAAAATTTAAGACGTAATTCAAAATTTTAAACCATTGAATTCGAAGAGGAAGAGAACAAGAATTTCCTGATCCAGACGACTCGTGATTTCATTGCATGATGCTCCCACAATCATCATTTGAATCTTGGAGGTATTTTGGTCCAGTTTGCACTAGTTGGGTAAAAAATCAAAATGGTATAGTAACTTTTCATTTTGTTACTATTTATAAATTATTTTTACCCACTTTTTATAGTTTCAAACCATTTTTTCACCTATTGGACTAATACAAAGGTGTATCGAGTTGGTTTTTGTAGTTTTAACACAATATTCTTGCAGATTTCAGTGTTATGTTGACTGTTTGTCACCTCGGGCAGGTGTATTCATTACCCAACATATAGGATAGGTATTCATTCCATTATGCATTTTTGCATTATCCTATAACCCTGGGTACAAACCCATTTGTCACGACAAAGAACCCTCAATCTGCTATAAATGCGTGTCATTTTCAAGTGGTAGAGACTTACCGAACACGGGTTCCCTAGTTAGATCCCCTACTGCATTTGGTGCCCATACAGAGTTTTTTTTCAACAAGACTGAGATTTTTTCATAACCCGTACTTGAATTTATGTTGAGCCTCATTTCTCATTCATAAACATGCAACCTTATACCCCCGTGGACTCTTAAATGAGTGTAATTTAATATCTTTTCCAACTCGTTCAAAAAGTGAAAAGATTGTTGAGTGATTTTTCCCTTTGACACTCATTAAATTGGATTTGAAAGGTCGTGAGTCTTAGTTAAGATATTTTCTGACTCGTTATAAAAAAATGAAAATATTGTCGAGTGAACTTGTCTCTTTTACACTCATAAAATTGGTTTTGAAAAGACGTCTATTTGGCACAAGTTTATCCCTTTTTTAGACCAAATAGACTAGAAGATATAAAAAAAGAAATTTTTTGGTGTTAAGTTGTGATTTCATCTCATGCCCTTGCTTGCATTATTGAGCTTATGTTCGGTTCTCACTTTGCATTATAAAATATTTTCCTTAGCAGTTTTGCATCCTCAACCAAGCAAAGCCTTGTTTATATCCTTCACAATTTGACACCCTATACCTAGGAGGGAACATTCCCCTGAGTCTCCATCTCCCGCATGAACTTCCCTGCATTGAGCATAGATATGTTCCACTACTAGAACTAGTTTTTCTTACTTGTGACACTCATTTCCTCCTCTGTATCATAGCATTCATTTTTATATGAAAAAAAAAAGACGGGCGAGAAGGGAGTATTATCTTGTATCGACAGTGGTCATCTAGCCTTTGAATAGAGCACAAAACTATTTGAGTCCATTCATCATAATTTTTGTATTAGAATGACCTCAGGAAGATGAACTTGTTATAGAGTCTTCTCTACCAACTGGTTACTCTTCTAGTCCCTACAGAGAGTTTCATTGATGCCTCTTTCATCTCATGGTTTCATCATTGGGTCTATGTTATCAGAGTCCTCCATATGTCTCATGCTCTTGTTCAAAGGAAGTTTATCATCCCGTGTCATCCACTCCTCAAAACTATTGAATTTTCATGTGGGCCATACCCTCCATTTGTCTTCGAATCACATGATATTGTAGTCCTATTATGCACCCTGGCCCTAGTTTCATCATTGGTAGGTAACCTTGAACCCAACAGTTGAAATTTCATCATTGGTTGTTGACTGGGTGGTTTCCTTTGTGTTTGTCAACAAAACATATATTCACACATTGGGATTCATGTAGTGTCTTGAATGACATTAGCCTTATTGGTGGTTTCCTTGCCTTTGTCAACAATTTTCATCATTGGCTAATATTTAGAGGGTATTCTTTGTGTACCTCTTGCACTTGGTAGAAACGAAAGACACACAGGTTCATTGGTTCGTGAACATGTTCTTCATCTAATTTCCACCAAATCATGAAGCTCCTGCTTTGTACCTCATGCTGATTGATGATAGATTCCTTAATTCTCTCCTTGCAACAGGTCTCTTTCCATCGACTTCAGTCCATTTATTATGGAAACATGACCTAGAGTCTTGTGAGTACCTTGAGGCTTGTAGTCATCAGTGGCAGGTTCTCTCACCATCAGTAGTTGGGAATACATCAATGTCTCTTGATCGATGGATTCTTCAGGTGTTCAACATCGACTCCTCTATTCACACATGTAAGAATGTACTTGGTTCCTTGATACCTACTTTAATTATCGGTAGGTTGTCTCACGTTTGTTAATAGTATACATCAATGACTGGTAATAAAATGATGTCTCATTGTGTTCGACCTCAACTCCTTTATTCACATGATGTAGACTTGCACCTTTGGCATATTTTGTAGAAGACTAGAAGACATCATTATGTGGTCGTAGCTTCCCTAATTTGTTGCTTCCTTTTCATTGGACCAGTACCAATATGAATTCAATGATCATGGGAGATCATATTGTACTCCATGGTATACAAACATCTTCAGATTGGTTTTGAGACTGGTTCTACTGGTCCCTGTTCGTGACGATGAAAACTATTGTCATATAACCACATTTGTGTTTTCCTGTTCATGGCCATAGACACTTGTTTGGTATATTTTCACATGGACATGCAGTGTATTTTTGGCAGCCATGTATGCAAAGTCAATGCATAATGTAATGATCAATTGAGTTCATCCAGTTGGTTCCCTACCACTCCACTTCTGGGTTATTTATAATGTATTTCAGCCATCATAGTTACTCCTCCGACCTCACACATTAGGGGGCATATGTTAGAGAAATATTTGGATCACCCTATGCAATCTTGCAGAGAGGGCGTTATTCTATTTCCCCATGCAGAGTTGTCTTCCCTGTCACTATAATCCAGAGACAAAAAAACAAATTTTTCCACTTGTATGCTTCGTGCACCTTATACAACAAGAGTATACGCAGGTTGCTCCACTACATCCCACGTACATCGAGATTTGTGCCAAAAAAACAAAATTAAATGTCGGTTTTCCATGTCACGATAATAAATCTCTAATCCATGGCCTTCCATATACTGGAAACGTTCTGACTAAGCCCTTCAGTTGCATTTTGAAAGCTATAAAGAAGCCAATTCTGAGCTGTCGAGAAGAGGAAGGAATTCAACTTTGAGAGCAAAGTTACTATGGATAAATTATTTACTTCATATTGAGTCTACATCCCTTTGTCCTTTAAGTATAAAATCAGTGTTCATCCCCCCATCTCTTCCCTTATTGATGGAGAACCTCATTATCTCCCTTATATGAGCTTACCTTTGGTGGAGGCCCAACTGGAAGGAACTTAGTTTCTCGGTTCCGAACCGTGCTGACATAGAAGTCTATAATATTTTCACTTCTATTGATCATTTATTAATATAAATACTCTCTTCCTGTCCAATTTATGTCTTGCAAATATTTGAGTTGTTATCCATGGGCATATTTGTTATGTATATTAATGGATTATGCTATCTAATGTGATAACCTTTTATATCTCCACCATATGCTTGTTTTCACTTGTTTGTTGAGAACTTGTTGTAGGTATATACAACTTTGGGTCAAAGTTCTCAATGGTGGACATCATCGAACATCTGGATGAGGTAGGCCTCTTTCTTTTCTCCCTTGCAAATTGGTTTATATAGCATATCGTTGGAATAGAGTTTATTTTTGCTGTCAATTTCGTCTGTTGTGGTTCACCCTAGCCATAGAGATATTTTCCTCGTACAAATACTTCATGGGTACCTCCCAACCATCACTAGGGGTAATATTCTTCCCCCTTATCCCCCTTAGCCACAAAGGGGGCATGCACACAACCATAAATACTCTTTCTCTGAGCATTCCTTGAAAGGTAGAGCCACAACTCTCTTACATGCTAGGTATCCCAACAATGACAAGTAAAACCAATCAAAATAATCTGACAGCATAACTTTACCGATAACCCGCGTGATCCCTTTTCCCTCTTCATCATTTTCTTTATAAGAGATTCTTTAATGATACATTCCCACTTGACAATTAATTCAATTTTTAATTAAATAAATTAGAATTATTTCCGCCATACACATGTCACCCTTTCCCCAAGTTTCACAAGTACTTCCTCAATTTATTTTAATTAAAGTCAATTTCCCTCACCTTTCCTAAATGTGCTCCTTAAATCACTCCTAGTTGTCTCTTTATTCCCCTTATTCCCAATTAATGAATGACGCCTTACTAAATCTGAGTTGAATTAAAATAGGAGTGTTCTTTTAGTTAGAATAGTGTTAACTAGACTCTAGATACCTTTCTATGAGTACACATTCTTTCATCTTTATTTCTTTCTCATTTAACTCCCTTTTAATATTTTCTTGGACACAAGTTCCTTATCAAATATTTAGATATATTTCACTCCTTTTTAATTCTTAAATTGATTTAATTC
>ML782641.1:29023-55492 GCA_009831015.1 Picea engelmannii | reverse complement strand
TAGAGTGAGCACAAAACATATTGAACAGTTACAGCGCCTCGTAGAAAATGGATACCCGACAGCCGTTAGATCTCAGGGAAGGTGCGAGGGATTTAACCCTTCGGCACCAGTAAGTCGAGGCACCATCGGGATATCGGACTTCGACGTTTGTAGAGGCAGGCGTCCCTTATCCTTTGAAATCGCGAATAGCGATTTCCCGATTCAATCAGGACCGTTGATCCAGACGGGGACACATGGCGCAGGATCCCTTTAGATCGGGGTTCGGCGTTCGACGTTTCCCAAAACAAGAGGTTTATACTCCTCGAAATACCGAGTTGCGATTTCTCGAAGAAACGGGAGCCGTCGATCTACGGAGGGACACGTGGCGTCAGATCCTGCATATCGGAGTTCGGCGTTTCGGGGTTTTCGACACCAAAGGAACTTGCATTTTGGATTTCGCGATCCGCGAAATCCCGAAGAGGACGTGGCAAGGTGGGTCCCCAAGACATAGTGGGAGACAGGTGGCATGCACTCGGGGTTTTGTGTTGCATGAGGTATGCGGAAATACAACCTCCGATTTCCCGATAGGGAAACCCCGACGCAAGAAAAGGTTGACCCGTTGACCATCGGGGTTCGGGACTTGGAAGGCCCTGTGCATGGTGCAATGGGGCTCGCGAACTCCCGACCCCCGAAATCCCGAATCCCGACGGAAGAAGTTCCGAAGGCCGACGATGGATGATGATAATTGTCTCAGTTAGGATTTAAAGTGGTTAAGATTAAGAAAGTGATGTTTAGAACTTTTAGGTTGTTACATATGGTTTCTTTTACCTTTTAAACTTCCTTGTTTAATTTATTCAATAAAATTTTCATTTATAAATATTCTATACCCTTTTAAATTAAAAGTCTTACTTAATATTGATTGAAACCATCAAAATAAATACTATTTTATTTATTAATTTTAACTTAAAATTTATATTTATTAAGTACAACAAATTTAGGATAATCTCCCTATGTATTCATTGATTTTCCATTTAAAAGAGGCTGAATATACTTACCATTCTTCATATTTGTTGCTAGAAGCATGGACCAAGTTAAGAAGTGGAGGAAACCAATTTCTTTTTGAGTGATTGTATTGAAATATTTTTTAATTAAAAGATAAGTTCCAGTATGATTTAGTCTTTTTAAAATGGATAAAAATTTATATTAATTAAATTAAAGAAGTCATATAAAAAATTTAAATATAAAAATATAAAAATTATATAAAAAATTTAAATATAAAAATAAAATAAAATTTATGTAAATACAAATTAAATTAACTCCATAACTTTATTATAAAAATAGCAATTATATTGATTTATTAATATTTTATGAGTTTTTTTTTTTAAAATTTAGGTTATGTATTTTAATATATTTTATGTGATATATTTTATCATAGCTGTATCACAATTGTTTTCGGTATTTTAAATATCTAGTTTCCAAGTTTCGCAAGTTTTTGGGGCTTGGGAATTAGTTGGGAATGTCCCCAATTGGCTGGGAATTCTTTTGGGAATTTGGGATTTTTTGAGGAGCTTCAACATCAAAAAAAGGGGAACTTGGGAACGAGTGTCCTAAAAGGTCTTTAAATTAGAATTATATTAAATTAAAATATAAATATATTTATTCCTTTATTAGAAATACATAATTTATTACAAATATTTTCATTATATTTATTCAAAATATCACTATAAAACTAAGATTAAACTAAGACTAAGACTAGTAAAGTAAAAAAAATTAATAATACTCACTTTATAGTTGTGGATATGAAAAACTTTTAATTCATTTATGTTTTCCTTCAAACCCAAACTAAACATGAAAGTCTAAGAAATCGATACCCTATCCACCACCAGCATTTGTTCCACTGTATAGTTTATCAACTAACCATATCATTGACCTTTATTGAGGGAAACTTCTACTAGTTCCAGATAAGAAACTGGTGCAACATAACATTTTATAGTTTTTATTATTTTTAATATGGTGATTTTTAATTTTGCAATTAAAATATTAAATAATTTTTTTTTAACTTTTATTTTGTTAATTCTTTATTTAGTTTTTTCACATATAGGTTAACCATATTGTAATTAATTATTATTCAAAAAATTATTAAAATCAACATAGATTTATCTTAACTTTAAATTTATCAAGAGTCCAAAAAGATCCAATTTTTTGAGATGCTCACTTTTAAAACAAAATATAATAAAAAATATTATCAATTAAATTAACAAAAAATCATATAAAAAATACAAATACAAAAATAAAATAATATTAATTTACTAGATAACTTTATCATAAAAATAGTAATTCAATATATATTGATTTACTTTAAGTAACTTATTTTAATATCTTATGGGTTTTTTTAAAATTTACGGTATGTATTTTATTATATTTTATATTTTTATTATTTTTATTGTTTTTTTTTTTTAATTTATATTATGTATTTTATCATATTTTATATTTTTAATATAGTGATTTTTTACATTATAATTAGAATATTACATATATATTTTTTAAAATTTTTATTTTATTAATTTTTTATTTAGTTTTTACACATGATTTAAATATATTGATGCAATTAATCATTACCTAAAAAACTATTAAAATCAATATAAATTTATTTTAACCCTGATCTATTAAGTGTTGAGAGATTCAATCTTTTGAGATACTAGTGATATTATATAAGTGTATTGATTATTGTATCTATTCATTAATTAAATGAATTTGTTATTTGTATTTATTTTTGTTTATTTATATATATTTTAATATATTTTATCATATTATTATTAATTTAATAATAATTTAATATTTTATAGATTTTATTTTAATGTGTTTTGTTAAATGAACATTCCTTCCATACTCAACTTTATAGGCTTTAAAGGTAAATATAGAAAAAGTCACCTCTCTCACTAACTATAATTGATAAGCTTAAATATAGGAAAAGTCAACTCTCTCACTAACTATAATTAATTAATAACTATATAATTAATAAAATTAAATATGGCGAAGCCCATCACAAGTTTTGGGTTTTCACACGACTCGGAGAAGACGGTCGGGTATTTCAGACTCCCCAAAAATAATATATATATTTTTGGCTTCCCTGCCATGATGGATATACTGAAGGGCTTGAACAATCGTTTTGTGTATTGAAGTCATCATTGGCGATCCGTAAGAAGAGATTGATTATTGATGGAGAAGAAAAACGTTCATTGTGTGCTATTATGCATGTTCATGTTTATGCTCATTCTAAATCATGCTGCTGCTGGGCGATCTGCCAATCTGCATGTGGAGCAGCGGCACATGAATAGCCCAGACTCTACCTGTAAAGAAATGAAAAGAGGACCAGTGGCGCCTTCCGCCGCTTCAGAATGTACCAGCGCAGGCTGTCCTCCACCACCTCCGGCCAGTGCTCTGCAAAAGCATACATGGGAAGAAATGAAACCCAGAGGAATACCAGTGCCGCCTTCCGGCCCTTCATGGGGTTGCAGCGTTGGCACTCTCTGTCCACCACCACGGCCTGGCCGTCGACCGTCTTCTCTGGAAAACCTGCATGTGGAGCAGCAGCACATAAATAGCCCAGAATCTACATGGACAGAAATGAAACCCAAAGGACCAGTGCCGCCTTCTGGCCCTTCAGAGTGTACCAGCGACGGCTTTGGCTGTCCGCCACCACCGCCCGGCCGTCTTCCTTAGAAGCATAAGTAATCCATAAGTACAGTCATCCTATCTATTTATCTACCTCATATAATAATGGAAGATTTTTTGGTTTTCCTTCCATTGGATTTTATGTAATAAGATTTCTTCTTGACGAAGAATTTTGGGGAGAATTAATTAGTAGGGTTGAAGTAATGAATTTTGGGGAGAATTAATTAGTAGGGTTTAAGTAATTTTTTTAATAATTAATGAATTGCTTATAATATTTCTTTTTTATAATAGTTTAATTTATTGGTTTATGATATTTTTTTATTTGTGTGATAAGCATTTTAGTAGTGTAGTTATTAGTTCCTCTTGTAGGCCTAGAGGGACTATAGCTATTGATAATGGGTTGACTACATATTAGTTTGTCCTTTGACTAGAATTATTTGCACAATACCTATTGTTGGAGTTATGGAATTAAAAACATATATTTTTATATATATAAAAGTTACATATATGTATTGATCTCAATGGATAAGAGATTGGAGGTGTTATTGTTGTCTTCGCTATTCCCAATGTACTATATGGCAACATATCCAAAGTTTTTCTTGTAGACAATACTTTTTAATCAAATATTTTTTCTCTATATTGCTTGAAGGTCGATTAATGCTAGCATTAGTTCGAATGTTTGTAATAGCATTTTCTGCTAGACAAATATATCTGCAAGTTTTCATATGTACTAAGCATATTGAAATGTTTTGATATCCAAGCTTTGTAGTGATTGAGAATTTCAAAGTTTATACCATCTTTGGCGGATGCATATTTGTTGAAATGTATTCACACTTATTCTGAGATGCATGAATAGGCCTGAAAGCGTAAATGTTTACATGATGCAACGTCCTCCAACACCCCTAACAATTTAAATGTTTGCATACCACGAGGTCCTTAGACACACTGACAGTCTTAAATGTTTATGTAAATACACTTCTTGCAGTACATTTTTCCTCAAAATTTTCTATACAGTTACAATGAATTTATAGTCTTGTTTGTCCACCGCCAGTTCGACAAACATTGTATGTTTCATCTTTGTTTTTCCATTGAAGCTACATACATTGTTTACTGGTTCGGTGAGTGCTTATTCTTTGTTGGTTTGTCAATCGCTGCCATTGTATGTTTCATCCTCGTAATCGTTGAAGTTACATACATTGTTTATTGGTTCGGTGAGTGCTTCTTCTTCGCTGGTTTGTCAGTTGCTACTTGTTATTGTTTCACTCACGATTCAACATGCACTTCTGCATTTCATCGTTTCGTAGTAAGTTTCCATGCCATAGTTTCATTTTGTATTTCTTGTTTGTTGTTCAGTATTTGTAGTTTGCAAGTAAGAATCTTTGCTTATTTGTAGTCACATGTTCCTTGTATATTTCCGGTTCCTTTTGTGCTTGGGCTGCAGTTTCGTAATCGTTGGAGATACATATGTTGTTCACTGACTCGGTGGTTCTTGTTGGTTCGTTGGTTCGTGGGTTGTTGATTCTGTTTGTTTGGCTGGGGTTTGCGTTTTGGGGCCTTAGGGGTGCAGTTCGTCCTGTTCGTGCTTTCTCGCTGCTTTGGTCCTTGTTGTTTTCTTTTGTTTGAGTCAGCCTTGTAGGGTTGGGGTGCAACGATGGTGGTTGGAGATTTTTTTTTCTTTTTTTTTTTGGATTATTATTGTTTTTTTGGAGTGTTTTATGGTGTTCAGCCCGTACGCCCACGAGTCGACATGCAGTTGTATTATTTTCCATGTCTTCCGAGGCCGATATCTGTTATTCTGTGAGATTTTTCTAGTGCTCCAGTCCTGCCATAAAAGAAAATAGTTGCATATAAAATTGTTGTGGAGGATTACATGTGAAGTTACAATATCCGTTGTTTTTTGGTTGGAATAAAGCATATGTGTGCAGGCTACATTTATAAACCATGTATGGTCATATGTGCAGATGTGACATTACATGTTCTTTCTCCTCTACATAGACTAGTGTGCGCAAGATACAATTTGTGTTGTGATTGAGATATGATATTTGCAACAAAGATTCTGCAAGATTATACTTTGATGTTTGAAAGCATGTCTGGGTGGTTTTCCATGGAAAACTGAGAACTTGTATCGTGAGCACATTAGTCTCTGTAGAGGATAAAGAACATGGTTAAAGGGCATGTCTGTATAAATTGCCAGGGAAAACCAGAAATCATTTAGCTGCGGACATCTAATTGCATGATGTTTTGTGCCTTATCATATATTTTGGCTAGGGAAAAAAAATCTACACGTTTACAACCATGTATAGAGAAGCACAAAGGTTCATGCTTCTACCTTTCTAGACTGTTTGTTCAGTCATTTTTTCTCTATGTACATAGTTATTGTTCTCCGATGAATACCAACTTCCATTGATGTTCATTGAATTTTATGCGTTCCCACATTCAAACAAACATAGTAGCTGGAGAAAATGAGGGAGTCTTGACTGCATCGACTGAAGAGGATATAGAAAGGTGCATGCTTGTACTATTGTTTCATATTGCACTGTTTTGTATTTCATTTATGGTCTCTATATGTGTTAAACTAGTTGTGTGCCTTCTTACATGGTAAGTTATCTTTCTTACATGTGTTCCTTCCTGCATACTAAGCTGGTTCATGTTCATTGTGTTTGTGCTGCATTGTTGCATTTAAACAAACAAAATGGTTGGATAGGACGAATGACTCTTTGGAAGGTAAATAGAGTTGTTTTTCTTTCTTTTAAATCTTTTTTCTTCATACTAACTTGCCTTTGTGTCCATTGCATCTTTGGCTTTGCTGACTTGGAAAAAATAGGTCGCTTGGACAGGGAGATGAATTGTTTTGTGCAGGAGCAGAGGGTTCTGTGGTGCAATATTCTAAAAGGTATACCAAGTGTGTTGGTAAATTAAATATACAAATCGGGTGGGAGAATATAATATTAGACTTGAAAATGATAACTTTGCAGTAATGGGCCTTTCTGCACTCCCTATTTATACTTTTTCCATTTTCTATTATCCCTTTTGTTTTCTAATTCATCTTCCTAGTGTGATTTCTGAAAATTCCTTTGTGCGCCAGTTAGTGGACTAACGTATTCACTTATGTGGTCATGATTCTACCTTCTTCCATAGTTACCCACTTTCTCGATTACGGGTGCCAGGCTGGCAAGTTGAAAATTACTCCCTTGGCTTTTGGGGGTCTGCGATATACAGATTGGCCATGGTGTCCCGCACTCACACCCTATTTACTGTTAAACATTTCTCCAGTTAAACAATTCAGATGCATACAATTTTACGGTTATTTGGTTCTTACGATGGAAAATATACAATGCATATGATTGTTTAGTCCTAATGTTCATCTGCACATGCTTGCATCATAAAAAGTTGAACTAGTGACACAGGCATGAGCAATCCGTCATCCCAGACATCGACAAACTGACAAGGCCAAATGTAAATATGCATATGCTATGCTCTTACTATGTTTACTAAACAAATTTCCTGGGATATATATTCATCTATGGAATGGCGGATATGTTGATGTCTTATGCAATACATGGTTTGTAGCTCGCAAGAAGTATCAACAAGTACAAGAGAGACATTGAACGTGTTGCATGTTCTGTAGACTAAGAGGTGTGGTTGCGAAACTCTGGCTCCATAGTTCATCAAAACTATGTGTGTACTTGTACCACACTACCATTCAATTTAGTTTTCCTGGTCAAAAAATGTCATCAGGTCTAGAGTTGTGACATCCAAAGTATTGTCAATAGAGGGCTTGAACAACCACCAAACTGGACATATGTTCCTCGGGGACATAATGGTTGTCTATAGCACCTACTTGGACAAGGAAAACAAAAGTAGATCCATTATGCATGCTGACATGACAAACAAGGATGGCATGATGACAGTGACACTCACTGTTCCTCCACAAATTGTCCAGAAACATGCAGAAAAGATATTTTCGCGTAATGGGATATCCATTACAAATTTTAATATATTGCCCAAAATAGTATATGACCTTGGTGATTGCGATCAAATTATTTCGCTCAACGAAACAAGCATTGTGGAAAAAATTCTCATTGTTTTTTCAGAATATCGTTTCGTCTCAGACTCGACTATCAACCAGCTTGCACAGAGAACTGATATTTACCTAGTCAGAACAATTGGGGTTGTTGTCACACTAGCGAGAAAATTTGGCTCGCAACACATTCTCTATATAAAGGATGGAGAGACAGACAATGACAAGGCAATGGTACCACTTTTCATATTCAGTTTTGTCCTTTTCTTTCGCATGTGCATGTATGTTAAACAAGTTATACGAATATTACATTATTCCATGTTGCAGCTGCAATTGTTCGATACGTATTGAGATTTGTTTTTTTCATTGGAAAAACAATTGCATAGAGGGCAGATTCCACTTATGCTATTAAAAAATATAACAAAGAAGAGGGATTCTAGAGAAAGGATCTTTCGGACAACCCAGACAACATTTGTAACAGAGTTGCGAGAATATATAGTAGAAGATCTGAAGAAACTAGCTATATCTACAACTGTTGTGCGTATACATCTACAATATCATCCTCACTTTGCTTATAGAAATAGCCTTCAACAAATTTCTACGCCTGCTTACTTTTTTTTTTTTTTTATAGAATGACTCTTTGGCAGGTAAATAGAGTTGTTTCTCTTTCTTTTAGATGTTTGTCTTCATACTAACTTGCCTTTGTATCCATTTCATCTTTGGCTTTGCTGACTTGGAAAAAACAGGTCGCTTGGACAGGGAGATGAATTGTTCTGTGCAGGAGCAGAGGGTTTTGTGGTGCAATATTCTAAAAGGTATACCAAGTGTGTTGGTAAATTAAATATACAAACTGGGTGGGAGAATATAATATTAGACTTGAAAATGATGACTTTGCAGTAATGGGCCTTTCTGCACTCCCTATTTATACTTTTTCCATTTTCTATTATCCCTTTTGTTTTCTAATTCATCTTCCTAGTGTGCTTTCCGAAAATTCCTTTGTGTGCCAGTTAGTGGACTAACGGATTCACTTATGTGGTCATGATTCTACCTTCTTCCATAGTTACCCACTTTCTCGATTACGGGTGCCAGGCTGGCAGGTTGAAAATTTCTCCCCTGGCTTCCGGGGGTCCGTGATATACAGATAGGCCATGATGCCCCGCACTCACACCCTGTTTACTGTTAAACATTTCTCCAGTTAAACAATTCAGATGCATACAATTTTACGGTTATTTGGTTCTTACGATGGAAAATATACAATGCATATGATTGTTTAGTCCTAATGTTCATATGCACATGCTTGCATCATAAAAAGTCGAACTAGTGACACAGGCATGAGAAATCTGTCATCCCAGACATCGACAAACTGACAAGGCCAAATGTAAATATGCATACACTATGCTCTTACAATGTTTACTAAACAAATTTCTTGGGATATATATTCATCTATGGAATGGAGGATATGCTGATGTCTTATGCAATACATGGTTTGTAGCTCGCAAGAAGTATCAACAAGTACAAGAGAGACACTGAACATGTTGCATGTTCTGTAGACTAAGAGGTGTGGTTGCGAAACTTTGGCTCCATAGTTCATCAAAACTATGTGTGTACTTGTACCACACTACCATTCAATTTAGTTTTCCTGGTCAAAAAATGTCATCAGGTCTAGAGTTGTGTCATCCAAAGTATTGTCAACAGAGGGCTTGAATAGCCGCCAAACTAGAAAGGTGTTCCTCGGGGACATAATGGTTGTCTATAGCACCTACTTGGACAAGGAAAACAAAAGTAGATCCATTATGCATGGTGACATGACAAACAAGGATGCCATGATGACCGTGACACTGATTGTTCCTCCACAAATTGTCCATAAACATGCAAAAAAGATATTTCCGCGTAATGGGATATCCATTACAAATTTTAATATATTGTCCAAAACAGTATATGACCTTGGTGATTGCGATCAAATTATTTCTCTCAACGAAACAAGCATTGTGGAAAAAATTCCCGTTGTTTTTTCAGAATATCGTTTCGTCTCAGACTCGACTATCAACCAGCTTGCACAGAGAACTGATATTTACCTAGTCAGAACAATTGGGGTTGTTGTCACACTAGTGAGAAAATTTGGCTTGCAACACATTCTCTATATAAAGGATGGAGAGTCAGACAACGACAAGGAAATGGTACCACTTTTCATATTCAGTTTTGTCCTTTTCTTTCGCATGTGCATGTATGTTGGACAAGTTATACAAATATTACATTGTTCCATGTTGCAACTGCAATTGTTCGATACATATTCATATTTGTTTTTGTCATTGGAACAACAATTGCATAGAGGGCAGATTCCACTTATGCTATTAAAAAATATAACAAAGAAGAGGGATGCTAGAGAAAGGATCTTTCGGACAACCCAAACAACATTTGTAATAGAGTTGCGAGTAGATATAATAGAGGATCTAAAGAAACTAGCTAGCTCTACAACTGTTGTGCATATACATCCACAATATCATCCTCACTTTGCTTATAGAAATAGCCTTCAACAAATTTCTGCGCCTGCTTACTTTTTTTTTTTTTTAAAGGGGAGGGGGGGGTGCAGTTGTGTATTAGATTGTTCAATGTATTAATCCCTTTTCTCTCATTCCCAGGTTGAAGGTATTTTAATTTTAGACAATGTGTACTCGACCCCCTTTGAGCTTGTATGTGCAAAATGCAACTCTGTTGCTTCTACCTCCGCTTTGATAAGTGATGATACAATTGATTTTCTGCGATGCAGTGAAAAATGTCCATATATACATGGACATTGTATGAATGCTATTATCTGAACAGTGGGCACCACAACCATGCATTGTATGGTTAGGAAGCCTCTGTTACAAAATGTGCTTCCTGAGTTGGCACAGTTGTCGTATGAAACGTATCTACAAAAAAAGGCAAGTAGTGTCTACATGTTGTGGCAGCTTCAGATACACAACAAATTCACCTTGAATGAGGACAATGGAATTTTTCATATCGGTTGAGGAAGGGGAAAAATAAAAAAATATATCAAAGTTCGACAGGAAACAAAAATACCTCATGTGTCTTTGTAACATTTGTTCAACATCCAGATGAATGTTCGTTGGACTTGTCCCATATCTCTATAATCCCCATATATCATATGGCACTGGTTATTTTCTACTGGGAACATATACCAGATGCAAGAGAAAATGAATGTGGCCACATATTTTATTTGTATATCAAATTTTTTGGTGCAAAGGTCGATGGTTTCAGCTCTATGGAACCTTCTGGGAACTTGCTTGCAGTCTGTTTAAAGTATGGTTGGTTCTTGCTTATCTGCTTTGTCTGTCAATTTGTATACCATGGAAGTCCAACTATTCTTTGGAGGACATGAAACAATATGAATGAATTTTTTAGCCAACTGGCCCGCACATCAGCCTGATAATTTCTATGGCACTGTAACGCAAATGTACTATGTGGATTTCTTTAGTAGATTTCCTTGATCGATGAACTTGGTAAAATTATTGTTCTGAAATATTTTGAAATCAACGAATTTATAATGTGTGAAGTGAAAGTGTCCAATTATAGTAACAAGAGACTCTTAAAATTCAAATTGGTCTTTGTTTTGGCATTTTTGTTTATTCAATGAACTTGACAAAATTAATATCCTGGAATAATTTGAAATGAAAGAATATATATTGTGCAGAGGGCAATTGTGTTATCATATAAACAAGAGGGCCTTAAAATTGAAATTGGTCCTTGTTATGCTTGCGGAAATAGAATTTAAAAAAAAAAATCTTTTGTTTGCTTCCTTTTTTTAAAAATAAAGGATATAACATCCTTTAATAATTTAATGCAATTCACTTGTACAATATGGATAGTTAATATTAATAATTTAGTATTTGAAAATAATGTTTTTAGATAAAGTTAGATAAGATGAGCATCCCTAAACAATTGCAATATTGAAGTCGCCAGAGGTGGATTCTGCAAGTCCGCATGTCAATTTGTATATGGCGGAAGTCTGGGTGATATTTGCAGAACACGAAACAAAATAGGCTAAAATTTCAATCCGCTAGGCCAAGAACGTGTGATAAAAAAGTGCCCAAGTATGGAACGAGGGATCCGCATATGTTCTATAAAATATCATCCATACTTTCTAAATTATATGTTTACTATGTATTGGTCGTTTGTCAGAAAATTTTTATATGATTCGCCCGACCAGATTGTACAAAATTTCTCGTCTAATTAAATTCTGCAATATCAAAATTTAATATTAATAATTTAGTATTGAAAATAATGTTATTAGATATGTTAGATAGTTGATATGGATTCCCATTTGTAAACAATAGCAAACTTGAACCCGCCAACCCTCAAGTCCATCTGTCAATCTGTATATTACAGAACTCCAAGTGCTATTTGGAGAACATGGAACAATGAAACTGCAATGTTGAGCCAACCATCTCGTAGGTCTGCTTGTCAATTTGTATATCGAGGAATTGTGTGGTATTTTCATAGCGTGGAACAATGGAGGACAAATTTTCATCCCGCCAGCCCCAGAGCCCCCAATAAAAAAAAATCCTAAATATGGAATTCACACGGGATTGCTAGGGGACAGTAAAAGTGCAATGTTTAGTCAGCCAACCCGAGTTTGTCTGTTAATTTGTATGCCTGTCAATTTGTATATCGCAGAAGTTTGGGTGTTATTTGTAGGGAACGAAAAAATAAAACCTCAATTTTCAGCCCGCCAGCCCATGAACCCGCGATCCAAAAAGTACCTAAGTATGGAATACGGAATGGGCATATGCTCTATAAAATCTCATGTCCATAGTTTATAAATGTACATGTTTACTATATATTTCTCATTTGTCGGAAAAATTTTATATCAGTCGGTCCACCAAAATGGACAAACTTTGTCCTCTGCTTAAATTTTGCAATATCAATATGTAATATTAATAATTTAGTATTGAAAGTAATGTTGTTTTATATATTGGATAGTTCATAGAGATTTTTATCCCTAAACAATGTCAAATTTGAACCTACCAGCCCTCGAGTCCATCTATGAATCTGCATATTGCAGAAGTCTGAGTGTTATTTGGAGGATATGGTACAATGGAAGTGCAATGTTCAACCAACTAGATCAAGAGCCCCCAATAAAAAAAAGTGGCTAAATATGGAATTAGTATGGGATCACTACGGAACGATAAAAATGCAATGTTCAGAGAAGCAACCCGCAAGTCCTCCTATCAATTTGTACATCACAGAAGTCTAGGTGGTATTTGTAGGACATAGAACAATAGAGACTCTATTTTCATCCCGTCAGGCCGCGAACACGCGATTCTAAAAGTGCCCAAGTATGGAATGAGGGCTCTGCATATGCTCTGTAAAATCTCATGTCCATACTTCATATAGAATCATGTCCACAAGTCCACCTGCCAATTTGTATATTGCAGAACTCTAGGTGCTATTTGTAGGACACAGAACAATAGATACTCAATTTTCAGCCCGCCAGGCTGCGAACCAACGATCCAAAAATTGCCCGAGTATGGAATGAGGGATTCACGCAGCTCTTGTCAATTTGCATATCGTAGAACTTTGGGTGCTATTTGTAGGACAAAGAACAATAGAGACTTTATTTTCAGCCCCCCAGGTTGCGAACCCGCTATCCAAAAAGTGTCAAAGTATGAAATGAGGGATCCACATATGCTCTATAAAATCTCATGTCCATACTTTATATAGACTCATCTCCACAAGTCCGCCTGCCAATTCGTATATCGTGGAAGTGTAGGTGCTATTTGTAGGACACGAAATAATAGATATTCAATTTTTAGCCCGCTAGGCCGTGAACCCGCCATCCAAAAACTGCCGAAGTATGGAATAAGACATTTGCATATGTTCTATAAAATCTTATGTCCATACTTTATTAAAGCACATGTTTACTATGTATTTCTCATTTGTCTGAATACTTTTATATCACTCGGCCAAACAAATTGTATAAACTTTATCGTCTAATTAAATTCTGCAATATCAATATTTAACAGTAATAATTTACCGCAGGTCTACTTCTAAATTTGTATATTATGGAATTATGGGTGGTATTTGTATACCGTGGAAGAATATATGCCCAATGTTTTTTCCTGCCAGCCCGAGAGCCCCCGATTCAAAAAACTGGCTAAATATGGAATTAATACAAAATTGCTACAGGACAATAAAAGTACAATGTTCAACTAACCATCCCGCAAGTCCGACTTTCTATTTTTGTATCGCGGAAGTGTGGGTGTTATTTATAGGACATGAAACAATAGAGGCTCAGTTTTCAGCCCGCCAGGCTGAGAACCCACAATCGAAAAAGTTCCTAAGTATGGAATGAGGAGTCTGCATATGCTTTATAAAATCTCATGTGCATACTTTATAAAAGTACATGTCTACTATGTATTGTTCATTCTGCGTAGCCCGTAGGTCCTCCTGTCAATTTGTATATTGCGGAAGTATGGGTGCTATTTGTAGGACACATAACAATAGAGACTATATTTTCAGCCCGCCGGGCCGCCAACCCGCGATCCAAAAAGTGCCTAAGTGTAAGGTCTCTCCAACAGAGCCTTATAGACCATAAGTTTAAATAGAGAAATGCTATCCTAACTTCTTTACAATTCATTAATCACCATATAACCATGTTCAACAAAATTAAAATTTATGAGCAACATGATAATAAACTACATATTCAATAAACCACATATTCAACATAGTTGTTATGAACAATATATAAATAATGAACATGAACAACATAACAATAATGAACACAACATAATAATGAAAATACCTCAAACTGGTGTTGTTCAACCACCATTAAGTCTCAACCACCTTATCCCTTTTTCATTAATGGGTCCATCTACCGATACACTAAGTCTCAAAAATGAAAATTATTAATTTATTAAACCAATATTCCTTAAACAAATATTTAATCATGATAATTAATTAATTAATTAATTAAACTAATATACATTCAATAAATATTTAATCAGGACAATTAATTAATTAATTAATTAAACTAATATACATTAAACAAATATTTAATTATAACAATTAATTAATTAATTAGGGTTGTTACATACACCCACCCTTCAGGAAACTTCATCCCGAAGTTAAAGTATTTTATGATACAAGGGAAATGACACATGGTTCACACATTCATATCCAATAAACAAGATTATCAGTAAGTAAGCCAATAAAACTCATACATACTAGTGTACATGTGCAAGAAATGCATGTGTAGCTAGTACATATAAGTCTCGTGTATGTACTAACAATAATAACTATCAGCTCTATAGTAATTTCTGTATGCATCCAATCGAATCAACAAGACTATTCAATTTATAAAAGATAATAAACCAATCAATTGTTTGTGAAATCCCTTAATTACCATAATCTAGCTCAACAACATTTATTTAGACAATTGTAGTTTAGTTAAGTAATTATGAATATACATATATACACATTTTCTTTTAAGAAGGAAAAACAATAAATTCCACCATAAGACAAATCTCCTTACACTCTCAACTATTTCTATTCATCCTTCCTCCTTCACTTACTTCCATATTCCATTCCTATCCTTCCTTTGTTGGACTATCTTGGAGCTTCAACTATATTGACCTAACTCCAAATAGAACCTGTAAGAAGAAGTGTCACTATATTTACCAAGCTTCCCCAACAGGCAACTGAAAGTCATCATCATACGTTTAGGGGAGTGTGAGTTAACACCGTCCTCCCATGACTCCAATTTTCGGAGGATACACGGCGGGAAATGTATCCACCCCTCCTAACAGGACTAGGGTCCACACCCTATAATGGAATATATAGTGGCACCATGTTGCTAAGAATTTTGTCATCGTTTATTCAGTTTTTGGGCAGTCTCACCACCTAAAAAACTGCATTGGTCCATATATCATAACAGTGCATTTGTACCAATATAATTTCACATACAAAGATTCATACCATATTTTTTCTCGTTCGGTGGTCATGAAAATCCACTTTTATTACCATTATCCCTTGGCTATTTCATAGCCCATTGACCTGCAAATTAGTCTATAACACAATCTCATACATATCTATGCATTATCATCCTGTAAATTCATTCGACCATAATCTCAATTCGGTATCCATGTACCAACAATTTTAATATCAAAGATTTCAAGTTAGAAATAGATCTCATAATATCCCCATAATTCAATTAATGTTACTCGTTCATAAAATTTTCATTTACATAATAGATCGCATCATATACATCATTATTCAAATAACATTTAATCATTCATAGAATTTACATTCTCATAATAGATCACATCATATCCATCATCATTCAAATAAAATTTAAACATTCATAGAATTTCCATTCACATAATAGATCACATCATATCCATCATCATTCAAATAACATTTAAAAATTCATAAAGGTTCCTACATCTTAAAAGTGCAAGCATATCATTAATAGTTTCACTGTGAATAGAAAATAAAGGTGATTAGGCCTCCGGTAATCCTAGCTGTCTAAGTCAAAAAGTGGTGTTAAATACACCCAAACTTTGAGAAACTCATTCTTGAGGTGGTAAAAAAAAGTGAGGGATAATCTCATCGTAATGTCTCGGCATCCTCCCAAGGTAGCATATCCTAGACTATACTTGTCCCACTAGACCTTAACTTGGTCTACCAGACAGTTCCCGAGCTGTCGGAATATACGGTCCAATATGCGTAATGGTTCTACCTGTTAGAATATAATGGATGTGCTCGTTTTACCATTGACACTATCACTATTGTCACCCAACCATAGGCCGAAGTCACCCTCCAAGCACCTTAACCTTGACAGAGAATTACTTCGGAAGCAAACCCTAGGCTAGATAGCCAAACAAGGGGTAGCGCACCTTTCCCCAAGGATAGTGCACCAACAACAGCTAATCAGATAGTCCAAATGCTAACCAAGATATAGTCCAAGACAAAACATAACTGCTAGCTACAACAGTTGCACCGACAACTCACCTCCAAACTTGCACACAAAACTAGGCACCGCAGTGCACAGAAGTGTTACTCTCCAATTCTGAGACTGCCTTCTAGAAAGAGTACTGGCCTCTTGTATTTATACTAATTCTGGCTAACCACCCAGGCTGACTTCTCATTCTGGGTATCTATTTGTTCAGTATATATTAATTCTTTTGTCCAACTTCTTCTCTTGGAGGCTAATAACCTAATATAAATTATCCTCTTGAGCTGACATGTCTTCTAGGGTTATTAGCCAACTCATTAGGGTTTCTTCTTGCTTTCTGGAGTATTCTATTCTCTTTAGGTTTACACGTGGAGGTAAATACCTCCCACACCTACCATAATATCAACACTCCCTCATAGCTAGGGAGGTATTACAGGTAATGGTCTTGATCATGAACATACCATTCACCCAGTAGCATCAACATAGACTATTTCATGACTAGATCATGAGCACCATCATCACCATCAATATTATCAGCCGTATCATCTCTCGAAACCATACTCCATCTGATTAATTAGACATGATGTTGGATAAGTCACTCACACCACACAGTGATACAAGAGCCATTCTTCTAATATGGACATATGTCCTAGAAGAGTAAATGTTCTGAACCATTTTCCATCTGCGAAATCTGTGTTCTTTGATCATCCATATAGTTTCTAATCATTTCCAATATTGTTGATAGTCTTCAAGGAAATTGAAATAAAATAGAACAAAATTGTGTCTATCCATAACTACAATCCAGTGGTACACTACCAGACCAAGTAACACACAAGTACTTGATCAAACAGTGGAACACATCCACCACAGTAGTATATATCTACTGTCATAAAATATTCATAACAATCATCTTATATCAACCTACACAGAAACAATGTTATGATATAAACTGAATCATATGGGCCATTCTTCCACTCACATCTGTGAGATCTCGGAAGAGAATCTTCCCTCAAAAGGTAAGACATCAATGATGAGCTATCTGGACTATTCTTTTCAAGAAAGGAAGAATAATTGTCTTGATTTCTGAGCCTGGACCATTCCCCACCTTGGGCCATTCCTCTGACACTAAACAAAGTGTAACCTGGAGAGAATGAATCTTCCCTAAGGAATGCGTGTCCCTAATTGTTGAGCCTAGACCATTCCCCACCCTAGGCCATTCCTCCAACACTAAACAAACTGCAACCTAGAGAGAATGAATACACCCTAAGGAATGACTTTCAGGAGCATTTCCCCTATTAACCACAAGAGGAAAATATCGTCCTATACCAACCTCCAAAACAGACCATTACTCATGTTAACCACAATGAGAAATCATTTTTCGGCAAGGTGGTCCAGTCTTCTTAAGTAACCCTCAAAAAGAGAGACTTTTGTAGACCACTCCCCATGTTAACCACAATGGGAAGTCATTGTCTATGGTACATCAACAATCTGGACCATTTTCTGAATTGGAAAATTTCTATCTGTCGAAAATCTCTATCCACTTTCTAAACTGGAAAGGAAACTACTCATCCTGGACCATTTTTCGAACTAAAAAATGATTGCCCATAAATAAATACATATCAATGCTCCCTCCCAACCTGGGAGTCATCTCTTCCTTTTTCAATAAGGAAGTCATGTCCACGAGCTCCAGCTTGATTATGCAAACTCTTTCATCTTGGATAGAAACTTTACCAAAATGTCTTCTTATTTGCTCATGTGTGGAGATATGTATTGGAGAACCACTTTCTCCTTTTTGGACTTCATCATATATAATGTGATGCTTGATTTCAAATGCACTTCGGTCTGGAACACTGGTTTTTCTCTAAAGTCTTCATGTAGCTCTGATCAATAAAATATATCATTGTTTAGAACACTGGAACATATCCATGTGGCACTTCTTCTGTCATCATGAGATCTGATCTACTGAGTAATCATCTTGATACAATATCTCTGTTATAGAAAATCTTCACCATGCTTCTGCTATGCATTGGAGGTTCTCCACCAAGTTATGTTTTTCCATCTGCATACAAGAGTCTCTTTTTGGTATGCCTCAAAATCTTGAGGTTGTTCTTCATACACTCTTTGTTCAATTGCTCCGGACAACAGTTTTTGCATTTATCCGATGTGGAATTCCAACTCATGGATGTTGTGGATGATATAATGACTCATGTTAAGATATGTTTGGTTTACTGGAACAAGTAATCATCATAGTCTTCTCCCTCCATCTAGGAGAACCTCTAGTTCTATATCTTGCAATGATTTCATTCATAAGTCTTCCATACACTATTCTTCATCACGAATTTCAGCTCCTCTTCTTGATTTCTTTTAGTGAGTTCATATCATGCTGGTAATCTTGTGATTCTCGATACAATGAATGGTTGTTATGGCTTCTCTTTCTTTCCTAGAATCTTCATGTTTTTCTTTATCTCTTGGGTCCATGGAGTTTCTTATAGATTCCATTCCCTAAAGATTTCACTTTTTCCTTTCATCATAGGATCACGGATGTGAATGGACAACCAGGGATGCTTTAAGGCTTTTCTTTGAAGAAGACTTCTTCTAAGGTCGAACTAAACACATGTTGCTTTTCATGTTTTATACCATGGATATATACTTCATCATCTTCAATGGATCATAGGATTAGCTCCCTCCTAATCCTTGCTTCATGTATGAATACATGCTCTTCTTTATGGCGATATATGATCGACTCCCTCCATCTAGGAGAGTCCACGTTTCCATCTGCATCCTTATTTTCTTCTGTAAAGCGTCATAAGACTTTCTCCAATTTTCTCTTGATTGTTGACTACTTTCTTCTAGGTTTCTTCAAGATTGATTCTGATTTCGACTTATCTTGTAATAGCTTCCACAAGATTTGTTTGATATATTTCATCCTTTCTTGTATAGTGATAGCAATCCTTATCTTGTTGTTCTTCCATAGATATAGTTCTTCTTGGAACATATTTTTAAGAGATAGATATATAAGATATGTGCAGAGACTTATAACAACAAGATATTTACAAGAACTAAGAAGAGTATTGTTACCTTCAAAAGAAGAATTCTCTTTCATCCTACTCAGTCTTGTTTGTGGGTTCCTTTTCTTCGGCCACTGATGCTTCATGTTTCTCCTTCCTTTTCTTTAGCTCGGGACAATGATTCTTGTAGTGACCATACTTTCAAAAATTGAAGCATTGTACTTCTGAAATGTCTTTCTCTTTATTTGGCTTCCTCCTTGAACCAAACTTCCTTTTGTTCCTGAAATTATTGAATCTTCCTGTGAAGGCTTGATCATCGTACTTGTTTTGGGGTTTCTCTTTTGCATTGATCCTGGATTCTTCTTGAGCATAGCAAGTCCAAAGTTCTTGAAATTTAGGATACTCCTTCCTTTTGTTCATGCTTGCGGAAAATGCATCCCATGTCTTGGGAATACCATTGAGAACTATGTTTACCAATGCCTTTTATGAAATGATCTCTTTAATAGCTTGTAGTTGATCTCTTAACTGAGATATTCGCACAAAGTATGATTTTATGTTGTCATCATCATTCATCTTCATGTCACAGAGCTCATTTTTCAGACTCATTACTTGTCCAATGTTTTTGACTGAGAAGAGGTTTGTTAGGGTATTGTACATCTTCTTCAATGAGTCAAGATGGGAGATGTAGGGTATCAAGTGGTCTTTTATAGAATTCACTATGATACTCATGGCATTGATGTCACCGTCTTTGAACTTCTCCATAGCTACAATGTTCTGTGGTTCCTTCTCTTTCCCTTCTCCAAACTCTGGTTTCACGATATCCAACACTTTATTCTTGGAAAGGATGATATAAATCCTTATCTTCCATGCTCTGAAGTTATAAGCTCCATCTAAATTATTCTCTGACTTCATAGAGTAAGTCATCACTGCTTTGACTTGGTCAACCCTAGATTTGACCAAATGCTCAAACTTCAGGTCTTGGATTTTTTAGAGTACCAAGAGATGCACTAGGCTAGGGCGCACTGATCTATTTTGAGATTAGGTCAATCCTTTCATTCAAGGTTCCTCAACAAGAGGATTAGGGTTTCTGCAATTGCACCTTCTAGTAACCCTAGTGACAGTGCTATGGTGACTGCTACTGCTAGAAACCCCAGCGACAGTTCTTCAACGAGTTTAATATCCTTACGAATATGTTTCCTTCCAACAGTTAGAAAGAATGAAGGAGATGTGGGCCCATAAAATGTTAGAATATAATGGATGTGCTCATTTTACCATTGACAATATCACTATTTTCACCCAACCATAGGTCGAAGCCACCCTCCGGGCACCTTAACCTTGACAAAGAATTACTCCAGAATAAAACCCTAGGATAGATAGCCAAACAAGAGGTAGTGCACCTTTCCCCAAGGATATCACACCAACAAGAGATGATCAGATACTCCAAAACCTAACCAAGAGATAGTCCAAGCCAAAACGTAATTGCTACCTGCAGCAGCTACACCAGCAACTCTCCTCCAAACCTGCGCATAAAATGGGGCACTGCAGTGCATACAAGTGCTACTCTGCAATTCTGAGACTGCCTACTAGAATGAGAACTGACCTCTTGTATTTATATTAATTATGGCTAACTGCCTGGGCTGACTTCTCATTCTGGGTATCTGTCTATTCAGTATATATTAATTCTTCTAGCCGACTTCTTCTCTTGGAAGATAATAACCTAATATAAATTATCCTCTTGAGCCGACATGTCTTCTAGGGTTATTAGCCAACTAATTAGGGTTTCTTCTTTCTTTTCAGGTTATTCTATTCTTGTCATGTTTACACGTGGAGGTAAATACCTCCCGCAGCTACCATAATATCAACACTAGCATGAGGGTTCCCGCGTCCGATACCTGCAATTCCTTCCAATTTAGTTTATGTGATTCATCAACAACATAATGACGTAGAACATATACATGAAAAACATTATGAGTTTTATGCAAGTGGGGTGGCAGTACGAGACGATAGGAAATGGGTCCAATTTTCTCTTGGATTTTGAACAGTCCTATAAATCGAGGTGACAACTTTGTCCCCTTCCCGAACCGAATGGTACTCTTATTGGGTATGATATGAATGAAAACTTGATCTCCCACTTTATAACTTCGGTTGGTCCTATGTGCATCAACATAACTTTTATGTCTATCCTTTTCTTCCTTTACTCTCTGCCTAATCTGAATCATTTATTCCTCCATCTCTTGAATCAATTTTGGCCCAACTATTAAATAGTCTTCTAATCTTTCCCAACTCAATGGTGTTCTACATGGCCTTCCATATAGAGCTTCATAGGGATGCATTCCGATGGATCTATGAAAACTGTTATTGTAGGTGAACTCTACCAAAGGTAGGTACTTCTCCCAATGGGTTTGATTATCCATAACATACATCCTAAGCATGTCTTCTAAAACCTAATTTAATCTCTCATTTTTTCCATCTGTTTCAAGATGATAAGTTGTGCTTAAGTTCAACTGAGTCCCCAACGCTGACTACAAACTTGTCCAAAACCTAGAAGTGAATCTGAAGCCCCTATCTAAAATGATATTCTTGGGTATCCCATGCAAACAGATGCCCTCACTTACAAACACATGTTCCACATTAGTGACGTCATAAGTGTCTCTAACTGGAATAAAATGAACACTTTTGGTCAACTTATCAACTATCACAAGGATGGCATTGTGTCTATGAGATGTGAGCACAACCCCACAAAAAAATCCATAGAAATAACTTTCCATTTGGACATAGGAACATCATGTGGTTGTAGGAGACTTTCCAGGTGATGGTGGTCAGCTTTCACTTATTGACACTCTAGGCACTTGGTGATGAAATGGACTACATCACGCTTCATGCCTACCCAGAAGAAGAGATTCCTCTCTAGGTACATTTTCTTTACACCCAGATGCGCACAATAAAGTTCTCTATGGGCTTCCTTCAGTATGATTCTTCGAATATCCCCACCTTCGGGGATGTACATCCTTCCTCGATATCTTAATAGTGCATTTTCTTCAAGGCTATATCCTTCATACTTTGGATCTAATTACCTCCCACTCTGAAGGTTTGAAGTAACCTTTAAATACCAACTATATCCAAGGAGTTGCGTCAACACACATTCCCTCAGATTGACTTTTAAGGGTACCAAGGAGAAGACATGTGGTCTCCTTCTCAAGGCATCCACGACCACATTTTCTTTTCCATTGATGTATGAAATACCAAAATCATACTCACTCATAAACTCACTCCATCGCCTTTGCCTGGCATTAAGATCCCTTTGAGTGAAGAGATGTTTTAAACATTCATGGTCTATTTTGAGTTCAAATTTTTGCCCCATTAGATAGTGCCTCCAAAGTTTCATAGCTAGCATTAAAGTTGCCATCTCTAAATCATGAGTAGTGTAAAGATCCTCATGTTTCTTCAAATTCCTGGATGCATAAGCTATCACTCCTCCATCCTGCATTAGCATGGCCCCCAATCCTTGCTTCGAGGCATCCATGTAGACTGTGAAGTCCTTTTCCATATCTGACACTCATAGAATTGGTGCACTAGTTAGTAACCTCTTAAGCTCGATGAATGCACTATCACATTCTTCTGTCCATTCATACCTAACCCCCTTCCATTACGAACTTGTGATGGGTTTCACTATTTTAGTGAACTCTTCCACAAATTTTCGATAATAACCTGCTAGCCCCATGAAGCTTCTTACCTCATGATCATTTTTCAGCACTGACCATTCCATTATGGCCTTTACCTTTTCTGGGTCCACAGAGATTCCTTCACCAGAAATGATATGACCTAAATAGTGAATTTCTTTCTGGAAGAAGGAACACTTCGACAACTTCCCATACAATTTGTTCTCTCTAAGGTAGAACAACACCACTCGTAAGTGTTCCTCATGTTCTCTTTCATTCTTGGAATAGATGAGGATATCATCTAAAAAGACTTGGAGAAAACGGTCTAAGTATTTTAGAAATACACCATTCATGAGGCTCATGAATATTGTTGGTGCATTGGTTAATACGAAAGGTACTACAACGAATTCGTAATGCCCAAATCGAGTTCAAAAGGCAGTTTTAGGAATATCGCCTTCCTTAATCCTTAAATGGTGATACCCTAATCGTAAATCATTTTTTAAGAATACTGATGCTCCTTTCATCAGATCTAAGAGATCATCTATTCATGGCATTAGGTACCTATTATCCATTGTAGCATGGTTCAAGTCCCTATAATCTATACACAGTTGTAAGGAACCATCCTTCTTCTTCACAAAGATTACTGGTGCACCCCAAGGTGAGACACTAGGATTTATTATCCCTAAGTCGAGTATCTCTTTTAGCTACATCTGAAACTCACAAAGTTCTGGCGCTGTCATCCTATATGGAGTATTGGAAATTGGTTTTGCACCAAGTTTTAGCTCAATAGTAAAATCAAGCTCCCTCTGAGGAGGTAACCCTAGCAAATCGTTTGAAAAAACATCCTTAAATTCTGACAACACAGGGTACTGATCCAAGGAGGGTCCTTTCCTTTCATTCACTGCTTCCACTACATAAATTTGACACCCTTGCCTCATGCACCACTTAACCTTCATAGTTGAAATAAAGCGTAGAGACACCTTTCTCCATACACCATGGATCTCCACTAGCCTTCCTTCATCATCAACACAAAGCACCCATTTTGAGAAACAATCTACCATATCTCGATGGGCTTTTAACCAATCCATTCCAATGTTTAGGTCATATGTCTCGAGAGAAGGGACATATACCTTCAACTTGCTAGTACACACTCCCAGGTCTACTGGACAATTATCAATGCTAGGTCCTACCGCTTGTTTTTCCCCCGAAGCCATCTCGACTTGTTTAAAGTTTTCGTGCTCGTAGGCTTCCAACCCACTCTTTTCTAATGCAGATGGTGAAATTAAACTATCTGTAGCACCAGAATCAAATAAAATTTTAACATTGATATGATTTAGCGTACCTGATGACTCCACCACCGTGGATTGATGTTCTTCCTGGTGATTGTTAACTGTTGCATAAATATGGTGGCTACCACTTACTCTTCCCATCGGGGCCTTTCCTTCTCTATGCATGAATCCTTCTTGCAACTCTGGGTAGTCATGCTGGTAATGGGGTCCTCCACATCCCCAACATGTAAAACGAGATTAAACATGCACACTACTTTGTGATGGTCTATGAAATGAGTTCCTTCCCTTGGAACCCCTGCCCTTACCTACTGCTCCTTGAGAAGGTCGTGAACCTGCCTGCGTCGTTGGTGATGAACATGATGTTGCACTTGCTTCCATAGAAATACCTATGGAAACTATCCTTGGTGCAACTCTATTACCATAAGGAGGTGGCCTAGAGCTTCCTCCCCTGGAGAAGGTCCTAGGGTCCTTCCCTACGAATCCAGTATGATGTGTAAAGGTCGATCACATACCTCTGTTTAAGCTCATGTGTTCCTCATCATAACGTGCATTTTCAAATGCTGCTGCTATTGAAGATGGTTTGCACATCTGTACCATGGCCCTTATCTTAGGGTTTAACCCATAGATAAAGCATTCTGCCTATCATTGATCATTATCCATGTACAAAACATATTTTTCTAATTCCATGAACCTGATATCATACTCTTCCACGGTCCCGTTTCCCTATACTAGAGCATGAAATGCTCCCACCTGTTGTTCCTCGTAGTAAGTTGGTAGATATTTCCTTTAGAACCTTTCCTCAAAAAGTTCCTAAGAGACGGTGTCTGGGGTAAGGTACAATTGCCTCTCCAAGTTGCCCCACCAATTCAAGGCACTTTACCTTAACGAAAAGATTGTTATTTTTTCCTTTGATGTGGAAGAATAGTATTTTAAGGAGAAACATCATGTCATTCCATCCAACTATGCCTTTTCATGTTCACTAGCACAACCCTTGACAAACTCTGGAAGTTTAATATTCTGCAGTTCTCTAGTGATGTCCTCAGGTGGAGGCCCTCCCTCTGAATCCCTAGATGTTTCAGGATTACCCATTCTAGATGGTGGGGGCTCCACTTCGATCCCTGCTGGATGATGGCCCTTTAAAGTCTCTTTTATGGCCTCCAAAGAGCGTAGAATGAGAGTTAATTCAAGCGATGGTGGTGGCAGCGTTGGTGGTCCTTGCGACGTTGCCCCTCTGCCTCGATTTCCTCGAGTCCTAACCGTCCTGCATAATTGAATCTGAATCCACCAAAAATTTTTCAGGGAGAGTCTAAGGCAATTCACATTTGCGCAACTTAAACTTGAAAACATAGGGTTAGGCGTAAGTTTTTTTTTAACTTGTCTGTAAACAGACGTTACTCTCTTTAGGGTAAGTGGCTAGGTCAGGGTCGAAAGCCTCTAAGCTCGATGTCTTCGCCTAAGAAAACTACTGACTCTCTCGCCTTAATCAACACATTTAACCTATCATTACTATCATGGCATAGTGGTATATGGTCTTTGGTGAAATCTCTATACTCGATGGATAGGTCGTCGGTTCAAAACTCGTCTTCTTTAACAGAAATTTAATCTAATCCAAAAATAAATTTTATTAGTATCATAATGTTATGTTAATTATTAAATATGTTAATGTTAATTACACATTTAATTAATTAATCATTCAAATCACTAGTTAATAAAATTTTTGAATGATTAATTAATTACTAATTAATTATTTACTATTATCAATGCTTTGAAATAAAATTAAAAATTGAAATTAATTATTTAAAATTAAATTAAAAAAAAAAATCTTTTAAAATAATTAAAACCCAAAGGGTTAAAATAAAATTAAAGTAATTGAAATAAAATAAAA
>ML782641.1:0-15193 GCA_009831015.1 Picea engelmannii | reverse complement strand
ACCCTGAAAAAAAAATACCCACAATTTCTGCCAAGGAAAGTGCTCTGATACCACTTGCAAGATACCAAATATATAAAATATGCAGAACAGAAATAAAATGCTAGAAATGGCAGAATAACAGTAAAATATCCAGCATAATATTCAGAATACACAGAAATGATATATGAAATAGCAATAGAAAAACACTTTGATTCAGAAAGCAATGTTCACAGGCCTCATCGAGGGGGCAACCTCCAGTCGAGCAGTGCTCTACTACAATAATCTCCAAGCTAGGGTTTTCATACCCTTGACCCTTATTTATACTAAATGTGTCTATTAAGAGAAGCATCTAGAGGAAGATCCTTCTAGAAGCGGAATCTTCTATTAGGTCTTCTTACATCTGCCGTATTCTATTTTATTGAAAGGTCTTATTAATATTGACCTTTATTACATCCGAATACATTGATCTACCTATGTGCGGGTTAGGGCCTTAACAACCACTTTGTTGGAATTCTACAAATATACAAAGCAGTCGCTGAACTGCCCCATTGTGATCTCTTCCTTTTTACACATTTTGCACTCAAAAATTTTGAAACATGAAATTTGACCATGCAACACTCGACTGTCTTGACTATCCCCATAACCCCCTTTTGAATTCCGTCCTATGTCTTTTCAGAGCTTGCCATTCTTTCCTTTCTCTCCATTGTTTCCATCACCTTCGCACTTGTCTATAATAAAAGAAAATAAAAAGTTATATATATATATATACATATCTTGTTTCTAAATATGGAATTACTTCCATTTAATTCTAACAAGCCATCATGTAGAAACCGTATAGATTTTCATTGATGGGCGAAAGGCTCGAGGACATATTGTATTGATGTGCACTAAACCACAATTTGCGAGGGGATTATATTATCCCTTCTGAGTGTTCATTTCAAAATCATGAAATCCCGTTCACAAGGCGTGGCCTTCGCACGTTCACGAAACCTCCATTCCTTAATTTCTCTTCGTCATACCTGCCACCTTCGCATTTCTAAATATGCAATAAATAAACTTTACTACTAACAGTTCATCATGCACCAACAATATAGATTGTCATTAAACAACGAAAGGCTCGAGGATCTTTCCCATTCATAAGCATTTAACTAAGATTTACTGAAAAGTTACGTTATCGGCTCTAATTATTCATTTAAACCATCATATGTAGAAAATAAACCTTCTCATAAACCTATGGCATCAGCTCGATAGCAGTTCTATGGAGATACAATGAACATCTTTGGGTGCAAGGACCAGAACTTCTACTGGTCCAAGACATTTTCTTATTACTCAACCTCTATCGTAGAGAACCAAGTAATTTGGACCTCTAGGATTGCTCATGCAGGTTGTGTGCCTGAGGTTTTTGATTGTAAGGAACTAGTCTCTTGGTGCACCGATAAATTTATTACAGAGAAAATAGTTATTCCACTGCAAGACCACTCTTATGTTTCTTTGTCACCTCAGGTCTTCCGCTAGATGCTAAAATTGTCGGAGCCAACATTAACGTTCAGAGGAGAAGATTGAAAACAATTCCTAGCAAAGCATAATAACAGATTGGACCTCTTGCCCCTTTTTTTGGAGAACCTAAATCTAGTTACTGAAGATATTACAAGTATGTAGGTTTTTTCATTTAGAAATCCATTTTGAGAAATTGCATGGCAGTTTATAAGAATAACGAGACAGGAGTCCAAAACTACTGTTTCCTGCATGGCTCTTTATATTTTGTATTTCATAGTCAATGAACAAGCCATTTTTTATTGGGGCAGGTTAATTTCCCATGAAATCTCTTCCCAATTGTCAAGCTACAAAAGGGAAAAGAAATGTTATATGTCATCCTATTTAGTTTTTGCAATAGAACATTCTTGTCGGTTTCCACAATTGTCTCTATCCAAGAATGTCAACTGTCAATTCCACCCAGTAATGTTCTGGTACTAGGCCTTGTGGAAGAAAAAGGCTTCCCACTGTTTTTATGAGGTTTTTAATGGCTTCCTGTCTATTTTCAATATTTTTTTGTTAGGAGAAGATGCTCCTTGCATATTTGAACAGGCAACTAGTTTTTTGGACAAGAAGGGGACACTAGAACATTTGGATAATTACACTGTCATAAGAATTTTTGGCTCCACAGAACAACCTGCTCTCCTTCCATGTCACGTTATGAACAAAATGTTTGTCATAGAAGTAGCACATCAATACAACTACTAGTTCCATATGTTCCAAAGGAAGAAAAAAAAATAGTTTATTCCTCTACCTTGGAAAATAGGGGAGTTCATGTTGAAAAATGTCAACAAAATTGATGATTTCGTAGCACATTCTAGCATCTTCAACCTAAGATATGCTGAAGACATAAGAGGATTTAACCCCTATGATATTTTTAGACAACATTTACAAACATTTGGCCTCGACGATAGTTTTCTAAATAGACACCTGCCCTAAAATAGAGACAGTGACAACAATGGTCCTGCCTCTGATGCCGACGAGATAGAGACAGTACAAATATGCACTAAATTATACATGAACAAGAGTGTTCAATCCACAAATACCACTCCAAAAAGTATGACATCTCGGAGCATCACTCCAACGGCCCATGAAAACAACAAAGAAACCCAGAGTTCTTCAAACAGAGGAGCAGATAACGACCCTCCGCAGTCTAAAATTGATAGTTCTCACAAGATTCCAGTAGAGAAGAAGAGAAAAAAAAATGTGGAGCAGGCGGTAGAGCTGGAAATGCAGAGTGAGAACATGGAACTTGACACTGATCTAGATACCATGATCTGCTTCTTTGATCCGCCTGGAGATGCCATCCACCATAGCCATCCAATGGACATATTTGTTACCGAAAATTTTGATGAAGATGAATCCTTTGTGTTTTCAAGTGTTGTTTTTGAT
Source organism: Picea engelmannii (assembly GCA_009831015.1). Lineage (NCBI taxonomy): Eukaryota > Viridiplantae > Streptophyta > Pinopsida > Pinales > Pinaceae > Picea > Picea engelmannii. The sequence continues at coordinate 12,289 of ML782641.1, read as the reverse complement.
AGCCGGAACAAAAAATTGATAATCCAGGAAAAAAAAAGTTAAAAATAAGAAAGGAAAATCTCATTCAGAGGTTGACGTTGCTAACATGCGACCGTCCTAAATATGTCAACTTCACACTATGACTAGAGAAGCACTTCAAGATTCCATTGGAGGCATCGAGACCAAGAATGCCATACTGAAGAACCGAATCAAGGAATTGGAAGACTCTCTCATTCCTATACCATTGCTTGTCGATCCTTTGGAAATAGCCATGCTTGGCACCCCTGCACCCAATGTAAAATCATCCTCCACCCTTCTCGCATCCTGTAAAGGATATGTGCAGTACAATATAAAAAAAAGAGTGGAATTGCTTACCAAGGCGTGGAAAATATCACAAACCATCACTTCCCTTTGTTAGAATATAGAGGATTGTTCTCATTTAACCATCGACGATACCCTTGTCACCCAACCACAGGCCGAAGCCACCCTTAGAGAACCTTGACCTTGATCGAGAAGAGAATCCTGGTAGCAATCAATATCCAAGAGAGGCTAAATGCACCAAGCAAGAAAATAGAAACTAAATTGAACATATGATCCCACCCAGAAGCTAGTGCACCACTTTCCATCTCTCCCAGAAAACTTGCGCACAAAATTGTTGTTGCTTGCAACTGCCTGCGTAGATTTATCTCTCACCGCAACTACTGAGATGTGAAATAATGAAACTGGCACCCTGTATTTATAGTGGACTAGCCAGGCTAACTGGGGCCGACTTCTCCTTCTGGGCATCAATAAATTCAATTTAAATGTATTTGTTCAGCCGACAACTTGTCTAGGGTTTCCTTCAATTCTTTGCTTCCTTCCAGAGGATTCTAGTCTCATCATGGGTCACAATAGAGGTCCATACCTCCTGAACCTACCATAATATTAACACTCCCTCCTAGCTAGGGAGGTATGGTCTTGAGCACAACAAACCATTCAACTGGTAGCACTACGAGCACCTGTCATTATTATCCGAATGGATAATCTCCTATGACAATTGGTACAATATCAATTAATAGAACACACCTATGTCTATTTCGGTAGTATGCAACTGCTCAAATTGTGAAACATAATAAAAAATAGTGGCACATCTACTGTCATTTATTCTTCATAACAAACATCTGATAGCAACCTGCAAACAATGTTATGATAAAAACTGAATAATCTGGGCCAATTTTTCACTCACGTCAGTGAGATCTGAAAGAATGTCTACCCTCAGTATAGAATATCAACAATGGGCTATTTGCCCCATTCTTCTAAACCAAGGAAGAAGGATTATTTCTGATTTTTGAGCCTGGACCATTTCTCACCCTGGGCCATTCCTCCGACACTAAACAAAGTGTAACCTGGAGAGAATGAGTCTGCCCTCGAGAAATGTTTGGACCATTCCTTACCCTGATCCATTCCTCTGACACTAAACAAAGTGTAACCTAGAGGGGATGAGTCTGCCCTAAGGAATGACTGTCATAGACTATTCCCCACCCTGGCCCATTCTTCCGACACTAAGCAAAGTGTAACCTGGAGAGAATGAGTCTGCCCTCGAGGAATAACTGCCCCTGATTGCTGAGCCTGGACTATTCCCCACCTTGGGCCATTCCTCCGACACTAAACAAAGTGTAACCTGGAGAGAATGAGTCTTCCCTCGAGGAATGTTTGTCCTACATCAACCTCCAAAATGGACGATTCTTTGAAACTGTTCACAATTGTTAACTTCAAAAGAATGATTTCCCAGTGAGGTGGACCATTCTACTTGACCACTACTCAGAGTGACTGCCAAGAATAATGACTGTCCTAGACCACTCCCCATAATGGGAAGTCGTTGTTTATGATACATCAACAATCAATCTGCTTCCCATGTTAACTACAATGGGAATTCACTGTCCGTCATAAATCTCAATCCACTTTCTGAACAGGAAAGAATCTATCCAATCTGGACTATATTTTCAATTACAAAGATAAATAATATTTTCAATGCTCCCTCCTAACTAGAGAGTTATTTCAATCACAAAATAAATGTTTTTTCAAGAATATTTTTTCGTACCTTCTCTATCCTGGAGAATCTTCTCTTTCAGCTAAGGGATTTATTTCCACGATCCCCATCTTCTCTCATAATATTCAAACTTGATTCTAGAAAGAGGTTTTGTCAGGATATCTACTGTCTTCTCATCAGTGGGGATATGCTCGAGCTTTACCTCTCCTTCTTGGACTTTATCTCTGATAAAGTAGTATTTGATCTCAATGTGCTTCGACCTTTCATGAAACACTGGATGCTCAGATAATCTTATACAACTCTGATTATCACAATATATTGTGGTCGATTCTAGAGTCTGATCAAATAAATCAGATATTAACTTCCTTATCCATACTTCTTATGTGCATGCTTCACAAGTTTCCATATACTCTGCTTCTGTTGTACTGACTACGACAGACTTTTGCTTCCTACTGCTCCAGGATATCATAGCGGAGCCCAAGCTGAAACACATACTTGAGGTACTCTTTCTGTCTTCTGCACTTCCTGCCCAATCAGAGTATGTGAATCCATGAAGTTGGATATCACTGGATGTGGTATATCTCAAGCCATAGTTTATTGTCCCACGAATATATTTTAGGACATGCTTTGCAGCTATCCAATGTTCTTGTCTAGGTTCCACCTGGAACTGACTTAATGTATTTACAGCAAAGCAAATATTTGGTCGAGTATTTAACAAATACATCAATGATCCAATTAGTTGTCGATATAGAGATGGATCCACTGGATCGGAATCTGGGAATTTTACTTTTCTTATATCCGCATTCATAGGAGTGTCCATGGACATACAGTCCATCATTCCAAACTTCTGAAGGATCTTTATTGCGTATTTTCCTTGTCCAAGGAATACTTCACCACGCTTCTACCATACTTCTAGTCCCAAGTAATAGTGTATGAGACCTAGATATTTCATATCAAATTCAGAGGCTAAATCCTTCTTGCACTAGATTATTAGAGATTCTTCACCTGTTATGAATAGATCATCAACATATAATAGTAGAATCACAGGTGCATTATTCATGAATTTGTAAGAAAGGTTTGGATTTGCATGACTTTTGGAGAAACCAAGTCTTGTTAGATAGCTATCCATTCTGGTGTACCAAGCCCTTGGAGCTTGCTTGAGTCCATATAGATCTTTCTTCAATCTGCAAACATGAGTGTCTCTGGAATGTACCTCAAATCCTTGAGGTTGTTCAATATACACTTCTTCTTCAATAGCTTCGTTGAGAAAGGTTGTCTTAACATCCATCTAGTGTAGATTCCATCCCATGGAAGCGACAAGAGATATGATAGCTTTGATGGAGGTATACCTTGCCACTAGAGAAAATGTTTCATCATAGTCTTCTCCCTCCTTTTGGGAGAACCCTCTGGCCATGAATATTGCCTTGTATTTATCCACGCTTTCATCTGCTGCATGTTTGATCTTGTATACCCATTTTGAAGTTACAATTGATTTCTCTTTGGGTCTGGGTACAATTTTGCATACTTCATTTTTCATAATGGACTGATGTTCTTTCGCCATAGCTTCTTTCCATTGTCCCTTTTTAACCGCTTCTTCAAATGTAGTAGGTACTTCATCTAGAAGCTTTGTCATGTATGTTGCATAACTTGAGAATATTTTTGGTCTTTTACTCTTCCTGGATGTTTCTTCTGGAACCTTAATTCTTTCTGCATCTTGTAAGGTGGCTTCAAGCCAAGATGGTCTTTTCTTGTTCTTTGGTATATTATCTGGATCAACGTTCTCACATATCTCCATAGGATGATTAGGTTGATCCTTTTCGTTATTTTCACCTTCTGTGTTTTCTTCATTTTGTTCTTCAATTTCTTCTTCTTCTATAGTTTCTTCAATAGATTTTTTTAAGGCCATTCTTTCATTGAATGTTACATCTCTGCTTACTTCTATCTTGTTTTGTTCTGGAATATATATTCTGTAGGCTTTGGATGAATCATTATATCCCACGAATATCCCTTTCTTTCCTGAGGGTTCTAGTTTATTTCTTTTATCTTTGGGAATATGAGAATAAACTTGACATCCAAATATTCTTAGGTTTTCTATGTTAGGTTTCTTACTTGAGAATGCTTCTTCTGGTGTCATGTCCTTCAATATGTGATGAGGGCTTCTGTTCTATACATATATTGCCATCATTGTTTCTTCTCCCCATATAAACATGGATAGATCTTGATTGTTCAATAGGGCTTTAACTATTTCTTTGATGGATCTGTTCTTTCTTTCTGCTACACCATTTTGTTGAGGATTATGAGGAATAGTCAGCTCCCTCCTAATCCCTGCTGATTTGCAAAATGCAACGAACTCCTTCGAGGTGTATTCTCCTCCATTATTTGTTCTTAATGTCTTGATCTTCTTGTTTGTAAGGTTTTCTATTTCTGCCTTGAATTCTTGGAACTTGCTGAATACTTCATCTTTTGACTTCAATAGGTATAGCCACGTCTTCCTCGAATAGTCATCTATGAATGTTACGTAGTAGAGAGATCCTCCTAAATATTTGATTGGCATTGGACCACAAACATTTGAGTGTATTAGATCTAGGGTTTCCTTAGATCCGTTGTTGTTGCTTGGGAATGGTTTCTTGATGTTCTTCCCAAGGGCACATCCCTTGCAAATTCCTTTGTGTGTAGACTTCAATTCTGGTATCACTTCAACCATCTTCCTGAGGAAAGGTAGTGCTTGATAATTGATATGAGCGTACCTTCTATGCCAAAGCTCATTAGGGTTGACTTCGTCATGTACTAGGGCTTCTTCATTTTGTTCTAGTAGTCTATATAGATTCCCTTCACGTCTTCCAATAACCTTAACATCTTCTATACTGGAATATTTATGCCATGATAGCACTTTTTCATCTATGAAGGCTATTCTGTTTCCTTTGTCTTCTAAACATGATATTGATACAAGATTATTTTCTAAACTAGGTACATATAAAACATTGCTTAAGTGAACATGATTACCTGATTCCAATTTGATGGAGGCTTGTCCGAATCCTTCAACGGGGTAGGTTCTTTTGTCTCCAAGCTCCACTTTGTATGATGTCTTTCTCTCATTTAGATCTAAAAGTCTAGCTTGATCTCCCGTCATGTGCCTAGAAGCTCCACTGTCGATTATCCACATATCGTCTTCAATTGTATTGGTAAGTGTTGAGTAATGTAATAGACTGATTGTTTCGCACATGTATTCGATTGACTGATAACTGGTCATGCCTTGATCCAAAACTTCAACTTCGTCATTTCTTTCTTCTGAGAAAGTCAATAGGTGCACTGAGTTAGGGTGCATCTCAATATCTTCTCCTTGAGAAATATGCTCCATCACAAGGTGCCGGATCTGAGAATTAGGGTTTCTGCAACTACTACTGCTAGTAACCCTAGCTGCAGTTCTTTGGAAGTTGCTCCTGCTAGTAACTCTAGCGACAGTTCCTCAATGAGCTCAATAACTAGCGGTTATGTTTCCTTCCAGCGTTTTAGGCTGACTGAAGGGGTGTGGGCCCATAACCTGTTAGAAAATAGAGGATTGTGCTCATTTAACCATCGACGATACCCTCGTCACCCAACCACAGGCTGAAGCCACCCTCTGAGCACCTTGACCTTGACCAAGAAGAGAATCCTGGTAGCAATCAATATCCAAGAGAGGCTAAATGCACCAAGCAAGAAAATAGAAACTAAACTAAACATATGATCCCACCCAGAAGCTAGCGCACCACTTTCCAACTCTCCCAGAAAACTTGCACACAAAACTGCTGCTGCCTGCAACTGCCTGCACAGATTTAGCTCACTGCAACTGCTGAGATGTGAAATAATGAAACTGGTGCCCTGTATTTATAGTGGACTGGCCAGGCTAACTAGGGTCGACTTCTCCTTCCGGGCATCAATAAATTCAATTTAAATGTATTTGTTCAGCCGACAACTTGTCTAGGGTTTCCTTCAATTCTTTGCTTCCTTCCGGAGGATTCTAGTCTCGTCACGGGTCACAATAGAGGTTCATACCTCCTGAAGCTACCATAATATTAACACCCTTTACATGACTCTATTCTTATCTTTCAAGAATCAGTATGAAAAATGCATTTAGTTTTTAATATGTTACAGACTTTTATTCTTATCCTTCAACATTCTATATGGAAAATGCATTTACTCAACAATGCAACCGTCATTTACTTATACCCCATGTTCACAAATGCATTTAAATTTTTATATTTCTTATCTTCTATTAATTTTATGTCATCATATATTTTTATCTTTCACAAGTCCATATGGAAAAAACATTTAAATTCTCAAATTTATTCTTCCCCTATAAAAAAAATTTTACTTTGTTATATACTTTCAAAAAAACTAGGTTTGCTATATATTTTCCAAAAATAGATGGTGCTTTGTCTGCCAACCAACATTTCTGTGATATACATTTTGCATACAACATTTCCCCAATATACATTTTGCACCCAACACCGTTTCATTTACAATTCGACCCCATTTTCTACAATTTGATTTCTAACCTCGTTGGCAGGGAGTGCACTGCAACTTAACCTTGCTTGATTATTAAAATTTATGGAGATGAACATATCCTTGAACCAAAAAAACATATTATTAACTATTAAACCCACTTAATTAATACATATAAAGAACCTTTTATTTTATTTTGTTTCATAAATTTGTTGAAAAATTACAACAACCAATATATTAATTTATTAGCAAATTTCCTTTCAATTAACTCAGTGAAATTTAACTTAAGGTTATATTCAAACTCTTTATCTTAAAAACTAATTTTTATAACGTTTTTTTGAGAATTTATGTCTAAATTGTAAAATATAAAAAAAATCTTCGTTAATGAAGATGATTACGTTTTCAGTTCACTTTGCTGGTATCTTAAACAACCTTTACAGTAATGATTGTGCTGGTTTATATGAAAATTACTATTTATTCTAAATAGTTATATCACTTTCTTTCTATCCATTTTTATATGGACTAAAACTGGACCATGAAAGTAAATTTCTTATATCATTAAAAAATGGTTTAATAAACATTTTCACTTCTAAATATTAGAATTATTTTTAATTTATCCTAATTACAATAACATATTTAGTATTTGATGATGATGATTAACATCCATTAAGACCTAATTGGTCTATCGGACCTTAAGAGGGTAAGTGATTACTTGTGATTCTTTAGAATTTTGTTTCTGTGCTCAAAAAGAATTAAGAGAAGCTTTCCAAGATCACCATACTTTTGTTGAGTTAAGAGGTTAGGAAGGTTGGTAGTGTGATCAATATTTTGAAAATGAGATCTAATATGGGTATAAGCTGGACAATCTAAGAGAAAGTGCTTTTCATCTTCAAACTTCTTAGTGTCACAAAGGTGACACACTCTTTTATCCCATGGCATTTTAGGAATTGACAAACGACCAGTTTCACTATGGAGCTTGTGAGAATTTGTTCTTATCTTAGCAATGCTTATTTTTTTCTTTACACTTGGAAAAACAGATAGATAATTTTGATCTTCTAGATTAGAGTTGATTACATCTTTATAATACCTTAATTTTCTTTTTTCCTCTAACTCTTTATCACACCACATTTTTTCCTTAAATTTTGATTTGATGTTTTTTTTAATAGTATCTTTATTCTGCAAAATGGTTTCTTCCATGATTCCCCAATAGTTTATCCAAGATCGAGCGTCTTTATGCCATCCTCGCTTGAGTCGATGGTGGTTATGACTTGATTTGGAAGCAATTTTAGGTAGCCTCTTGTCTTCCATGTTGTTTAACATGTTCTTATACATTAGGTTTCTAGTCATAGCCATGCTCTCAATAGGGGAGAGACTAGTTTCTATGAGGAGGATGGGATAGGGCATATTTCCTTTAATTTTGAGATTATAGGTTATAAAATTCTTTTGTATTTGATCTATCTTTCTCCAGGATTCACGAGAGATACTGCAGCCCAAGACTTCACATCCATAAAGAATAACATGTGTAACAAGAGTCTCAAAGAGGAGTTTCTTCTTATCCCAACTCCAAAGTTCAGTTGATTTACAATTCTTTTCAAGCCCATAATAAGCTTTCCATCCCCCAATAATCACTTTCTCAATGCTATAATTCCAATTAAGTTTGTGGTGAAAATCAATTCCAAGATATTTGTATGAATTCACTTCCTACAAGTTGTTGTTGTCATATACAAAGGTATCATAAGGGATCTTATTGGATTTAATAATCATGACCTTAGTCTTATCAGTATTAACATTCATACCCATATTGGAGCAAAAATCTTTGAGGATTCTTAGTTGGTTTTCAAGATCACAGGGACTCCTTTCCATAAGAACGATATCAGCGGCATAAAGAAGAAGATTGATGACTATACCAGTGAGAGTAGGGCCGGCACAACCTACTTTTTCCAAGCATTCTTCTAATTTATCAATGTATATGCCAAAAAGGGTAAGGGACAAGTGACAACCTTGTTTGACTCCGATATTGCAGTTAATCTCTTTTGACCAGTCCTCAGTGATTTTAACTTTTATTTTTAATTTTTAATTTAATTTTTAATTTTAACTTTGATTTTTGATTTTATCTTTTTATTAATATTTATAAAAAAAAAATTATCTTAAATATTTATAATTGATATACATAAATAATATTTACACATCTTTATATTATAGATATTTATTATATTCTTATCTTTTACTTTAATTTTCTATTTTAACTAAAACATTGATTTTAATTTTTAATTTTATTTTTAATTTTTTTATATTAAATTTTATAAACATTTATAAATTTTTATATTGTAAATATTTATTATTTCTTCATATTTATTATTTTTTTTAAGTAAAAGTGGGACCTTTCATATTAAAACGTCATAAAAAAAGGAGCATACATGACACATAGGAGCCAAGTGTCATGCCTGTGTAGGAAACCAGGACACCTGGCTATCTCACTGTAACATGTCCAAAAAATATAGAGAGCATAGTGCCACCCTGCCCGTAGGAAACCAGGGGGTATATTCATGACTAACAGCAATTTGATAATGTAGATTCTAAGGCTATCCAGACTAACACCTAGTGGACTACTGTCCTGAGAAAATACAACAACAAACATAAGGAAAAACATGCAGACTCTAAGACATGTTAACCAGTGCACTCCTTGTCGTCCTTCGCTTCTTCTGCACGGACTGGTATTTCAAATGGCTGTGCGCAGGTAGGACATTGATGTTTGGGCTTGTCGTTGGAATAAGACGCATAAAGCATATCTAGGTGCTGGCTTGCGCAGACCGCTCGGAAAATTTGGTCTTCAACCAGACTTTTGACTTCAAATATGAGATGCAACTGCTCTGGGGGTAGAGGAGGTGGCGAGGGTGGCCTCGGCTGCTTGTCATCTCGTCCCAGGCATCCTGCGTCCTTAGCTGCACCAGTGACCATCCATGGCTCCTCTTCGATGATGCATGTTTCTACGCAAGGGTCAGAGGAATCTTTAGAACAGGAGTAAGAGGAGTTCCTACCGCGGGGTGTTGTCCCAAAGCTGAAGAGACAGGTGGGGGGATCCCAATTATCAGGGACAGTAAACATGTTCTTTTCTGAAAAATCCGGTGGGAGCGTAATGCTCAAGTCTTCTTCCACAATTGTGCCAGGAGGTGAACCTGCTGTCGGAGTTGCCTGTCGTCGTCGCTACCTCGCTAGAGTCATTGCGTTCTTGAAATATCGGTGGTGTTTCCTTCTGGAGGTGGCTACCTACCAGCCAGCCCCTCTGCGGGGTCACCCCCTCAATCTCGGCATGACTGGAGCGATGGTTAAAGCCAAGTCGCCAAGAGCTTGATAACAGCCTCGCTGCGCAGGAAACTGCCAGAACACAATGGAACTCTCGAGAAGGTTAATGGGGGGATAAGCCACTATAAACACCATTAAAGCTATGAGCTTAATGCTCTAGCTGGTCGGACTGAAGGCGCTCGTGTTGAGTTGCATCAGGTTACGGAGGTGGTAGGAGCTGATGCTCATATTAACTCACGGAGTGTGTGGGGAGGACCGATATTAAAGGCCTCCCACATCCCCTCACCTCCTCCTTCACCACGTCCCCCATCCTTGGCGCGTTTTACCCCATCCGGGGTATTATTTCTTCATATTTTACTTTAATTCTCTATTTTAATTAAAATATTAATTCTTATTTTTATTTTTATCTTAAATTTTATAAATTTATTTGATTAATTTATTTGATTGTTACTATTTGTAGTATTTGCATATTTAGTTTTTGTTTTAATTTTCAACTTCTCCAATATTTAAATCTAAGAGGTTATTACACTAAATTTCACATGTTACAATGGATTTGATTTTTTGATAAAATTGATTTTCATTTTAAATTTTATAAATTTTTATAATTATTTATATTTTTATCTTAAATTTTATAAATTTATTTGATTGTTAGTATTTGTAGTATTTGCATCTTTAGTTTTTGTTTTAATTCTCAACTTCTCCAATATTTAAATCTAAGAGGTTATTACACTAAATTTCACATGTTACAATGGATTTGATTTTTTTGATAAAATTGACGATCACATAAGGTGTTGTTAATGCTAATATTTAAATTTAATAGGTTATTACAATAAACAACACATGTAACAGGAATTGATTTTTATCAAATTGATGAAATATTAAAATAATTAGATATAATTGTAGAGAGATTTCACATAAGGGGTTGTTAATGTTCTTAATTATTGTGTAAGGAAAAAATTAAGAAAACAATTGAGCTATAAATGCACTATTCTATATAGGTTGTTGTTATTGTTAGTGTTCTTAGATGGAAAAAATAATACAAATGTTAATTTAACAATAAATACACACTACATCAATAATACATTAATACATAGCAAAATAAAAAAAATGAGAAAATTATTATTTTCATAAAATTAATAAGAATAATTGATTTCATGATTCCAAGGTTACAATTATAGAAATAGTTTAAACAAAACTAATAAGATTAATGGATTCTATGATTCCTAGGTTACAACTATAAAAATAGTTTAAACAATGACTCTCGTATTCTTTTTATACCTATTTGAAATTAAGGGAATACCTATGTTTCTTTAAATGGAACTCAATTTTATAATATCAATATGATACCCAAATCATTTGAACTAGGATTTATATCAATTAATCACTTTTGTTTTTATATATATTTCATCTTTTTTTCTCCTTTTATTAGTCCCTGTCTTCGATTAAGGACTATAGCATTCACCTCAGTCAACCAAGGCATTACCTGGTGTTTTTGTAGCATTAATCGATATATTTTATGGAATATTTAGATTATATCATGTTCTTACTCTTATACTTATTATTTCAAATTTTTAAACAAATACAATACATATTTATATTTTCTTAATTTTTTATATTGAATTTTGGATTGGTTGAAATCATTTGGATGTGACACTATTTGCGTCGTGTGTGTGATTATTTTAAACTATTTATTAGAACTAAAAATTCTTTTTATAAAATGAATTTATCCCATTCGTTACTTTGGAGGCCATGCACTATTCTTAGGACATTGTAGTTGATGCATGTCCAGAAGTTGCAGGCCCTGCACTCCATTCTCGGGACGCTGTAGTCAATGCATGTCCAGAAGTTGCAGTGGATACTTGCTATTGTGGCTATCTACATGCATTCCATAGCATTTGCTATCTGCATGCATTTCAGAGCATTTTCCTCACCTACTCTTGAACCTCCTCACTACCTTAGTACCTCAAGGAATAATATGCTCACCACCTCTTCATTTCTTGGGCATCTCATGCAATTTTTGCTACTACCCGTGAACCTCATAAAAATTGGACCTGCTATCCATTAGCAGTAATTTAAGAAAATAATCTTATATAGCTAAGGAGGAAGTCAAGCAAAGCAAATAAGCCTATTTAACTAGGGTTGTAGCAACCCTCTTAGCTAAGGACATCTGCTCAGTCAACTGGTGAATTTTTTTTTTCTTTTTGTTACAGTGTGTGCGCGTGTGTAGAAGAAACATCCCCCTAGACTCTATGTCAACCTTGAACCAACAGGACGCAAGTAAGACGGACACAATCCAGACGACCCGACATGGCATAACAACGACAAGAAGCAACGCCCCGAACAGGAGGCGGGAAACAAGGCTATAGGCAGAGACAGATACCAGGGGTTTGGCACAGTACTGTCACCGCACAAGGAATCCGACAGTAGAGTCGCAGTAGTGGAACTGTGCCTTTAAACAGCCCGAGACTACTGATACGGCTCAGAGTGTGTCGCAAG
>ML782640.1:583687-595015 GCA_009831015.1 Picea engelmannii | reverse complement strand
CGGCTACGAAGAGTCCGGGAAGGCTCCAACAAATTTCGTGTGTAACAAAACATTATAAATCCAATAACATTGAGTCAAGTACAAGATAGTAGAGAATATCATAATAATTAGACACGTGTCATTTTTGTGTAGAGTGGGGCACTTACTTGTAAGCAAAGCTAATCGATCCACTCATTTTCGATTTGTTTCTCTTGAAGTTGTCATATATAGTAATGTGTTTTTATCTATTAGCACAGTAGTTAAATAGTTGTTGGTGAACGTTTAAAGGTTGATAAGATAAAACGAATCCTTAAAAGAATATATTAAATTTTATTATTGATTAACAAATAAATGGTTGAGCTTCATTTATCTGATGTTAATATTTTAATTTTTGTTAATCACTTAAGTGGCAATTAGTTAGCTATCAAAGTGATTTTTAAATATGATTAGGTAAATGTAAAAAAGTAAACACATAAACAGATGTCTTTATAATAGCTAGGAAGTTAATGATTGAAATCACAGCCATTTATTTTGTGTGACTACTAAGAATATTCCAGCTATATTTAATCCCGTCCATAGAAAACTTATTAAACATTAAACCCCTATTAAATCTGCCCATTGTCAATAGGTGTACACCTTTCAACGTAATGAGAAAATATATATTATATAGAGTGTAAAATAAATTATAGATTTCGATTAAAACATAAGGGGATATGTATTATATAGAGTAACCAGAAAGATTGAAACAAAAACATAAGAGGTGTTTTATATGTATATCTAAATTTTACATTTACTAAGTAAAATTTTGGAATTTTACTTAAAGGTTTTGAAAATTGGAAAAAAGATATGTAAAATTTTATATATTTAATAAATTAGAGTGAAGATGGATTTACTTTAATTTATTGTAGATTTTATTTTTATTTTTTATGATTCATTTTTACAATATAGGATAATTTTTTTTAGTTTGAATTTATTAAAATGGTTATATTTTACATATTTTATTACTATTTGGTTGCAAAGTGTATTACATTTTGTAATTAAGTTATTATGTTTATTTGAATTATTATGTTACATATTTCTTTCATATTAAGTTGTAACATGCATCTGAATTTAATTGGTAGCACATTTTTAATGGGAAAATAAAAATGTTGAAGTGCCTCAAGAATGAACATGTAGGATAACACAAGGAGGAGTTTGTGTTTTTTCACTAGGGATTATCTATGGACTTAAATCACATGAAGAAAGTGTAAGTGTGGGTGCTTGGATTTGGTTCTTAAATTCATTGCAATATGAACTTACACTCATGAATTTCAAGAATATGAACACATTCTTGTTTAAAGATTGTTGGCCCTTGTTGAAGCTCCACATGATCAAGTACATCGTGGAGGTTGGATCAAAATCATTTTTATTTATGAAAAACACACAAGCACTAATAAGGCATGCATGCATTGAAATGTTAGGATATTTAAACATCTTTGAGTTATTTACAATCAACTTGGTCTATTGTGTCTTTAGGTAAATTTGTGTTTCTTTATTGTAGTTTTTTTAGTATCAATAGTGCATATGGGGTCAATATTCACCGAAATATTACAATGATAAGGAAATATTGAATCCCCACTATGCCCCCTCACTAATACCTACAATGATATCATTGCCAATATGCGTGCTCCACCCATCAGTCAATTGTGTGGTATATCGTATTAAATAAATAATGTGTTTACAATGTTTATATGTCATGGCATGGAAATCATTAATCATGATTAATTACATATAATTAGAGGATTAAAATTCTAGGGTGTTACATCCCCTCCCCCTCAAAAGGGAACAATGTCCTAGGTGTTCACTACATTTCAGCAACCCTGCCATACCTTTATCTTTCAGTCGCTTCAACAACATCTTCCTCTTTTTGGTCTAGTCTTCCCCGAGACTTATGGAATTTTAATAGTGTGCCAACATCAATCCTCAAACAAGATGCATATTGAACCCATTCATATGCATAAACATTTAATTATTGTTCATAATTTAGGAGGAAAATTCATATCATCACCATACTTGTTTGTGCAATTCATGGATCTGCATCCATATGGATACCACATTTACTCAACTTGTTTTTTTTTTTCCTTTGACCTATTCACCATGATCATGACCCTAATAAATAGATAAAAAAAGTTATCGAAGTTTTATCTTCCTTGTGGTCACTTACCTTTCAGGCTCAAGCATCCCCTTCTGTATTGCACAGTGCCTTGGGAGATCCATCTTGCTTGCCAAAGCTTTCTCACACATGAAGAGTTCAGAGACTTCACTGATTCTTACAGTTGAGGCATCCCTCAGGCTCGTTTTCTTGATTCGTCCCTTGGGTCGAATCTAACACAACACAGCCATATCAAGGAGATTATGGCATACAGGGTCTTCATGTCACAAAAATGGCCATTTTTCAATCCTTTTCCAACTTGGCAGCCATCACCTATCCCTCTAGGACAGATCTGTCATCTCACATCTAGCACATGCATACATTAACCATGAGATACTATCATCAATTTCAATCACGATTCTTGCAATTTGCTACCCACATATTTAAAATTTCACTTATCCATTTTTAGATATGTTCCATATAGGAAATCAGATCCCACAAATATGAGATTTGTTTCTCATAATAAGTTTGGCTCTTTTACAATTAGCATGAATTGGTCTTCCTCGTGGACTTATAGTTCTTCCATATCCAAGAACATTCTTCCTGAAATTTCGATCTTCACATAGCCAAAGTAGTTGTTATTTTCTCATGCACACTAGATTTTCATTGCATACTCGCAGTGGCTCACAAAAGATTTTAAAACTACGCATACTATCAATTACAATAGTTGTGTTCACTAATCATATGAAATGGAATGATAACACCATTCCTCATACATGCATTATTTCAGCATACCAATTTTTTTCATATGCAATTCAACCAATGTGCCAATTCCCATGGCCACATTCACATAATCCTTTTTGCATTGCCTTTGAGACATGCCACATAGCTATATTAGGATTTCCACCAAAGTGGGTTGGAAATTTCATTCAACCTCTCACCCCATGGGCACTTATTGTCTTTTATTACCACAACAGGAGTATGTCTCATGCTTCCATCTAATCATAACCTCGAGTCAACATAACATAATATGAAATTAAAATTTCACATAAATGCATCCATACATTATTTCTTTGTTGGTAACTAGGATGCCAATATTGATGGCCACCCAATTCCTCTATTTACCATTTTTACAACTCTATTGGAATATTGGAAGGTCTTCCTTCTATACTGGGACAGTCCAATACATTCCCTCTTTCATACAACATGCATCTTCTTAATGCATTTAACCAATCAGCTACTTATGAACAATTTTATTCATAATAATTCATGATTAATCAATGCGTCCATGACACATTTGTACATGAATTTCATGCAAGGATATTAAACATCCTTGACTTCCATAGGTTCCTCCCTTTATTATTCAAGTTCTTTGTTCCCAAATCACACATGTCAATGAAATTCATATAGCCAATCAAATTCATATTCATATCATTAAAAATATAAAACATTCTTACCCAATTCCTTCCAAACCACATGGTACATTGGCATGATGAATTTCATACCTTCCTGGCTGCCAACAACCTTTTTTTATTTTACTTAATCAATGGTGCTTCATGGGAACTCATATGGTCCCTTCATAAATATTTTCCATCATCAACCTCTTGTCTTTACCCTATGTCCAAGGTTGTCTAACATTGGCAGTTTTCCCCTCAATATCTCTAATATTTTCTAGAGACAACAATTATAACCACAATTATATCAGTTGTCATGTTAAGTCACAATGCATGTACCATATTATTTAAATCAACAAAACATTTCCTTATATGTCCCAACATATCTATATGCACTCTTTCACATTGTCCTCAATGTTTTCATGAGGGTAAACACAATAATATTGTTTTTGTTTCTATATTCATATAGATATCAACATACTCATGCTGGAAACATTCACACATAACAACATATCAGTTTTATCAACCTAGAAAAAAACAATAAACATTAATAAATGAGTCGAGGGATTCTCCCCCTTTCAACTCCTTTGTATAGTATGGAATTCTTAGCATCGCTAAGCCATTTCCATCACCTATCTACCATGTCCAATCATGGTATTGACCATCATTACCATTCAAGCTTCTATACGAATTCATTAGCCTTCACACGTTATATTTGTTTTCCTTAGAAACATACAACTTTGCTAAGCAAATTAGAGTTTCAGAATGAGAGGAGTGTCCCCCTTTCTCTACATTAGTTCTACATTCTTCCCCTCTCTTGGGATTTCCTGTTCTATTTCCTTGATTAGTTTCAGTTGATTATGTCTTTAATTTTCTTCATTTTCAGAGAGTCCTCTTTTCCCTGAATTACAACAACACAATGTATTATCAAAGTTAGTCTATAAATTAATCAGAAGCAAGTGCATTCTTTCCAATGATCAAATAGAATTTAGGATTACCATGGTTATATCATATGAAATTCTTCCACATATGCATTATATTTTAAAATGCAATATATGATTCTTATACAAACAGGATTTGTAGCCTACTGCCTAATTTCTAGCAATCAATAGTTGCAAGGCTTTGTTCTCCTAACAAAGTTTTTCTTTTACACAGTTCCTCCACATGGAACTTCTTCAACTTGAAACTCTCTTGTTGAATATCCATCATCACCTAAAATGATCTCAACCTATGAGTTAGCATCAACTTTATTGTTTCAGTTATGTACTTAATATTCCATAATGAATATAAGCATGCATTCTTATTGTGCATTCAACCACACATCCATACATGTGCATCTATTCTATCAGCTTTCATTCACCATGTGTCTTTAGGTACTTTAATCATCCATATTATCATAATATGTATGTGCCTATAGTTAACACACTTTCATTATATTCACATGCAAATTTATTTAAAATCATTTAATTCATGATTGCTCACAATCATTTACATAAAATTTTAAAGTCATGATCATAACCATATTGCCTTCTTTCATAACAACATATAATTCTTTTTGATTTTCTCTTTTAACATTCTACATTATATCTCTCTAAGGAATGGTACATAACCCCCTCAATCTAGTATTCAAACAAAACAACCAGACCCTTCAAGATAGGGTCAATTGTGCATCCATAACATTACCCAAACATGGAAAATACTACTCTTTCATCATAACTTAAACTTATTCATATATGCCTTCATACTAGGAAATCCTATAACATATTTGATCCATACAATCAAGCATATATATAGATATCATCATGCAAGTTCACTACTTTCACTTTTCCATATCATTCGTACACATTGGTATTTTGACTTATTATCAGCCCTTCCTGAGATATTACAAAAATTAACATGACACGTCTCATAGGGATATCCATGAATATGTTTTCCTATTTGAAAAAAACCAACAAGAGGTCACTCTTGCCCATTTTCTATAAAATCATTCCACATAACAGAAATTAAAATAGGTAACTACAACTTTACCCAATCCTATCTCTATTCATACCTTAAATCATTCTGGGTCAGTAGACCTTTACCAAGGGAATCCTTACCTGAATTCCCCCTCACTGTTACTTGAGCACACTAAGTGATACCTATATGGCTATCATCCCTCTATGGATGTTATCCGATCTAGTGATCTTCTGGGTATGCCCGAGCACTCCCTTTAGCATATTCTAGATCATCACCTTATTGATCCTTTACCTTGTCTTCATAAGGTTGTAAACAATAACATCGTCATATTTTTCATTCATGTTGTTAGATTTTTCTACTAATATCAGGTCATCATCATCCAAAATGATCCATGACAACCCTGTATCTCACAACCAGCAGCCGACTATTACAAGTCTATAAGTATTCCAACTATCACTCTCTTGCATTCATGTGCATGAACATGCATTCAAGTCAATGTACATATACATTTTTCCTAGGAAATAAAAAATGAATCAATGGATCTATGAGCTTGGAACTTGCTCATATGTTCATGTCACTTTACTTATTTTATGAAGACTAGAAATAGTTCAAGGAACTCATTTTTACTTGCCTTGAAAAATTAAAGAGAATCTTAATGAACATGTCTTTCATCCTTCGAACCTCACAATTCCAAACAAAAACAACATTACCTACTCCATTTACCTATGCTTAAATGGGGAAATCAACAGTGGGTATTTTTCATTATGAACTGACCTTAACAAGTTTTGCATCAGTCCTCCAAGCATGAGGAGTTGTTTATGGTTTAGTATTTTATTTAAGAAACAATTATTACTTCTAAGGATATATCAACCCATACTCATAAAAAATATTACAACAATCTAGCTCATTCATTCTACGAACTTATGCAACCCTATAATAGGGTTCTTCTCTTCCTCCCATTCACATTCATATATTACCATTAATGTCTATCCTCCTATCTCATCTAGGATTATTTCTAAATCCAACAAGTTAATGGCATAACTCTTTTATTATTGGCATGCCTTAGCATAATTAATTTTTCTTTTGGATTTATTTAGGCATAAGCCATGATTTTCTTCTTTTACGAATTTTGGAAACACCAGTCAATCTACAATCCTCCTGTTAAGAAGTTTGTGCAGCTGATAATTAATCATTTAAATGGATAAAACATTTTTTTGCTAACAATCCCATATTAGCCTTTGTACACTATTTGTGTTACTATTCTCTGGCCCATCTAATCCTCGTGTTTGAAACTCGTCTTTGATACCATTTTTTAACACACCCGACCCCCAAACCTCTCTTAACCTGGTGGGATATTCAAATTTACTCTTTTATTCTCTCAAAACCACCTTTCATAATCCTCTCTAAATCCATTGATCCCATAATCTAATTATGCTTGTCGATATCTTTCCAATGAATATAACAATGCTAAAAAATGAGCTCTTGATCAAAAGTTACAGACTATTAAAGTCTTCAGGCCTTCTCCCACCAAATCCTCCTCACATCCATGTGACATCCACATGGAAATTCACCACATGTACCATCCCACGTTGCACCACCTGGCACTAACCCATTGAGACACATATTCCCCCGACATGGCATGTCTCGAGCCATAAGCCGGTTGGCATCTCTGGCATGTCAACAGATGAAAATCAAAGGTGAATCCATGCCCAGTTGAGCATCGAGATTCCACAAATCACAAAATCTAACACCATTAATAGCTCCTAGTTTTTGGTTGGTCGGTTGTCCAGTGGACCGATCTGTGGGACCATACCCCAACTAGCACTTCATCTGCAACAAGAACCTTACCCCACCTGGAACTGGGCCATCCTGGGAAACTCACCCCATCAATCACTAGGCCCCTAGGGTAATCCATAAGCCTCCATCCTAATGCATCTGATCCAGTGGTCTAACTAGCACCACCGACATGTGGACTTGATGTTGCATGCCACTAGGCATGACACCTTGCAACTTGACCAGGCAGCATGCTGATGTGGCACAATGACATGGCATGATATGTAGCACAATACCTCCAAGACACATGGACCAACCATAGTGCAACAAGTGGACTAATGTGGCACTACATGTCATCTTAGGGATTTATGGTTCCACCACTCAAGTGTTGACCCATGTCCATTTCCTATTAGCTCTATTGTATGACACGTGGTTCTTCTTCATCAAATTGACATCATCATCACATGTTCTGGTTCACGCTCAACAAAGGAGAAGGTTTGGAACCCTCCCTAGAACCTTTCCCAATCGAGCAACGAGACACCAGGGAAAAAACATAAAGAAATGAGGTTTGGGAACTTCATTGGCCTAGAGGTCTAGTTACTCCTCTCTGCCTCCAATGAAAGAGACCTTCCATGCTCATATGAAATAGTTGAGATCTCTTCACGTCCAACACAGGACTACTAGGGCCCTTTTTAGCCTCTCCATTAAAACATTGACATTTGTCAACCTTCGGAAGGGGTTAGATCATCCAACATGTGGCATGGAACATCACCGTGATGTCATTCACATGTGCCTAATTGTCCTCTGGTTCATCAAACTTCCAAAGGAAATAGGGAGAATCTCTACCCTGAAATCTTACCCAACCAAGCATGTAGGAAACTAGGTAAAACTTAGCAAGATGGGTCCTTGGGACTCCCAGTGAATCAGGATCTGGTTACACCTCTCCTCACTCACAATGGTTAATATTGTCCATGAGACTCCACTTTGGAATAGTGACCAACGAAGATCCGATGGTTCCTTCAGGGCTGGTTACAACACTTAATCAAGCATTCGGTCCCTCCATGAACGGTCAATATTGGTCCATCCCCCTTAAATCAATGGCTATGGTTTTCTTTGGTTTACACAAAGGTTGAATGTGATTAAGGTTAAGAAAAAAGGGATCTAGTGGTTTCATGAGGCTAGTTACCACACTTATCCCAAAAGGCTCATCCTTCCATGGATAGTCAAGATTGATCCTCCACTCTAGATCGACGGCTTTTTTTTTCCTTCAACTTGCACAAGGATTTTAATGGGTTCCTTGGGTTTCTTCTCCAAGAATCTAGTTTCATAATCATGATAGGTGGGGATTATATCATATAGTCGAGTGAAATATGACCAAGTTTAACTCTAGTTAATAAAAAATTATTTCCCATGAACATAAAGGTCATCTTTCTCTTATAAAGGTCAGGCACTTTCACTAAATTTGCGTTTTACAGAGGATGAGGAATCCAGGACGACAATTTGAAACATACAAGGGTATAATTCCCAAGCAAATATTACATATTTCTATGAGGCTAAAGACTTATGTCCAAAATCACTTCAAAACCTGTCCTCATAGATTAAATAACAAAGAAGTTAAAGCATAGAAAAATATATGTTGTGAACTACAAATACAGGCAAATCTCTCCATCTATCATTCATCACAAGAGACAATAATCAGTAAGTAAATGCAATGCATGTAGAATGCATAAATTAGGTACTCATATCATCTCTCTCATATTTACTCATAGACCATATAGCCATTCATTTTCCTTACATCTCCTTACCCATAAACATGCAATTGCATCCATTATATTAATATGAAGTGTTTTTATCCTTCATAGAAAATTATAGAGTTCATACATTAATATGTGCAAGCATACATAATCCTTATAGCTCCATAGTTATAAAAAAACAAGTCTTACAAATGAAACAAGTATTCAGTCCATTACATAGGCTTACACATTTAGAAATTAAAATTAATGCACCATCCATCCATTATATTTGAACAAACAGGGCATAAGAATACTTATATGTTTATGAGATATAGCCATCCCAACTGATTGTGGATGAGTGATTTTCCACCCAACTATAAATTTCTTGAACCTGCATAGAATAGATCTAGCTAAACAATGATACACACATTTGCAGAGAGAATTGGAGAAAGAATAAGGAGAGAAAGAATGGAAAGAATTCTCATTAATTGTTGTGAATAATGAATAATTTACACATGATATACTTTGTATAACTCAATGAGTTCGACTTGAGGTGAACCAAGTTTCCATTGTGGTGCTATAGAGTGATCTGGACACACACCAATAGTTACGGGAGTGAACTGCCACCTATTCTAGTCTCTCAGGCAGTTACGGGAGTGAACTGCCACATAATTGAGTTAACTAGTCAACTAGTCTTCAGTTAATTGAGTAAACAAAAAGTAGTGAGGAGTTAACTCAAGGAATCAAGGCTAATGTGCCACTTTGGTGATGATACCAAGGCAGGGTCGAATTAGCATGGTGATGATCCCAATGTTGCATGGTGATGATCCCAATGCAACATCTAAACTCAACTCAACTAGTCAAACTGAAGTGTGAACTGAAAGAGAATATTCTCCAGGTGGAATATTCTATCCTAAAATATAGGAGACTAGATAATGACTAATTATGACTAATGAAGAAATAAAAACCTTAGGAAAAATAAATCCTAGGTGTGTGTGAAGTAACTCCAACACCCCCCCTGAACATCACTATGGTGAAAATAAAGACTGGGTCCCGACAACGAGGCCATGTTAGGTACCCAAGTACAAAAGATACACTGAAACTAAAGTGAGGAAAGAGGGAACCCCCCCCCTCCCCCAAGGTACAATGTATGTAAAAAAGAAGAACTACAGTTGCTAGGCAACTGTGTCCTTCACTCCAAGATGACCTCGCGGAGAATGGAATTTATGCTCAGTGAAGGTCTTGGTGAAAATGTTTGTCGTCT
The DNA here is from genome assembly GCA_009831015.1 of Picea engelmannii. Taxonomy (NCBI): domain Eukaryota; kingdom Viridiplantae; phylum Streptophyta; class Pinopsida; order Pinales; family Pinaceae; genus Picea; species Picea engelmannii. Next base: position 584,785 of record ML782640.1, on the reverse strand, counting down.
GTTCTGCTAAAGGATAGAACTATAAGTCAATGATCCCCTCATGTACCAAGTCCCGGATGTAGTGGATGTGGATCTCGATGTGCTTCGTCCGCTGCCTCTAAATTAGATCTCTGCAGAACTTTAGAGTGCTCTAGTTGTCACACCAGATGACGATTGGCCGATGAAACTGAATGCCCAACTTAGTGAGAAAATGTTGTAGCCACATAGCCTGAATGGTTATGTTAATTACCCCTCTGTACTCTGCCTCGGCTGAAGATAGAGCAATGGCAACTTGCTTCTTCATCAACCAACAGATAGACCTGGAACAAAGACTGAGTGAGTAACCAGATGTGGACTTGTGATCAATGCTATTGCCAGCCCAGTCGAAATTAGTAAAACCAATGAGATCTAATGTAGATTCTGTTGCATAATGAATCCCAAAGGTGATGGTGCCATTTACATATCAAAGGATACGCTTTGCAGCTTTCCAATGTAGCTCATGCAGCTCCTGCATGAACCTGGAAACTGCGCCAACTACATATGAGAGGTCTGGTCTGGAGTGTGTGAGATACAACAAGCTCCCCACTAGTTGTCTATACAGGGTGCTATCAACCAGTGGAGTCTCCTCGCCATCCTCAAGTTTGACTCTTGATAGGAAAGGAGTCGGAGCAGACTTGCAGTCTGTCATGTGAAATCTCTCAAGGAGATCTCGTGCATACTTGGCTTGAGACAGTTTGATGCCTGATGCATCCTGACTGATCTCAAGTCCAAGGAATAAGTGTAGCAAACCCATGTCCTTCATCAAAAACCTGTCATGAAGAATCCTCTTGACTGTAGCAATCACCGAAGTCGAGCAATCGATGATCAACAAATCATCGAGATACGGAACTAAAAGTAGAAGTGAATCGGTCATCCTAAGCATGTATACATTCGGTTTTGATTTACAATGTACAAAGTTATGTGACAATAGGTAGGATTCCATCTTGGCATACCATACCCTCAGAGTCTGCTTGAGGCCATAAAGTGACTTCTTCAGTCGACAGATGTTAAGCCCTAATGTTGGCTCATTACCCCTTAATTGGGGCATATTAGATTAGTAATGCTATTTTATTTATGTCG
>ML782640.1:543081-562445 GCA_009831015.1 Picea engelmannii | reverse complement strand
ACAAATCCTCTCACAAATATTTCTTTCATGATTAATCTCCATCCAAGATACTTGAGTAGATATCCAAATCTTTATCAAATCTTCAAAGGGTTGAAGAGGGAATTCGAATTTGAGACTTGATGGTCAAATTTGACTTGGTTGGACTCTTCAAATACACCTGTAAACATCATGAAACTCATCCCACTTTCATATATAAGTGTAAACATGTCATTTTCCAATATTTAATCATAAATTCACTCAAAAACACTAAAATAGATGCATTGGAAAATAATATGTCTAAAACCCATGTAATCATGAAAAATGGTTTATGTAAGGGTGTGGGAAAGCGAAATATGAAGTGAAAGTGAAGTGAAAATGTTGGTAAAAAGATGACACTTTGGCGACTCAACAAAGGGGATGGCCCCTCTCAAGAAATAGGAAATGATATATGAAATATATGTGTGTCAAGGTGAGTGGTCACTCCATAAACAAGCTCCTCCAAGGTGGATATCAACATGCTAGTAACTTACTCCAACTCTTAATACAATGCCGCAACTCTCAAGGCATGCTACAATGCCCAATGCAAGGTAAAGTCATCCAAGACAATGTCTTAACTCCTAGTGTAATGCTACAATGACCAAGGAAATGTCACAACTCCCAATGCAATATCAAAACTCTCGATGTAGTGTCACAACTTTCAATGTAGTGTCACAATTCCCAAGGCAAAAGGCTCCTCAGAAGATGCAATGTGTATAGGTCTATCCAAGTGCCAAAATCACCAAACACTTGTAAGGGGACCCAATTATAAGAAATCCATCAAGATGAACCATACCAAGTCATCCTCAAAACTCTAGGATTCTCTATTACAAGCTCGAATGAGTCAACTAGCCATTATGAGGGCTAGGTTTACATCAAAGTTCATATGTACAAGATGAGCACTCCACTAGGAGAGATAGTCCATGTCATAAAATTCCATCTCAATGTCATAAAGGGACCACTCTATGAAAATACCTTTCTAGTGTGTGAAGTATCATAATAGAATCCTCATAGACATCTCAAACATTAGGGAGCTCTCTCCATCATCCATGAACAAGATCATGATTCCACATGAAAAACAACCACTAATACAATAATACATGAGGCACACTTATCGTCTAAAGGGTGATCATCATGTAGAAAAACATTAGCATCAAATATCATATAATAATTACCAACCAAAACATGGGAAACCATGAAGAGAGAACCAAGCCATAACCATCAACCAAGGAGAAAATGAATCTCATCCACCAAACCAACATCCACTAGAAGTAAATACTATCAAAATTTCAACTTTTGGAATGATAGAATCACCATGCCACCCTTGCAAATATTTAGGTCATGTAATGAAAATCATGTGTACAATCCTTGTACAAAATGGGAAATGACATTTGCCTCAAATTTAGGAACAATGTGCTCTCAAGGAAGAGTGCATGAGAACCTCAAAATATTTGGCTATACTTACAAAGAAATCAGAGGATGAAAAATCATGTGGTGGCACAGATATATACCATGTCACTAAAAGCCACATACATGCTCTCTCTCTCTCTCTCTCTCATATGTCTGCATTACGTCATCAAGAGTTCAAAATTTGGTTTTACAGGGAAAAGGTATAAGTCAACAATGCCAATGACAACATGAAAGAAATAACTAAAGCTCAAATGTTCAACTTATTCAACCTATATAATTATCTCAAGAGATTATTCCTCCTACTGTACTCTACTTGATATAGGAAATGAAAGTGCTAGGTATAATCGTACAACCAATGAAGCCAAGCTAGCATTTGATCAACAACAAGAGCTCTAGCCTTGTGTTTGGATATGAACCAAAAAAAGGATATGTCAAGTACAACATGATCACGAGGTGGTGCAAATATTACAACCTAAGAAAATATAAAATCCAACTCATGAATATGGGAAAGAGCACCAAAATTATGCCAATATTGGCATGTACATTCATGAGTTTGATCTATTCATCTTTAAATAGGGTTGCAATAAAACAATGTTAGTCCATATTTTCTCAAAGCAAGGTTTTCATGATGTAACCCATGCATCTATAAGGATGATCCACATGCTCCATTGAATGGCCTCCTTGGTTTCCATGTACAATACTACTCATCAAATCTTGAGATGGATTTATAAGAAATCTAGAAGATACATATTGGTTGTGCAACAAATATAAGGATGAAATATGAGTTGAGAATTTAAATTTTGAGAAAAACATTTGATGCCAACTTAGGGCTTGTTTCCCCTTCATATGTCGCTGAAGTTTTTTACAACAAACCATGAATTTAAAACACTTTTTCACTATACATATTTCTGCATAAAAAAATATATTTTCCAGCTGGAATTTCAATCAGTAATTGAAGAAGAGATGAAAAAAAAGGTGGCCTGAAATTTATGTTATTAAACATTTGTTGCCCTCTGTAAATTAATTACGACCCCAAAATAACACTCTAATGTCGATTTTACATGCGAATTATCAAAATATGAACATAACGGTGGCTGAAAATTTCCTAAATGTTTGTAATCATAAAACAACCCTAAAAGATTAAATAACACTCTAATGTTGATTTTACATGCAAATTCATCAAAATATGAACATAATGGTGGCTGAAAATTTTCTCAATGTTTTTCATCACAAAACAACCCCAAATGATGAAATCCCTTGGAGCTTAGTTGAATATGTGTTGGATGAATTTGGAGGATAAACAAATTGCTTAAAGAATATGAAATTCTTCTAAATCTTTATGCTATCTAATGTGGATGAAATATTTTTGTCTCATGGTTAGGAATGGGGTAAGATCATTCATCTTGTATTGTATTTATCATTGAGATGTTCTATATTGATGCATGCTTCACTGTATTAGGTTGTATGCATTTGTAATCATTTTTTATAGGTACAATTTTCATAACCATTGGAGTCTATATTCATTAATGGTCTCCTTAGTCTTAGTTATACCAAAGTATTGTTTGGAATTAAAGACTTTATCTCAAAAAGTGAATATTTGCTTAGTTATACCAAAGTCTCGTTTGGACTTGAAGAATTAGATAAAATATGAGAAAAAAAACACATGGTGAGATTACGCTCACTTCTCTATTATTCAATGAAGACTGATTACATTTTTAAACAGGAAAAGACTCTGCTGAGTCGGTTACATGCAAACCACAAACAACTAGACTCTACAGATAGTGAACTACAAACTGACTCTTAGAACTAGCGCTTACTCCATTATTTCCAAGTCTCCCCCTTAATGGAGAATGGATTGACTTCTACACCTAACATATCCCTAAACAGTTCAAACTTAATCTTTCCAAGAGGCTTAGTGAAAATATTACCAACATTTTCACTAGTATTACAATACATAAGAGATATTTCATTTGACTGCAACTTTTCTCTAACAAAATGAAACTGAGCTTCAACATGCTTTGTCCTTGCATGATAAATCTGATTCTTCGCAATATTGATTGAACTTTGATTATCACGTTTGATCATCGTAGGTTCCTTTCATTCTTCTCCAACATCTTGAAGAAGTCTTCTTAACCCAACAACTTCACAAGTTGCTACACAAAAGGATTTATATTCTGCTTTAGTAGAAGACAAAGATACAGTAGGCTGCTTTCTACTGCTCCATGAAACAACCCCGGATCCAATGCCAAATGCATATCCAGTGGTTGATCTTCGATCATCCGAATTGCCAGCCCAATTAGAATCTGAGTAACCTGTCAGCTCAACATCAGATGCATTAGTATATTTAATACCATAATCAAGTGTTCCTTTCAGATACCTGAGTACTGCCTTTGCTGCATTCCAATGGCTTTCATGAGGTTTCACCATAAACTGACTTAACACACTCACAAAATATGAAATATCGGGTCTGGTTGTGGTGAGATAATTCAAACTGCCCACCATTTGTCTATACATAGTGCCATTCACCTCCTTCAAACCATCATCACAAGAAAGTTTCACATTTTGTTGCATGGGAATAGTAGAAGAATTACACTGATCCATTTTAAATCTCTTAAGTATTTCTCTGATATACTTACTTTGACAAACAAAAGTTTGGCCTGCATTACTCCAAACTTCAAGACCCAGACAATAATGTAACTCACCAAGATCTTTCATTTCAAATACCTGTGACAACTTCTCCTTGATTTCATCAATTAATTTCTCTGCATTCCCTGTAATTATCAAATCATAAACATATAATGAAATCAATACTATATACCCTTGCTTATCATATTTGGTATACAGATTTGGATCACTTTCGCTCCTCATAGAACCCTGTTGAAGAAAGAAAGAATCTACCTTCTCATACCATGACCTAGGTTCCTGTTTTAGTCCATACAATGTTTTCTTTAACTTACACAATAAGTGTTCTTGCCCCTTTTCCACAAAACCTTCAGGTTGAGTAAGGTAAACCTCTTCCTTTAACTCACCATTCAAAAATGCAGATTTAACATCTAACTGGTGTAGCTTCCAATGGTACTTTGTAGCTAAAGAAATTAACATTATGATAGTATTCAATTTAGCTACTGGTGCAAATGTTTCAGCATAATCAATACCTTATGTTTGTTAATACCCCTTTGCAACCAGTCTAGCCTTATACTTATCTATACTACCATCTGATTTAAACTTGGGTTTGTATATCCATTTGCATCCAATGGGCTTCTTATGTTTAGGCAATTTAGTCAATTCCCAAGTATTGTTTTTCATTATAGATTCATATTCTTCCTCCATTGAATTTCATCATTCATCATGTTCATTTGCTTCATCAAAACTCATGGGTTCTATGACATTTGAAATGCTACTCATTAGGGCATAGTATTTATACCTCTCAGGGAGCCGAACCTGTCTTGAAGATCTTATCAATTGATTATATTCCTCCCCACTTTGTGAAGATCTGTCTTCACCTCGAGGTGAACTGTGACTGCTTGAATTGTCCATATCACTGAGTCCTTGTTGTTGTTGTCGCTGCAGTGATGGCTGCTGTTGTGGTGGTTGCTTTTTCTGCTGCTCTTCTTTAACTCCTTCATCAAGAAGTCTCTACCATTCCTCATGACTGTTGTCGTCATGATTTCCTGCTTCTTGCTCATGGAAAAGTACATCTCTACTTGTAAACACTTTGTGAGTAGTAGGATCAAACAGTTTGTATGCTTTAAATTCATAACAATACCCAATGAAAATACATTTAATGGCTTTAGCATCCAGTTTACTCCTATTCTCTTTTGGAATATGAGAAAAATACTTACACCTAAATACTTTCAAATTATGAATTGTAGGTTTGGACCCATACAAGGCCTCGAAAGGAGTAACATTATCAAGACACCTTGTTGGACTTCTATTCTTTAAATAAACTGCAGTATTTATGGCTTCAGCCAAAATGCATTTGAGAGATTCTTACCTTTCATCATACTGCATGCACACTCTACCAGAGTTTTGTTTTTCCTTTCAGTGACTCCATTCTGTTTTGGAGTGTGAGGTACTGTAAACTGTTGTATTATTCCATGATCTTTGCAATATTTGTTGAAGTTCCCTGATTTATACTCTCCCCCTTGATCTGAACGGAGGATTTTGATGGATTTTCCTATTTTTTTTTCCACCATGGTTCTGAATTCCTTAAAGTACTCGAAAACATCACTTTTTCGTCTAAGGAAGTAAACCCATGTGTATCTCGTGCAATCATCAATAAATAAAATAAAGTAAAATGCTCCTCCTAAAGACCTAGTCTGCATAGGCCGACAAACATCAGCATGCATAAGATCTAACACATCTCTCTTTTTCCTATCAGGATTATAAGGGAATTCATCTCTGTGCATCTTTCCTAATGCACATCCATCACACGAAACCTTTTCATTCTTTAACATGGGAAGTCCTTCAACCATATTCTTCTTCTGTAATGACAATAAATCAGGATGATTGATGTGTCCATACCTTTGATGCCAAAGAATAACTGTTGGCATAGTTGCAGAAGTCAGTGTGTGATGTGCTTTGCTGGTAACATCAAGTTTGTATAGGCATCTTTCTCTTACTCATGTTGCAACAGTTTTGAAATGGTCCAAAAGATCCTTCACTATGTAATGATTCTTGAAGAACTCAACCTTCAAGTCTTGATCTGTAATGGTGGACACAGAGATCAAATTTTTCTTTATTCCTAGCACATAAACAACATTGTGAATGTGATGAACTATATCATTCAACAATGTCACAGGAATGTCTCCATATCCCTTGATCTGATGAGCATGGTCATCTCCAAGATATATGCTGGCACCATTCTGTGTTTCTTTAAAATTAGCATACCAATTTTTATTGCAAGTCATATGTATTGATTCTCCAGAATCCACAAACCAGGCATCAGAATCATACGTTTCAGCAGATAAAGCAATGTTAGACACAAACATCCTAAGATCCCGTGATTCAAAATTTGGGGGTTCATCAATATCATCACTAGCAATAAATAATCTGAGATCATGATTTGACGATTTTTCTGCATAATGACCTGAATGTGTTCTAGGTTTATTCCTAGCCTCATCGCTCTTCTTCTTATGACAGTCTTTAACAATATGTCCAATTCGACCACAATAAAAACAACTCTTTGACTCATTCCAGTCAGATTGCATACCTTGATTTGGAGACTGTCTTCTATGCAATGAACTGCCTCTCTGCCATGAACCGCCTCTCTACCATGAACTGCCTCCTCTGCCTCTTTCTCCTGATCTCGCTCTCCCATACCTCTTATTTGACCATAGTGCCAAATATTTATTTTGAGGCTTCAGATTCCCGCGCCTCTCTTCCTCTTGCAGCAAAATACCTGTCAGTTCTTCAAACGTAGGAGGTTTCTCCCTTGCTGTGAGACCTATTATGAACATATGATAATCTTCTAGCATACCATTTAAGGTAATAGTGACCAGGTCAGTGTTTGAAACAATTTCCCCTATATTTACTAGATTGTCTTTCACCTCTTTAATACGACCCAAAAATGAACTAACAGATTCATTTCCATCCATTTTAATGCCTAGAAATTTAGTTTTCAGAAACAAAATGTGATTTGTGTTACTAGTTTCATACAATGATTTAAGCGTTGTCCATGTTGCATCAAAAGTTGTAGATTCTCTAATATGTGGAATTATGCTATATTTAACTGACATGCGCAACAACATCTTTTCCTTGTTTTCGCGCTTCTCCCAATCTTGTATATGTGTTGCTGTCACACCAAGAGCTGCATCAGGTTTTAGTTCAGTTCCCTTCGTAATGTTCCAGACACCATAGCCCTCCATCAACATCTACATCTTGAATTTTCAGTTAATGAAGTTTGATCGATCTAACTTGTTGGCTTCGTTGAGGTAGGTCTTTGCCAGTGGATTCACCATCGCTGCAATTTAGTCTCTACAAGTGAATCACCAAGGATATGCAACTTTCTGTCGAGTTTTCTCCTGTGCTGAGAAGTCCGTCGCTCTGCCTTCAGATCCACTGATCCAACTCTATCTCTGTACTCAACTTAAATCATGCATGCATCCACCTTTAAATCACAACACCACCTCACATGCACATATTAACCTTTAAATCATGCATGCACCTTAATATCCAAAATATCCACTTTTTAAAGAAAAGACTTAACACCACTTTATATATTAGAGAATAATATAAATTTCTTGAAAAAAGAAAATTTTCACCTCACACTTCACTTAATAAAAGGCATCCACTTTTTTTTAATAAAAAACTCAAAAAAAAAAACACGTCTTAGATCCAGACACTCACTCAAAATTACGATTCAAACTCCCTCAAATCAACCAATTCTGATGAAGTATCAACCAGGAGCTTCAACTTTGTTTCCATGGGTGTGTTTGTGGCTTTGCATTCCAATATATCAAACCTCTTCAGTATTTCAAGTGCATACTTCCCTTGGTTAATGAAGATCTTCTCCGGGCTCTGCCAAACTTCAATACCTAAGAAATAATGCATCAAGCCTAGGTCTTTCATCTCAAATTCTGCTGTGAGATTCTTCTTACAATCTGTGATGATATTTTCTTCTCCTGTTAAGAATAAGTCATCCACATACAACAAAAATATAAATGGCTCATCATTCATAACCTTGAAGTAAAGGTTAGAATCAACTTTTCTCTTGGTAAATCCCAAGCTCGTCGGGAAACTTTCAATTCTTCCATACCAAGCTCTAGGATCCTACTTCAACCCATACATAGCCTTCTTTAAACTGAAGACACGAGTCTTTATATCTTCAACTTCAAACCAAATTTTCACATCACATTGTGCCAACCTAGTACACTTGCTCAGCTGCAACTTAATCTGCACAATCATGTGCTAGATTTACAAAGAACTATCTTTCTCACTGTCTAAGAGTATGTCCTCTACTCTCTCTGCAATTTTTCCTGCTGGAACCGAGACTCTACACCTGGAAATTCTAGTTCTGAAGATGAGAATGAATTTCTCTATTCTCACTGTAGTTGTTGAACTCTGAGAGTAGCTCCTCTATTCTTTCATGAAAAAAAATTCATCTAAGAGGGGATCAATAACTGATATTGAAGGTAGATTTTCCTCTTTCATGGAGGTAACTCAATCTCAAATATAGGGACTTCTCCCCCTGAATCTCATACTATATCAGAATCATGGTTTTTTTGGTTGTCCTCACGAATATTGGAACTATTTCTTTGATTACTGGAGTAAGTGTCTTGTCATAGTCTTCTCCCTCTTGTTGGGAGAATCCTCTGAACACAATTCAGTATTTGTACATGTTTTTACTATTATCTGCAACATTCTTGATCTGTTAGATCAATCTTGGAATTCAACATTGACTTCCCTTCTAGTCTCAGAAAAATACATATCCCAGTCCTTCTAATTGGATTTCTTCTTTGCCACTGAAACAAGGGAATCTTCCCAGGAGATTTCATGTCTCCTAGAGGTCTATGAAGCTACGATCTAGTCTATTCAACTCTTGGCATCGGTCTGTAAGTCCTGGAAGATGTCTCCTTTTCCCATACGATCCTCTCTGAGATCAGGCTCACTCTATTCTTGGTTTCTTCTAAGTCAACAAATATTTCATAGTCTCTACAAGATATACTTGGTGTTGAATACCAAGTCTTAATATAAAAAACTGAGTCAGACTTCTAATGAATTCTTCTTCTTGTCAAGGTGGCTTCATTATCCTTTGACCAATTCTACTACGAGCTCTTGTTCTAATGTTCAATCATCTTTGGAGCCTTATGCTCCTTACAATCAATCTCCATATGAGATACTTTGTATCTCAAAAGTAGTTTCATCTTCATCTTCTTTGGCACATGAATGATCATGTATACAACTTGGATATTCTGCTCCATGTCTCATCTAGTATGTTTCCTCTTGCAATCTTCACTATAGATTCCTCTGGGTTATCACATGTGACCTGCCCAGAACAAGATCAACAAGGGAGAAACAAAAAACAAGAATAATACTCTTTATAATAATGATAAAACAATAGCAAGAAAAATCGTCAAAGTAGCTCCTTTAGAGATATTACTTGTGACCTACCTGAAACAAGGGTCAAAAGTAAGAAATACAATACGAAATGAGAGCAACACTCTTCTAGTGTTGTGATCAATCATTCCTCCATGGTAATATGGAACCAAGATAAGAAGTTTCTCCTAGAGGATATGTTAGTTGTATCTGGTAAATGATTACAATAACAATTTATTTTAATAATGCTCACATGTTACCAAGTATAAAACCTTTTAAATATTCCTTATCTCAACTATAATGTTTACTTGTAATGAGGTAGTTATCATACTCGAGATGTGCAATTTTGAATCTTATCAACTTAGTCAATAAAACCTGGAACTTGGAGTCTTGTCATCAAGAATGAGTGTTGTTGCTTTTCTTCCTAGTCTCCTTCGCCTAAGATGACAAGTATTCTCTTCAACCTGTCCTCTTTACTGAGATAATATGCTTTCTTGATAGAAATCTAAGTTAGATAATAGACTCTATAATCTCATCTTTAATCAATCTAATACCTTGACTTTAATTTTGACCAATGGTTTGTATGATGGTCATAACTTCAACATACAACCTAGATGTTCATAATGTCATAACAAATAGATGCATATCAAAATAATCAAACCCGGGGTGCATTATTCATCTAAATGTGTTGGATCTAAGATCCTTCTAGATCTATGATAAAATATCCCTTCTCCTATAAATACCCTTTTAAAACTAACAGTTTATCCGTATGTAAGTACATACCTCTGATAATATTGACGGGTAGTGGTACCATCCGACATTAGTGGCAATAAATAACAAAACTTTAAAACTTCAAAGGTGTTGCAATTGATACTGATACTGCAACTGATACTGATACTACAACTGCAACTGCAATTTCAACTGGTCTCTCAACTACAACTGCAACTTAGGTTTTTATGAGGAAACCCTAATTTTTCAAACTTCAAATTTTGGAATTCTGATTGAGGGACTAGATGCACTTGGATGAGGCAAGTAGGCTGGAGCTGTCTATTTTAAAAAATTTCAAGTTTTACCCCTTGAAACTTTACCTGCACAAATCTAGACTCGTACTTCTGGTATTGGTTCTTGTTTCCTGGTTTTTTGGTACCTGTCAAAACTAGGGTTTGACATTTTGGAGGCTCTGGCCACTGAAAAGGTGTGCTCAATATGTTAAATGATGCGATAGGGTAGGGTGCACTTTTCTAGATGGTTTTTAGGCATAAATTACTTTCCAATAAAAATCCCTAATTTTCTTGTACAACAATAATGACGTTTTTGGTTACCCAGTGAAAGGTGCTCTATTCAGTCAAGCTCTGAAACCATGTTAAATTTAGAGTTGTTATCAAGTTCTTTTCAGTTTTCTAGAACATAAAAACATAAGTAGGATCATTGAAAGAAACACAATCAAAAGGTACACATCATTTTATCCTGGGAAACCCTCCTGGGGGAGAAAACCTAGCAAAAGCTTCCTCAATACTAGATTTCCAATACAATGCCAAGACTAAAGACCAAACCACCAAGAATAACCTAGGACCGAGCATATGCATCTCTCTCCTTATTCTTGCAACTGCAACTACCTTCAAAATATGCGCACTAGAAGTGAGTGTGAGTGAGTGAACAAATGAGGCACCCTCCTCACATATAAATACTAGTTAAGGAGGTGTTAGGGTTATATATCTTCATCAGGTAGGGTCGATTTCTCCCAATAGTGGTTCAAACCACTTTATTAAACCCTAGGGGTTGACTTCTCAAATACCACCATATAACTATGGTTTGACCAATCCACAAAAGGGAATTTGGTCATACATAAGTCTCGATATGATCAATCCACAAAACGAGATTTGATCTATAAGATAATAACTCAATTATAATTAGAATATTCTTAGAAGTTACAATATTTAAACACATAATAAGAGTCTTCATAGGTTGTACCTTATTGTTCTCTTTGCGTTGATTCCCTTGAAATTTGGAAATTGACCAAAGTTGCGAAATACTCTGCCACTTGTCCATTAATCTAGAAATAATTAATATCTGAAAAATTCCATTCTGATTAAACCAATTTTTCTCCCGAACCACTATAAAATTTTAAAATCAGCCCTTGACTATGCTAAATTTCCCTATTCTTGAAGTGGGTTTTTAACAGTTTCTTCAAATTCCTTACCATATGCTCACAACTTAAGCCCAAAATCCACTTCTCAGAATTGTTGCGTTTATGGAAAATTATGTTTTGATCACACCAAGTTTTCTCCTGAACCATTGAACAATTTTGAAAACCATTCAAAATTATGCTAAATGGTCTTATTCCTGAAGTGGGTTTTTAACAGTTTCTTCAAATTAATTACCATCTACTCACAACTTAAGCCCGAAATCCATTGCTCAGAATTGTTGCGTTTCTGGAAAAACAAATTCTGATCAGGCCACGTTTTCTACTAAACCACTGGAAAATTTTGAAAATCGTCCTGAATTAGGCTAAATCGCCACATTCCTGAAGTTTTTTTTTAATAGTTTCTTCAAATCCCTTACCATTGGCTAAAAAATTAATCCATAAATCCATTGCTCATAATTGATTCGTTTCTAGAAAATTTCATTTTGATCAGACCAATTTTTTTCTTGAACCACTGTGAAATTTTGAAAAACGTTCGCAATTAGGATAAATCGCCCCATTCATGAAGTGGGTTTTTAACAGTTTCTTCAATTTCCTTACCATATGATCAAAACTTAATCCTAAAACGCACTGCTCAGAATTGTTGCGTTTCTACCTAGTCATAAATCCCTTTAATGAATCTGCTTTGATCTCTTCTTGGTGGAAAAAAACTCTGATCTACAATCAAAACTGTACAAGGAACGATGGGAACAATTTATATGGTAATAGGAACATGTGAGTGTGATTTGGGTGCCAATGCACTTTTATTTAAATTTGAAATATTTTTTAAACCTTGAAATATTTTTTAAACCATACAAACTCATAAAACAGAGTTTGTTTGTTGATTGCAAGAACGTTGGAATTATTGCAATAAACATTTTTACACTTGTAGGCTTAGGATAATTCTCTTGTGATTCATCCGTGACATAAACCATGGTGTAGAAATTATCCAAACTCAAATCAAGACTTGACTTAATCTCATGAAGAGAAAAACAACTAATCATAAGAAAACAAGGGAGAGGCATAAAACAAATTGACTTAACACACAATGAAGAAGAAAAACTAACTAATGGCTAGGTTGATAGATGAACAGGCTAGTTTGATGAATAGAAGGAAGAGGTGCAAGCCTAGGATTTAACATTGGCTCCTTCTGGGGATGATTCTCTCCCTGCGAGGCATCAAGAACTTGCAGACCCTGTGCATTTCTTTTGTCTATGTTGCAACTTCTCAACATGCTCATTTGAAACCAGATCATAGCAGTTTCTTTACATCCATTTGGCTATGGAGTCTTATTGTTGATCTAATGTATAAACAAACTAAAAATGAAATGCTCGAATGACGAGCTCATTCAACACTCCACCTAATCTATTCAGTTGAAAACCAACTCGGTCATGTGTAATTCAATTTCCAATCAAACCAAAAAACCATTTGACTGTAATCAATAACTCCGTGCATGTCATTGTTTAAAATAATCCAAAGAGGATATAACATATGCAACAAAAAGTTAGCAAGAAGCCTATACTTACGACTGCAAATGATGATCTTGCTAAGACTTGCAACATTTGGGATCTTGGAAAAATAAGAATCCATACAACTTGCTATTGGATCTTGAAATTGAAAAGCCTCCAACTGGTTGAGGAGACAAAGCTACTGTTGTATGAGATCTGAATTATTGATAATATTATACTCCTCATGTTCTCCTTGAAACAACTCATTAAGATCATATGTTTCGTAATAAGCAGAAGCAAGTAAATCCCCTTGAAACAACTGATCATTTTCTTGGACAAAAAACTCTTTGATAGAATTGAAAACAATAAGATGATCATACAATTAAGATGGTTGTAAATTTCTTTCTATATCTTCAAAAGAAGAATCAACATGCTCAAGAAAATCTTCATTTTGCTTAACTATCTCTTCAATTATAACATCCTTATCTTTATTGCTATGATAAGAATACATTTGTTCAAATTCCTCATAGCATTCATCATAAATAAAATTAGTTGAATACATCCCTTTGCAATAACAATTGAATGCATCATGAAAATCACTTAATGAAGCAATACTAGTAGCAGGGAGGGAATTACACCACTCATGGGATTTCCCTTCCAAGGAGTACTTGAACATATTGATAAGAACATCTTCGGGAAAAATACCAATCCTATGCATGCACTTGTGAAAATCCAAAAGATGATCAGTAGGATGATGATACTTGTTTCCCCTAAACCTCAGAAGGAAATGTTTCCATACTTCTCTATCATCTACAAAATTTGGAAATCCACGTATATTAGAGAAGTCACAAAATCCATACCTCTGGGATATTATTGCTTCCATATTAATATCTTAATTGTTGAAACTATGGAGTCACCACTAGATTCTTTAACCATGGAGTCACCACGTGAATGATAGCAGTCACTGTGTGTCTATGTTACAAGGGAAAAACTCTCTATGGCCAAGGGTAAACTACAACAAATAGGTATGATTGCAGAAATCAACTCAATTCCAACATATGTTATATAAACTAATGTGAAATATAAGAAAGAGGCCTACCTCGATCCAATGTTTGATGATGTTCCATCGTTGAGCACTTTGACCCAAAGCTTTATACCTGTAAGTAGTTCTCAACAAACAAGCAGAGCAAGTATACAGTGATAATATAAAGGGGGTTAGCACATCAAATAGCATAATCCATTAATCAACATTACAAACACGCCCATGGATAATAATCATATATTTGCAATATATCAATAGGATGGAAAAGGAGTATTTCTATTAATAATTGATCATCAGAAGTGACAACGATACAAACTTCCGTGTCGGCACGGTTCAAAACCAAGAAACCAAGTTCCTTCCAATTGGGTCTCCACCACTTCAATCCTCCTCCACCAAAGGCAAGCTCATAGGAAAGAGGCAATGAGGTCCTCTCAACAATAGGGAAAGAGCTTGGGGACTGAACAATGTGTTCAGAATTGAGGGACAGAGGGATGCAAACTCAATATGAAGTAATTTCTCCAGAGTAACTTTGCTCTCAAAGTTGAATGTTTTCTCCTTCTTTTCCATAGGTTGAAATTGTGCTCTTATAGCCTTCAGGATGCAACTGAAGGGTCGAGTCAGAATGTTTCTAGTATATGGAAGGCCAAGGATCAAAGATCTCCTATCGTGACATGGAAACCCGAACTCCTTTTGTATTTTCTGGCACAAATCCCGATGTACATGAGCTGTAGTGGATAAGCAAGCATATATGCATCTTGCATAGCAGATAGGGAGCGTATATGTGGAAAAATATATATTTTTAGCTCTAGAGTCATCAAAAGGGGATGATAAGTCTGGAAAGGGAAATGGAAAAAGGCCCTATGTGCAAGAAAGCAATGGTGAGACAAATTTTGCAATAATAGATGCCCCCTAATGTGTGAGGTCAGAGGAGTATCTGTGATGGCTGAAATACATTATAAATAACCCAGAAGTGGAGTGGTAGAGAACCAGCTGGATGAACTCAATTACTCATTACATTATGTATTGACTTTGCATACATGGCTGCCAAGAATACAATGCATATCCATGTGGAAAATATACCAAACAAGTGTTCATGGCCATGAATAGGAAAATACAAATGCGGTTACATGCCAAAAGATGTCATAGTCATGAACAAGGCCCAGTGAAACCAGTCTCAAAATCAATCTGAAGATATTTGTATACCACGAAGTACAATCTGATCTCCCATGATCACTGAAGTCAAATAGGTATTGGTCCAATGAAGGGGAAGAAACAACTCAGGAAAGTTGCGGCCACATGGTGATGTCTTCAAGTCTTATACACTATCTGCCAAGGGTGCAAGTCTACATCATGTGAATAAATGAGTTGAGCTCGAACACGATGAGACATCATTTGATTACCAGTCATTGAGGTATACCGTTAACAAACGTGAGACAACCTACCAATAATGAAAGTAGGTATCAAGGAACTAAGTACATTTCTACAAGTGTGAATAAAGGAGTTCGTGTCGAATGCTTGAGAAATCCATTGATCAAGAGACAATGATGTATTCTCATCTGTCAATGGTGAAAGAGCCTGCCACTAATGACTGCAAGCCTCAAGGTACTCATAAAACTCTAGGTCCCATATCTAGAATAAATGAGCTGAATTCGATGGAAAGAGACCCATTGAAAGGAGAGCATTGAGGCATCTCTCATCAGTCAGCACGAGGAACAAAGCAGGAGCTTCATGATTTGGTGGAGATCGGACAAAGAACATGTTCATGAACCAACGACCCTATGCGTCTTCCACGTGTTCCAAATGCAAGCAGTACGCGAAAATGACCCTCTGAATAACATCCAATGATGAAAAACTACTGACAAAGGCGAGGAAACCACCAATAAGGCTAATGGCATCCAAGACACTGCATGAATCCCAAAGTGTGAATAGATGTCTTTTTGTCGAACACAAGGGAAACTACCCAGTCAACGACCAATGATGAAGTGTCGATTGGTGGGTTCAAGGTGACCTACCAATGATGAAAGTAGGGCCAGGGTGCATGATAAGACCAAAGTATCATGTGATTCTAAGACAAAATTGAGGGTATGAACGACATGCAAAGTCAATATTTCTGAGGAGTGGCCAACATAGGTTGATAGACTTCCTCTGAACAAGAGCATGAGACATACGGTGTACTACGACAACATGGACTTAATGATGTGACAATTAGATGCAGGATGCATCCATAATGTTCTCTATAGGGACTGGAAGAGTAAGCGGTCGTTAGAAAAAACTCTGTAGCGAGATCAGCTTCCTAAGGCCATGCTAAATCCAAAATTATGATGACACAAGGACTCAATAACTTTGTGCTTTGTTCAAAGGCAACACAACCGCTGCCAATTACAATATAGTACTCACTTCCCACGCGTCTTTTCTTGTTTTTTCATAACAAATGAATTTTATGATACAGAGGAGGGAACGAGTGTCACAAGTAAGAAAAACTAGTTCCAGCAGTGGAACGTACCTATGCTTAATGCAAGGGAATGCATGTGGGAGATGGACACTCGGGGTGATGTTCTCTCCAGGGTATAGGGTGTCAAATTGCGAAGGATATAAACAAGGCTCTACTTGGTTGAGGATGCAAACTGCTTAGGAAACTGTTTATAATGCAAAGAGAGAACCGACTAAAGGCTCAATACTGCAAGTGAGGGCATGAGATGCAATCAAAACTTGACGCCAAAAATGTCCTTTTTTATATCTTTTAGTCTACTTGGTGTGAAAAAATGGTAAACTTGTGCCAAATAGACGTCTTTTCAAATCCAATTTACGATTGTGAAAATACAAGTTCACTCGGAAATCTTTTCAATTTTTCGTAGCGTGTCGAAAAAGAGCTTAACTAAGACTCATGACCTTTCGGATCCAACTTTAACGGGCGTGAAAGGGACAAATCACTCGACAATTTTTTTAGTTTTTAGATGAGTCGGAAAAGAGATTAACTGAGACTTGTTTTTGGGAGTCCGTGGGTAGTAAGGCCGCATGTGCATGAATGAGAAATGAGGCTCATCATATCGTCATGTATTGAATCATAATGGAATCCCGGTCCTAAGGAAAAACTCGGCATGGGGACCAAATGACAAAGAGGTTCTAACTAGGGTACCCATGTTTGGTAAGTCTCTACCATTTATTAACTATGCTATTAATAGCAGATGGGGGGTTATGCATCGCAATAAATGGGTTCATCCCTCAGGTGTAAAAAGAGGTATTCGAAGGATAATGAAAAATGCACGATGGAGTAGATAACTATCCTATATGTTTGGTTATGAATATACCTACCTGAGGAGATGAATGACCAACTATGACGTTGAAATCCGCAAGAAAATTGAGTCAAAACTGCGAAACCAGCTTAGAACCATTCTTGAATTAGTCACTAGGTGAAAAAATAGCATGAAACTATATCAAGTGGGTAAAAATAGCTTATAAATAGTAATAAAATCACAAATTACTGTATCATTTTGATTTTAATCCAAACAGTGCAATTTGGACTAAAATACCTCCAGATTCAAATGACGATTGCGGGAGCGATAGGCAATGGAATCACGAACCATTTGGATCAAGTAACTCTTCATCCCATCTTCAAATTCAGTGGTTTACATTTTTGAATTAGGTTCTATTTTGTTAGTTTTTGAGGGCGCAACTTGGGGTTTTCGATATACGTGGGTTTCTTTGAATAGGTCGAGTATACGACTAGATATACGCCCCTGTGTGAACCACAGAGGGCGTATATCAATCCCTACCCACGACTGTGAGCAAGTAAAGTCACGTATATGTACACAAAATGCAAAAAAGAGGGGTTTCTAACTAAAAAATGTTTTTTTTTTGCAGGATGGTGTTGGAATGGAGAGATCATGAGCATGAGGAGGTAGATGTAGCAGTGGATCAGGATCTGGTGGCTTAAGAGGCTCTAAAAAGATGTGGTTTATACAATTTTTGGGCTCTCAAGGGAATAAGGGCCCAAGTGAGGTTGTTGGAGATGTTGGTGGGCTATTGGGATCCCGATAGCAAGAGCTTTATCCTTGATGGACAACCATTAAGGATCGAAGTAGAGGGCATCTACTTCTTAACTGGTCTTTCACACCGAGGAGAGGTTGTGAACCTCAAGTCACGTGGAGCAGGGAGTGGGATGAAGATCGAGGAGTATATTGAAGCCCAATGTGTTGCAGGGACTCCCATGGTGGGAAGTCAAGTCCCCATCCGGGCTATAAGTAACCTCAACCTGAAGATCATTGAGCTTGTGCTTACAAGGATTATAGGTTCGACCTCATTGCATCAAGCATCGAGGCCACTTATGTTTTACGCATTGGAGTGTGTGAGACCCACTGTCTACGATTGGTGTACCTCACTGCTGACCAATATGAAAGGTCAGTTGACAGAGTGCAAGAAGGGGGGTAAGAGAAACTTTGGGTTTGCCTCTATCCTTTGCATCTTCTTTTTTGAGCAGCTTCCAAGTCTGGGACCCAGAGTGGAGATCCTTCCTAGAGGACCACGTGATCCAGCCATGGCACAATGGATCGAGGTCATGAGACGGCAGGGGGGAGGTAGGGTGGTGACACCCTACAATGATGATTTTTTCTTCTTGTTGCAGAGACAAATCATTGCTTTGGACGACTATCCCTATGTGGGGATCGATTTCAGAGGGGACCCAGATATGTTTCTTCCACCAAGAGCCGCCTACGGTGCCATAGGTAAATTTTTTTACATATTTCATTTTTTTGTATTTTTGTATTTAAGGAAACAAAAATATTTTTGGATGGTGTTTGAATATTAACTAGATACTTGTGTGATTACAGATGTGGGTCCGCAATGGCCAGAGGGATTCCTATGACATAGACGGAGGCACTAGGGAGATGAGGCAGTGGGAGGAGAAGCGGAGAGAGTCCTACAGACTATGTAGGGAAACCTGTCTCGTTTGACACAGAGGATTCCTATGGTTCAGGTAGAGGATCTACCTGAAGCCATGTAGAGGATCTACCTGAAGCCATGTAGCAACAGGTTGTTGGTGTACCTAGAGCATGGGTACGACTCTTCCGGTGTCTCGCAAATGTCATGGTTTTCTATCATGATACACATCCGGAGCCATAGGCGTAGAAGTCATGGGATATGTATATCGACTGTATATGTATTTTGAGGGTTTTAGCCCCAATTTTGTAATATAAACACCATATTTTTTGAAATATATAAAGAGGGATCTTCA
>ML782640.1:517555-527588 GCA_009831015.1 Picea engelmannii | reverse complement strand
CATAAGTTTGGTGTAATTCTCCATTTTCCAGTCCTCTTTCACCATTAGAAAGCTTTCTTATATAGCCTTGGAGAGGCTCCAACCACTTGAGATATCCTTGGGGAAGTTGAGGATTTGCCTCCTTCAGTTGAGGATCTGCCCTAGGATCATGGCTGGACTAGGGATTCGAGCTCAACTACCTTCCAAAAATGAAAATATGCTTCCCCCATTCATCTCAACAACTTAACAACTGCCCAGAATAGGTAGTGCTCCCTCAAAAGGGCCATCAGAGCGTTGTAGCGCTCCCTAGTAGGCTTTAGGGGGCGCTAGCGCTCTCAAAATCTATAGCGCTCCCTCAAAAGGGTTAGGGGAGCGTTATAACACTCCCTGACAGTGTAAGGGGGAGCGTCGATGCTCCGAGATAGTGTAAGGGGGAGCGCTCCTCTCCAAAAACTCAGTTTTTAAGGTGCTTTCAGATGGAAAAAGGTTTTCAAGCCTGTTGACTCATTTCTCCTCTTCCAAATCAAATGTTTGAGGTGTTTCAAGTGTCCTTCTCATGTCGTTATGGGTACAACATAGGCATCATGGCAATATGCTTTGCTTGACACTTGCGACACTTGTGAGCAACATGCAACACTTGCGACCTTGTGAGCAAAATGCGACACTTGCGATCTTTGTAATGAAGACACTTACAACACTATCAAAGTGAGTAATTTTGATGTGTAATAGAAGCATTAACTACAGGTCGAACCATAGTATTGGTATAAGCCTTCGGCACTACAATTGTAGTGGTTGCAGGTGTCTAAGGGGTGCCATTAATTATAGTGGGTATGGGAACTCCCAGTGTTTTGAATACTAGACTCCTTACTCATCCTTGTCGAACCACAAGTCTGAAAAGTGGATGTGTGTGTACCACTCCTGATAACTCTACGCCTTTTAGAAGGCAAGAACTCGAAAACTGGTGGTAACTATAACAACCAACAGGACCTGCGAGGAATTTGTTCCGACTCTACAATGACTTATGACTCTCCAACGAATAAAAATATATCCTAAGGCCAACTAATAGTGAAAGAGCATACCAAAAAGTCAAACGGCCAATATGCATGCAAATGGGCTAAAGCGGCTGAGTGGCCTCCCTCGCTAAAGAAGGTATGTCTCGTCCAAGAGGGACCTGAGACTCCCTGCTAAAGTTTGGAGGTAACATAATCAGTTATAAGGCCCCTCGTTGGCTTAACAAACAGTCGGTCAGATCCCCCCGGAGAGGTAATCCTCCATAAAGCTTGTATGTTGTTTGACCCCTATCTAACTCAGGATACAAGCAGAATAACCCTTGCAAGTAACCTATGAGATACCTAAGTCAAGAAACTAATC
The DNA here is from genome assembly GCA_009831015.1 of Picea engelmannii. Lineage (NCBI taxonomy): Eukaryota > Viridiplantae > Streptophyta > Pinopsida > Pinales > Pinaceae > Picea > Picea engelmannii. The sequence goes on along the minus strand of ML782640.1, from coordinate 526,238 downwards.
AACCATTGTATAATCGATGCAAAGGCGAGCAGTCGTAAGTTTGGATCACCGTATGGGCAGGGTAGAAAATCCCAAAACCTTGAAAGCACCGCCTCTCACAGAGGTTGGGGTACTAGCAAGATCCCCAAATACAAATAATTCCACAGAAATATCTATGATTCTAGGTGAGTATCCAGGGGTTATCCCTTCAACTAACTTCACGCGACCTCGTGATTAACTCCGGTGTGAGCGGAGCCTCCTGATATTACCAATTATACAATGGACTTCTCAACTCCCTATCTCAGACACATATGTTGATTTAATTGCCTTAGAGAAGTTTACTCACAAGCTCTTATTCCAAGGCACTAAATCCTAGGCTAGTTTGTGCACCCTAAAAAATAAAATTGTGACTAATCAATTTTAGTTTAAAGCATAAATTTTATTGTCCGTGGTTACTCAAAAAGGTATGGAAGTGAAACTCATGATGTTATGACTTTGCAAGAAATTAAATATGGATATATAATGCAAATTCTATCTTTAAAGTTTCAATGAATGATATACTAATAAGAATAGTGCAGTCTTCAATTTCAACTCTGCAATTCAGAAGTAAAATGCAATCTTTCACTAAATGCGCTAAGCTAATGATAAAGATTCAAAGACGAAAAATGCCAACCAATGCAAAAGGCCTATTTTTTTATATTTTCAAAATACTAAAAAGAAAATGCATGGATTGATGAGCAACTTGATATATAAATGCTACTATGTATAAAAGAAATAACTCGAGCAGAATACCAAGCAACCACACAAACAATCCAGAGAACAAGGACAAGTCAAAAATGGAAAACAAAGAGAAAGACTCTGCCCAAAAATTCTACTCCAAACAGGTTTCCTATCATCCTAGATAATCTCAACAGACACTACAAAGACCTAAGAAGGCTCAACAATCTTCAAATCCTACCCAGCAGTCACTAAACCAAGCAAACAATCCAGGGGAAGTGGTATACGCGATTATTCAGGAGAACATAGCATATATACGCCTCTTGCAGTGAGACAACACTCGTGTATACGCGACTGTCAAGACAAAAAGGGCGTATATGCTTTAAAACAAGGCCAAACAAGGGAAAAAGGCTAAAAACTCAGACCTAGAGTGAACAGGACATGTCAAGCAGTGATACGAAAAGAAACACAATGGAAGAAGAGCAATGTAAGAAGAAAAAGTACTTCAACCCTTAGAAGGAAGATCTCTCCCTAGTGGAGTCGCCATTTATGTTACAAGGGAAAAACTCTCTATGGCCAAGGGTAAACCACAATAGACAGGTATGACTACAGAAATCAACTCAATTCCAACATATACTATATAAACTAATGTGCAATATAAGAAAGAGGCCTACTTTGATACAACGTTTGATGATGTTCCACCATTGAGCACTTTGACCCAAAACTTTATACCTGCAAGAAGTTCTCAACAAACAAGCAGAGCAAGTATACAATGATAATATAAAGGGGGTTAACACATCAGATAGAATAATCCATTAATAAACATTACAAACACGCCCATGGATAATAACCATATATTTGCAAGATATCAATAGGATGGGAAATGAGTATTTCTATTAATAATTGATCAGCAAAAGTGAAAACGATACAGACTTCCGTGTAGGCATGGTTCGAAACCAAGAAACCAAGTTCCTTCCAACTGGGTATCCACCACTTCAATCCTCCACCAAAGGCAAGCTCATAGGAAAGAGGCAATGAGGTCCTCCCAACAATAGGGAAAGAGCTTGGGGGATGAACATTGTGTTCAGACTTGAGGGATAGAGGAATGCATACTCAATATGAAGTAATTTCTCTAGAGTAACTTTGCTCTTAAAGTTGAATGCTTTCGCTTTCTTTTCCATAGGTTGAAATTGTGCTCTTATAGCCTTCAGGATGCAACTGAAGGGTCGAGTCAGAATGTTTCCAGTATATGGAAGGCCAAGGATCAGAGATCTCTTGTCGTGACATGGAAACCTGACCTCATTTTGTATTTTCTAGTACAAATCCCAATGTACACGTGCTGTAGTGGATCAACAAATGTATACGCATCTTGCATAGCAGATAGGGAGCGTATATGTGGAAAACTATATATTTTTAGCTCTGGATTCATCAAAAGGGGATGATAAGTCTGCAAAGAGAAATGGAAAAAGGCCCTCTGTGCAAGATAACAATGGTGAGACAAATATTGCAATAATAGTCTGGATTTTGTTCACCATCAAAAACCATATCTGATCATTCTCGTTCTCCCAGGGAAATATGTTGTGTTACTCCATTCCTCGACAACAACACTCGAAGATGTTATTCCTAAGGTCTGCACTTGACTACTAAGGGAAGAGCTAGGCCACCTCAAATGTTGGAAATATTGTCTTTTAGGGATTTGAGTTTGTTTGTTTTGATGGTCAGCTGATAGATAAGTTTTCAAGAATAGGGATTTAGCTGGACAATTCAACAACATCAACTACAAGGTTTTCCTTAGCTGGTAGCATGCATTCTGGTAAGTAGACAAAAATATAAAGATAAAATAAAGGAAATACTAAGAAGCATACAATGTGTGACTTGTTGTATGAAGTTTCAGACTTAAAATGATGTTCTAAATCCAAAGGATGTACCTAGACACAAATCCTCCAAATAGGTTGTATGACAATAAACTATTTACTAAAACAATAGTTGAAATCAAGTTGTATGACAATAAATAGTTCATTAAGACAATAATTGAAAGGAAAAGAAACAATGCATTGCATACATTTCAATTTGCATTAAGATAAAATAATAAGAAAAATAAGATTTGAAAAAGAAAACAGTATGTCACCAAAAATTATATTCACCACGTAGAAAACTTAATAGTGTGATACTTCAAAGCACAGCTAAATCCTGATGCTTGATACCCAAAAACTGAACCCTCCCTTTTACATTCACATATTCATTTATTTATCCATCAAGAGGATTCAAATACCTATCTCAGATCTAATTTCTAGAGTTAAACTCTGCATTCCATTCAGACCTATAGATATCAACTTCACCATTCAGTTCTAATTACAATTTGTGAACACTTCTTTAAACTAAGTGAAGTAAAGTTTAAGTGCTAGTTTATAGGCATAACTTCCCTTTTCTAGGCCCATAACTTTGAACTACTTAAAATATTGTTTTTATTCAAAAAGAAATTTATTACAACTAACATTAATATCTCTAACTAAACCAGAAAGAGTATATCGTTGTAACTGGAGCTATTGCTAATAACTAAAGTGAAGGATTTCCATAATAAGATTAGTCATAGGCTGCAACTTGTTGTTGTCTTTGCGTTGATTCCCTGGAAATTTGGAAATTGACCAAAGTTGCAGAATACTATGCCACTTGTTCATTAATATGGAAATAATTAATATCTAAATAATTCTATTCTGATCAAACCAAATTTACTCCTCAACTGCTGAGAAATTTTGAAAACAGTCCACAAGTAAGTTAAATCTCCCTATTCCTGAAGTGGGTGTTTAATAGTTTCTTCAAATTCCTTACCATCTTCTCACAACTTAAGCCTGAAATCCACTGCTCAGAATTGATGCGTTTCAGGAAAATTTCATTCTGATCAGACCTATTTTCTCCTGAACCGCTGTGAAATTTTCTCAGAAGTATCATATCCGCGTCCACCATGTTCCCGCCACCTGCATTCAAAACAATTTAGCACTTAGTTTAACTCTATGAAGAACCAATCATGGCCATAGCAGTCCACTGCAGAGAAATAACCATAGTTTCTGCAATCAAGAACAAAAAAAAATAACTGAACCAAATTGGTATTCGCCAGAGCTTGCAGCATTTTCAAAGACATGCCTCGGGTTAACTCCTCTCTTCCCCTTTGAAGCAGAAAGAGTGGGAACTCTCCCAATCCGTTTCTGCGGCACAGGCCGTGAGAACGCTGGGGACTCGGGAGTCGGGACATATTGCACACGTGCCTAGCACAACCTTTGGGGATTGCTATGTCAACTCTGAGATCCATAGCTGACCTACAAATCTCCAGTCTCTTAGGTATTCTAAGACTGAAGTCCTTCCTTAACGACCAACATTAAGAACGAAACGTACAGTTTTCTGATGATTTTCCTCTCGTAATCTATTGCAACAAAGGATTTCTGTCAAACACACTCTGAATAAAACGGTGCGGGGCCGCGGCTAAGAAATCTCTGATTTATAGGGGAAAATAGTACAATCATTTAGTGAAAAGAAAGACGAAGATCGTCTGCTTCCTTATCATGGATGTCCGGGGCTACGTGCCGTACGCGGTTTCGCATCTGTCATTTTCCGCTATTTCTGGTTTTGAATTGGACAGTTATTTTTTTTAATTTGTAACGGAAATAGCGCCACTTGTAAAGTTGTTTATTTTCAACTCGCAATCTCGTGCAACAACGAATTTCTGTCAAACACACTCTGCTGGATAAAACAGGTGCGGCTAAGACATCTCTGATTTGTACGGCAAATTAGTGCAATCATACATTGAAAAGAAAGACGAAGCAGCCGATCGTCCGCTTCCTTATCATGTATGTCCGCGGCTACCTGGTTACGTCATCTCGTTCTTCTCCGCTATTTCTGGTTTTGAATTGGACAGGTACCTTTTTGAATTTCCAACGAAATTAGCGCCACCCGTTAAGTACTTTATCGTGCTATTATCTCATCATGACATAATTATCACTTTTAAAAACTGGGTAACCACCATGTGCACAACGGCTCGGGGAAGGTTCCAACAGATTTCTTGTTTTTAACAAAAACATTATGAAGTCCAATAACCTTGGAGTGCAAGTTAGTAGAGAATATCATAATTAGTAAACAGATGTCATTAGTTAGTAGAGAATATCATAATTACTAAAGAGATGTCAGAGAATATCATAATTAAGGATATATGCTTATATTTATTGGAAATGATCAGAATTAATAGAGTTTTAATGATAGATTGGTTTTTTTCATATTTTCCAACATTAATGACAAAAATGTCCATTCATCATTAAAAAAAATAATTAAGATGATTAACATAATAATAAGTTAAGTTTAGAATTTAGGCGTTTTACTGTGATTTTATTTGTTTTTACTTTTTATATTTACATTTCTTTTTTCTCGGGAGGCCATCCACTTCATTTAACCAGGTGTTTGTTGATGGGTGTGTGGGTACGACTATGCATTTTCCTTTACTACCTGTCCATGCCGCAGCGTATTGAGTTTTTAATATGAAATATGGAGAAGATTGTATACACTAAGCCAAGATATGCTTGTGTAATTCTAGTTGTAATTAGAATTGTGGTTTATGATATTCAATTCCGAACCCTATACGAGACAAAATTTAGTGAGAGTACTCTATTTACAATAGAGTCAGTTAGTATTAAATTTTGTATTCTCAAGTTCAGGGCTTCTCTATGTAGATTTGATTGATTTGATTGCCGGGTGACTAGATCAAGTCAGTTAAAAAAGCTGAGATTGATATTACCATGATTAAGCATGATTATTAAGCATGATTAATGAAGGGAAAAACTATTGATTAACCTACACAAAAGATCCGTTAGAAATTACACCCAACAATAGAGTGTAGATTATCGCTCACTAGTAATAATGGTAACCTATCAATTATTAAGGATTTCGAATAGATGTTAAATTTTTTATAAAATTCATTTCATTAAACCTAAAGTTTCGAGCCTTATAATTAAAATTTCACTATCAAACGATCATGCCTCCTGAACCTTAATCTCATCTATTTACAACTATTTATACTATAACCTTAACCTCACCTAGTTATAATATATTTACAACTATTTATAATATAACTTTAATCTCATCTATTTACAACTATTTATAATATATTGAGGATAGCTATTAACATCATTTCAAATTAAACCAATAAAATCTGAATTAAACCTTAACCCATATCACCTATTTACAGTATATCGATAATGGTAGTTCACATCATTTTCAAATAAAATTAATATTTAATCAATAAAATTCCAATTGTCCAATAAAACTCTTGTGGTTGTTCATTTGATTTTCTAAATTTGATTTTCTAAATCTATACGTGTGACCAACCTCCCAACCTCATCTGCATCTAAATACCATCCCATACATACCATACTTTGGCAGTGAATCCCTGGAGGAATATTTTATAACCTTTTTTTACATGAACATAAACTAGTTTTTATGGTGATGTCCTGGTCTTTCATGGATGGTTTAAAAATGATTCACATTATTTTTTTATATGGTTATTGGCATGACATTTTTCCTATATGGTTATTGGCATGACATTTTTTCATAAAAAAGATTTATTTGTTGTTTGTTAGGGTTTTGAAATAATGAAGATTAAATAGATTAGATTTAATGAAAACATATATTATTTGAAATAATGATTTAGAAGAACTAATAAAATTTATCTTTTTAAGAATTTAAAGATTCATAAATTCTTTTTAAGATAAGGAGAAAATCCAATTTTGTTAAAGAATTCTCCCCTACAATTAGACAAGTGAGTGTTTTGTGTATGTGTTTTGTTTTGGCATATAGGGATAGAGGTCAAGCTTCTATGTTCATCCGGGAAATTTTAGTATTTCTCAAGAGTTTGTATGTTAGTTTATCCAGAATCCATCGGATACAAATACAAGCTACAACCTAAAGCAGTAGACTACAACCATAATGTTGGTTGTTTTAGAAGACAAACCATCCTTATTTCACGAGTTCAAAATTTCAAATTGCTCCTTCCTTTGGTTGTGATCTCACCTAAATTGTTGGTTTCTTTGGTTGTTATTGCCCAACAGTGTTTATCAGTCACAAATGATGTGGATGTTCTAGTTAGTAAACAAATGTCATTTTTGTGTAGATTGGGGCAATTACTTGTTAGTGAATCTAGTCCATTCAACAATTTCCTATTTGTTTCTCTTGAAGTTGTCATGTATCATAATGTGTTTTTATTTATGTTTTTGCTTATATAGTTATGAGTAGTTGTGGAATAGGGGAAATAATTCTACATTTTGATTTAAAAATAAAATTATATATATTATATATAGTAATGAGAGAAGTAAAAACACAAGGGTTGTTTTGTGAAAATTTTATATTTATCAAGTATTTTAAAAAATGAAAAAAGATATATAAAATTTTATGTAAGATAAAAAAGATAAATTGTATAATAACTTTTTCCATATGGCCTTGGAATATGTTACTAATAAATTTCTTTGATGTAATTTATGGTAGTATGATTGAGCATTCTTACTCAAGGTTAATGTAAAAAACATGATGTGTGTCACAATAACAACTAAATTTTATATATTAGTTTACAATAAGTGTAAAAAAAAATGATATGTGTCACAATAACAACTAAATTCTATATATTAGTCTACAATAACATGTGTTACATTAATGTGCTCATATTCTAACATAATACGAGTTTTGTTTCTTTAAATATTTTTGATATGTTTTAACTCTTTGTATTCATTCTTGAATTTCTTGTAAAATTCCATCTATGTAATATCAAGAAATTCTTTAATGTGGGGTTTGTAGTTTTAGAATCATTTCTTAACTTTAGCCCATCATTCCATGTAGATATTCACTTAGTGTTTTCCTACCAAATATTATGCACTAGTCCCTTAATAGCTTCAATTAACTTCATGTTGGATGAAACACTCTACCTATGAAGACCCAATAATCTATTGGGCCCAATAATCCTTTCGAAGTGTTTTCATAACTACTTTAAAGATGTTGTACTTAAAGATGTTGTATGTGTGTGAGCAAAAGACGTTTCATGATGTTCTTGTTTACAATCAATTGTGACATGCAACAATACATGTTTGGTTGCATTATAGTTTTTTGAGTCAGTATACTTTCCAATTTTAGTATAGTAAATCACCCTAAAGATCTCTAACAAAATGAATTCTACATGATTAGGAGTTTCTAAAAGTTTAACTATTCTTTTGCCTAAAAATTTCCTAACAAAGCTAAAAAGTTTGTGATTTTAACCAAGCTAAAAAAAACTGACATATGAAAAGACTCACATTAGCAACATCTCTTGTGAAAGGAATTGAGATGCTTACTAATGGATGCTTATAATTCTTCATACCTAATGTTTCATTTTTCTCTGAGTTCATTGGCTTGGTTTCTCCTTCTTATTGATCTTTGTTTCTCAATTGCATCCATAACAACAAGAACTTAACAAAAATTGTCTTTCCAATCATGCTAATTATTGATATTTGTTTCTCAATTGCATCCATAACAACAAAAACTTAACAAAAAGTGTCTTTCCAATCATGCTAAACAATAGAAAATATTAAAATCATAGAATTTCCAATAAAATGTATATGCTTGTTTAGGCAAGGGCCTATTGTTCTTTGTTATTTTTTGGTTTTCTACAGGTAAAAATGCGTTTGTTATTAGAATGAATGTGTTAATAATCAATGTGTTTTATTAACATACACTTGTTTAGTAACATCACCTGCGAACCAATGTCTTGGTGTGTAGAATAAAACATACACTTGTTTAGTAACATCACCTGCGAACCAATGTCTTGGTGTGTAGAATGGCCTCAGCAGTTTCAGTAGGTGGCATTGGAGCCGTGGGTGGAAAAGATTTGTGACTACACTCAATATGTGCTTCAGGTCATTAAACCCTATTTTCTTCATATATATATATATATATATATATATATATATATATATATATATAT
>ML782640.1:482502-517488 GCA_009831015.1 Picea engelmannii | reverse complement strand
ATGTTATGATACACAATAAATAAAGTGTAATAACACATTAAGTCAAAATATAACATTATACATTTAGAAAAAAAAAACATGAAATGAAATAAAATGTAATAAGACACCAAGTCAAAATATTTAGTGAATATGTGTACATTCAACTCCACCTACCACCTATGTCATGAAACCCAATAAATGAAGTGTAGTAACACACCAAGTCAAAATATAACATTATACATTCGGAAGAAGAAAATAAAAATAAAAAGTGTAATAGGACACCAAGTCAAAATATTTAGTCAGCAAGTAAAAACACACAAGCATGCAAGAAAGGTAATACCTATAATACTGTCATACTTTTAGGTAAGCATTACCGCTTTGTACACTTAACCTCATTTGCAATTGTATAATCCAAATACATTACTCATAGCGTAAATATGGACAAGTATGCAAGCGAAATCATTTGCTAAAGATCTTCCAGGTTTGTAATTGTTTAAGAAGACCTCCATGCATAAACAGATTTTACCTCTTTCAAAACTTCTCACAACAACAATACTTGTTCGACATCATTCATGCTGTTTAAACTACCCCTGCACCTCAAAAATCGTCAAGTTCATTCTTTGTCCGGTTTGCATATAAAAAACAAAACACACACATCTAACAATTGCTAGCAGAAATTATTTGTAGCCACAAAGATTGCCTCTGCCTGCAAAACATAGAAAATAAAAGCAATGATCTTATACAAATGCAAGAGACCAAATCCGAAACACAATCACCTGAAAATCGAAATTAGTAGATACAGTAATACAGTAACTCAAATCATGCATAAAGAATGTTTTTGCACAGATAACATCTCAATAATATTAAAACATTACAGCTCTGTAGAAAGTGTTGGAACCATGTCCTAGCAACAGATGGCAGCGCTGTCTAATGGTTTAAGGCATACATGGTATCAATGCAGTTATTTTGCTACCACATAGTCTTGTTATACCGAAGTACACCTATTGACAATAGGCAAATTTAACAGGGGTTTAGTGCTTAATAAGTTTTCTATGGACAGGATTAAATATGGCTGGAATATTCTTAGTAGTCACACAAAATAAATGGCTGTGATTTCAATCATTAACTTCCTAGCTATTATAAAGACATCCGTTTATGTGTTTACTTTTTTACATTTACCTAATCATATTTAAAAATTACTTTGATAGCTAACTGATTGCCACTAACAGAAATTAAAATATTAACACTAGATAAATGAAGCTCAACCGTTTATTTGTTAATCAATAATAAAATTTAATATATTCTTTTAAAGATTCTTTTCATCTTATCAACCTTTCAGTGTTGATCAGCCACAATTATGTGGCTGTGCTAGTTTTAAAACAAAGTACTTAACCTCGACGATCCCCTCGACGATCCCCTGGTAACTATTCAAAGTGAAAAAATGACAGCTACAACTATTTTTCTTTCTATCATTCATAAATTATGATTTCCAGTTACGTCAATTGGACATGATTAACCGTGCAAACTGCTGAGAAACGCCATCGTAATTTGACTCACGCGGCTTACAGAATTCTCTGATACAATAAAAATCGATAAGGAAACGCTGACAGATATCAAAGTCAATAGTGTGATTGCAACAAAAGGGCGAGTGTTGATCAAAGTGGACTGCAACCATTCCATTGCCCTGAATACCTGCGCATTATACGCAAGATACAATTCTTTCTCCCATTCCATGTACTCTTCGGGAGTCTTGTAATTTGTCTCCTGCATTTTGAGATCGAAAATTCGCTTTCTCAGAAGTATCATATCCGCGTCCACCATGTCCCCGCCACCTGCATTCAAAACAATTCAGCACTTAATTTAACTGTATGAAGGACCAATCATGGCCATAGCAGCCCACTGCAGAGAAATAACCATAATTTCTGCAATCAAGAACATAAAAAACTACCTGAACCAAATTGGTATTCGCCAGAGCTTGCAGCTTTTATAACGATCGGCCTCGGGTTAACTCCTTTCTTCCCCCTTGAAGCAGAAAGTGTTGGAGCTCTCCCAATCTGTTTCTGCTGCACTGGCCGTGAGAACGCTGGGGAGATATGGCACACGTCCCTAGCACAACCTTTGGGGATTGCTACGGCAACTCTGAGATCCATCGCTGACCTACAAATCTCTCGTCTTTAAAGTATTCTGAGACTGAAGTCCTTCGTTAACAACCAACAGAAAGAAAGAAACGTAGAGATTTCTGATGATTTTCCGCTCGCAATCTCTTGTAACAAAGGATTTCTGTCAAACACACTCTAGATTAAACGGTGCGGCTAGGATTTATGTCCGCGGCTAGGATAGGGCAAATTAGTGCAATCATTCATTGAAAAGAAAGACGAAGCAGCTGATTGTCTGCTTCCTTATGATGTATGTCCGCGGCTACGCGCCGTACGCGGTTTCGCATCTTGTCATTCTCCGCTGTTTCTGGTTTTGAGTTGGACAGGTACTTTTTTAAATTTGTAACGGAATTAGCGCCACTTGTTAAGTTATTTATTTTCAGCTCGCAATCTCTTGCAACAACGAATTTCTGTCAAACTCACTCTGGATAAAACGGGTGCGGCTAAGACGAAGTAGCCGATCGTCTCCTTCCTTATCGTATTTCCGTGTCTACGCGATTTTGCCATCACGTGTTCGCTGATATTTCTGGTTTTGAATGGGAGAGGTATTTCTTTGAATTTGTGACTGAATTAGAGCCACCTGTAAAGTCGTTTAAGATGCCTTTTTATCTTATCATGACATAATTATCATTTTTAAAAAACAGGCGAATTTATAAAGTATAAAATCATATATAATAATATATGAAAATGTGTTAATTAAACTGTAATATACTCGTTTTACATATTTTACATATTTGGAAAAGAAGTATGATTTTTTCAATCCTTTAGATGATGCTGCAAGCATTAGCTGTTATGTTTGTCAAGGTTCTCATTGTACACTCTTGCATATCCCTCTATCAGTTTTGATTTGATGATATATTAATGAGAGATTAAGTCACAATCCTTGATCTCAAGAGTTCAAGATCACATATTGATTGTTGATCACTTTGGAGATAGGGGTTTAGTCATTAAGGGATTATAAAAGCATATCTAAGGAGGGTGAGAGGCATACAATGAATGCATAGGAGCAAGAGGGAGTCTTGCTCATGTACTTGTGTCTGAGTGGGCAGGGTTGAGGAAAGGGTGCAAGGGGAAGCGAGGGAGATAGCAGCCCGGTGGGCTAAGATATCAGTTGCAACATTGTAATTCCTCTAATGGACCATTATCCCAGGACAGGAACCCAGGATTTTATTTAATAAAATAAAACTCAGAACCGGTTTTCCCGCAAGGGTTTTTCTAGGGGTGTTTACTCGAATCTCGTGTGAAAATGTGTTTGATTTCTATGTAGTGCTTCCGCTTATATTTTCATTGAAAACCTAGTTGTGCTAATAATTAATAAATAGAGATTATTTGGATTGTTAGTCGTGTGTTGGGTTTAACAGGAAATTCAACACACTTCATGTGATGTGGGGTACATGGTGAAATCCTTTGTTGTATCCTAGATTTTTTTGGTTGATTGACAATTGGAACACTTACTATAGGTGGAGGCTTGTACTCAAGATATGTGGTAGAGGAGGCACACTTCTTATGGAGGAACTTGGAAGTTGTTTTATGTGGCATTGACATTTTCTACATGGAACACATGTTGATGAGGATGAGACCTTGGCATAGGATGTGGAGTTATCTTGTGGAGGAACACTAAGCACTAGGAGGAAGGGTGCTTCGCCCTAGGAGCATCGATACCACATGGCACACTTCAAGAGGTTGAGAATTTGGCTAGAGGGATTCTTGTTTGGAGGGCGCACCACTTGTACATTGTTGTGGACTCGGTACACATGTGGAGGAGGAGAATTGGAGCTTAGGAGCTTGTCTTCTATAGTGTGCAGAGTGAAGAGAAGCAATTGCCATGTGGAGCCTTAGCTTGGAGAGAACTATAATACAAAAACCAACAATACTTATACAAGCTATCTCCTACCTTCTGGCTTGCAAATCAAATTACAAACTAATTTGATCTACAAAAATGTTTCACAGTGAGAAGACAACATCGACAACTTATTGATGGTCCTCCAAACAATTTTATTTGCCTCCATGTTCAAACTACTATATTGCCTCTATTACCTAAGTAAATATCCCTTCTTTGAAACCGTAAAGAATTTAGAGCCTCCCTTGACACTAACAAATTACAATCCCAAATGAATAAGATTTACCAAGAGAGCATATTAGACAATTCCATCAATCCTCACTATCATTACCTTATACTCCATAGAAACATTAAGTTTGGATTTAGTAAAATTACAAACTTATAAGATATCTCCATGCAAGGACACAACTAGACTTGTAGTCAGATTACAATGACAACAATATTCATTTATCTATGGGAAAAAAACAGAAAGAAATGGATATATGAAATTTTTTTACATCAAATATCAAAGGATACCTTCTCTGGTGGAAGATCTATCCCTAAATGACCCCATGAAATAATAATACCATATGCCTCTTGCAAGATCTCATCAAAGTGCTCCAAACCTTGCAACATAAGTTGTGTGTATATTAAGATTCAAATAAGCAACTACTTCTTGTGCAGTGTGATTATCTAATCAATTAAACATGAAAAGGAAAGTTTAAGACTAGGAGACTTCATTCAGTGATCCAGAAAATACCTCTATAGTGTCAATCTTAGAAAATATTTGTCTCTTGAATATTCCCAAGCCCATCAATATACACGCGGGTCTATACAAGACAAAAGGAGAAAATGGATTTTACATCAATTCAATGTTAGAATCAAGAAAAAAAAATTCTAGGTGGCCTCTAATACATCTAATACAACATGTTATTCTATAGTTTAAAGGTGAGTATAAAATCCTTATCAGATGTACAATAGATAAGATGTTCACTATTTGAGGTTATTCAATTATAAGGGAGAAGTCCCATGTCACATAAACAAAACAAATATTTTTTTGTTGTCATTTACTAATGAAGCTTGCAACAAAAAATATCACCTTGTTACTTCATTGTCAGTTCAAAATGATTTTCAAAAGTACATATGATAATGCATTCATATTTGAAGTTTACTATAATGCATCTACTTGAAATTTGTCAAAGAATAAGAAGAAACAAGCATCATAGAAACATATCAGCGTAAAAATTAAAAGGCATAAAGTAGCACTATAAAGTTGGTTCCAGAAACACATCTTGATAGAATTTTTTATATGTGAGATCCATCATAGTATCTAGTAACAACACAAGCTCAAAACATGAGCAAGAATGTAACTTTGATGTCATCTTTCTTACTTGTATAATGTCTTCGGCATGTCATGTGTATGAAAAAGAAAGAAGGTCAATGTTGTTGCGAACTCCCCAAGTTGCAATAACTTACAAAGTACAAACAACAGTAATACATCAAATTCCCAACCTTATCAGAATCAAATCACAACATGCACAATAAGCCTTAACACAAAAATAGACTAGTGCCCTGCATTTTGTAAGGCTACATTTACCCCACCAGAAAAAAACTTGCACTGTCCATTAATCAAAGCCATTTTGAAGAGAAAAGGTTACCAAAATAAATAATAAATGCATAAATTAATTTATTTGTCACTTTAAATTCATGTCAGTTACAGACTACATGCTTTCAGTTTATAAGGTTTAACCTAAGGGCCCTGATGAAAGCCAATACTATCTTATGGCATAGCTTGATGAACATTTGAGGAAGGGTGTGTACAATGCAGATCATGCATAAATATAGGTGTGCATGACCTACACTGCACAAGTCAAAAGAAGCTCGACATGTGTGTTGTACTTTTGCCTGATCAATATCAACTCTGAGTTGAAGACAACATTGAAATAATTGAAATTCAAAGTTTAGGAATAAATAAGGAAGTCTTTTATATAAGGGAAACTAACCGACAATAAATCCAGTTTAGAGATATGTCATCCTCCATATTAATATTCATTAGGTTGGGAACAAATAGAAAATTAGCATTAGGTTTCTAACTTCCATATGGTCTCACAATTGTTTGAATTGAGCACCCCTAGTGATAACAAAGACTGAAAATATTTTGAAAAATTGGATTCTATGAGCTTCTAGAGGCATTATGTTGTCAAATATTGCAGATTCCCCAAGGTGAGAATTAACCAGGTAGATGATACCCCAAAAAAGTCCATTAGATTTTATAAACTACAAGTAAATCTTGTTCTAGGTGTAAGATCCAATTTACAATAATTAGCATAGACAAATTAACTAGTGGATAGATAAACAGTGAGTAAACTTCTCAGCCCAATATGTCAAACAACTATGACTTTATTATCAAGTGCTCATCTGCCACACATTTGGGATGTGAGAATGTAACT
The DNA here is from genome assembly GCA_009831015.1 of Picea engelmannii. Classification (NCBI taxonomy): domain Eukaryota; kingdom Viridiplantae; phylum Streptophyta; class Pinopsida; order Pinales; family Pinaceae; genus Picea; species Picea engelmannii. Next base: position 511,084 of record ML782640.1, on the reverse strand, counting down.
AGCATTTGAATGTGTAACATCCAAGTTCAAGATTCCTAGTTTTTAAAGAAAACTTAGTGAGAAAAGAGTAGGGTAAAATTCATCTATATATAAACCTATTGGCTTCACATTTGAACATTCTTATTCTGATACCCTAAATTCATAAATTAATCCATCAGGTTTCATTAGGTATATTCTCTGAAACATCGTACTATCCTTCAAGCCAAGTAATAGAAGACTCAAGAGTACTATCATTTCTGTGGAAACTGTGTGTATGTTTTGAACCTTCCTTCTTGTTGATAAGTTGATGTTGGATATATGATCCATTGGTTATTTATTTATGTGAATGTTGTCATAGTTTGCTTCTGTTATTTTTTCCTATTGATAGACAACTTCTTAAGCCTCTTGTTGACCGCAAAGCCCAATTTCTTGGCTAACACATACTTAAACAAAGACAAAGAAACATTTGTCTATTGGCAAATAATGACAAAGGGAAAAAAAATAATCTTTGAATTCAGTGACAATCTATTCCCAAGCAAACTACAAAATTTTTATGTGCTTCATATCCACATAAATTTTACACCAATTGGGATTCACACAGATCATTTTTCTCAACCCATATTTAGGCAACTCTTACATTTATCAAACCTCTAGAGATGACGCATCCCTAGCCACTATTTATTAGTATCTGATTTGAAAACCAAGAAAAATAGTGAATTTTGACACATCATCGACCAGAAACATCAAAACCATTCCACCTTACCCATTTGTAATTCTATGTTCTAAACATGAAATTCCAACATTAAATCAATTCCAAACAGTTCTCACCATGAACCTTATGTCTAAAATCATAATAACTATATTGGCAACTAACACAGTAATATCCATGCTTGTAATTACTTACATGCTTATCTGTATCGCTTAGTGTTGGAAGGTCAATATGAACTTGAGTGACATGCATTGTAAACAAGGAACCAACAAGAGTTTCATTGTTTTTGACACAACAAACTATATCTTGATCTTTAATCTCTGCAACCTGCGCTCAGATCAATTAGCATATTTTTTCAACACTAGAGATCTATCTATATCAAGATAACATGTGAAAATGTTCCTCTTCTTTGATATTCACAAACGTAACCATTCCACCTTACCCATTTGTAATTCTATGTGCTAAACATGAAATTCCAGCATTAAAACAATTCCAGTCAGTTCTCACCATGAACCTTATGTCTAAAATCATAATAACTATATTGGAAACTAAGATAGTAATCTCCATGCTTGTAATTAATTACATGCTTATCTGTGTCACTTAGTGTTGGAAGGTCAATATGAACTTGAGTGACATGCATTGTAAACAATGAACCGACAAGAGTTGCATTATTTTTGACACAACAAACTATATCTTGATCTTTAGTCTCTGCAACCTGCACTCAGATCAGTTAGCATATTTTTTCAACACTAGAGATCTATCTATATCATGATAACATGTGCAAATGTTCCTCTACTTGGATATTCACAAACAAAACCATTCCACCTTACCAATTTGTAATTCTATGTGCTAAACATGAAATTCCAGCATTAAAACAATTCTAGCATTTAACTAACCCTAGAGAATTACCTATGATTAATAGGTTCAACATAGTGAGGTCTTGGAAAGAAGCAACCACAATGGTGGAAAGAGTAAATTCTAAAAAACTAAACCTGCTGCAATGTAGGGATCAAAATTGTGCTCTCTTGATCTGTAGATATTGGGGCAAGAACCAGGGTATTAGTATGATCGTTGTGGCAGTTCATGTGAGTGACAAATGGTCAAACTAAGGTGCACGGGGAAGAACACTAAAATAACAAACATTTGATGTCAAGCATCCGCTTAGAAAGCTATATCAACTATGCAAGTCCATCAAGGATTATCTCTCGTGCCAATCCATCTCAGACCATCCAAGGGTGGAACATACACCATGTACCCCAAATCTCATGAAGTAGCCCAAGCATGGTGTGAATGTTTTTGGAATAACCTTGAAATTTAACAATGGGGTTGCCCAAAGATGTGTGTTTCACAAATAGAAAAAGAAAATAAAAAAAGAGTATCTCATGATCAATTCAATTGGAAAGAAAGACATTGTTAAATCCCCCACTAGGGTTCAAGTCTCATCTAGGACATGTTTGTGCTTGTACTCATGTTTGTTGAACACTAATACTTACGAGCATATTGAGGCTAGGTTCAACCCCTAAGTGAATTTGGTGGGATAGATACCCCCAATGGAGGAAGATTAGCCAAAGGTTTGTTTCAAAATTCCACATGCATGTGCTTATGTTGATAGGAAGAATCCATAAAAAAAGTATTAAAGAACCACATTCCCTTCTTGAGGATGGATTTGAAGACTAACAACAAGTATAGAACTATCTAAAAATATAAATGTAGACAAACATGTATTTTCATTAGTCCTAGATTATTTATCTTGTTTTATGCTTGCCTGGTTTGAAATACTTTTGTAGAATACATGGATTTATGTGTGGAACAAAATTAGTCTATTCAGAGAGAAAGTGGTATGCACAGATACTGTTATTTCCTAGGTAGAATGAGCAAATTGAAATGATCGGGCTGATGATATTTGGAAGCTGAAAGGAATGGAGCAATGAAAGAGGATAGTCCCCCATTGTTGGACTATAAGCTGGACATAATAATTGAAACTATGGAAAGGTTAATGAAAACATTGTCCTTGCAAGATGAACCTATTGTTAGAAGGCATCAAAGAAATCCTCCTTTTCAAGAACAATTGGAAAAAGGAGAAGAGGTTGATTATTTTTCTCATCATGATATGTACAATGATTATTTTATTTTTATATTTGAGGCCAGTCTTGAAAAGAAATAAGCATTATGCACTCAGAAAGAGGAGCTTGCACCTGTGGTTTATGACAGAAAGGACAAGTTTGATGAAATTTCTGAATCAGATGAGCATTATACAGCTTGGACAATGAACATGAAGAGGGTGATGAAACCGCTGAAGCTAAATCCTTGCCTTTATGTTATGCTGCATTTGAATTGATAAAGAAAAACTATAAACTCACCAAAGCAGAGAAGCAGCTTGACACTAATTTAAAATGGTAGCAACCTATTATTGTATGTGATATTCCTATTTTTTGTGGTATGAAGGACTCACACAATCTGAAAACATAGTCATTGATTCAATAGCCTTTAGTTACCTAAAAGTTACAACAACATTCTTTGGTTTTAAATGATCCAATATCTGATTATTTGGATGAGTTCTACAGTCCTAGTGGTTCTCCTTTGGTTGTTTGTGAACCTGAAAACAGGGGTGAGGAAGATTCAGTTCGACAAACATCATTGTTATTTTGTTCATCAACAATTTCATTACATTCATCACAAAGGTCACATGAAGTCTTGCAACCTTATCATGACAGTTTTAAGTTGCAGCTTCAAGAAAGCACGGATGTTGGGAAAGTTTTAAAATCAGGATATGAAAATCACCTAGAAATAGTAGTAATATGTTAGATGGGCTAGAAATAAATATGCATTCTTTTGAATATCATTTTGCAGCATTCCTGAGGTCAGCTGGTGGGCTCATGATATGCAATTTCATTAAGATTCAATCTGTTCACAAGTTTTTATGGAAGTTTCCTTTCAGCAGTTTTCCCTTCTAGCTCATGAGCAAGCACTTGTGGAGAATTCAGTTAGCATAAAAAATGCTTGCATGGTTGCATTGGTTGTTCCATTTCACTTGATCAGGTGATGTGCAGATAAATTAGAGTACATGTGATGAATAAGCTCAATGCTGAGCATTTTTTTCAGTAGTATCTTCCAGTAAATTTTGCAATTGATAGTGTACAGTTCTGAGTTTTCAGTTTGATTTGATGTCAGTTTGAGGTTTGCATTTGTTTATGAATCCATGTCCAATGAAGAAGGCATTGGTCTACGAGTTCAGATATTTGTTGTTATTGACACCTCCTACAGAGCTATCTTCCCCAATTGGAGCCAATGTTAGTGTTAGTCAAAGTTTTCATGTCACCAATGATCAAATATATATTCTCTTCCTAGGTTTGTTAGGGTCTTTTTCAATTTTTTTCATTTCATTGAGTGTTCAAAATAAAAATTTGATCATTGGTTAGTTGGTCTAGGTCTGTTACTCCTCCTCGCAAAATTTCATGTCCCAATCATCATCATCATTTAAATTTGTTGTGTCATCACTCAAAAGAGTAATCATCATCATTTCAGTCCCATCATAATGATTCTCATTCATCTTAGTGTCACCATTAGGTCACTAGGGTCATGGTCATCATATTGTGTCATTTCACTCATAAAATACTAAAGGCAGGAGTAGTAAAAGGAAATCTCTCTCAAGTTTGATTTTAAGTCATAAAGTGTTTCAAGATTGATGTAATTGGTTCTAAAAAGTTTCAAAGTTGTTTCAAATGTTCCTAAGTTACTCAAGTTCAAAAGCAATGGTGAAATTGATGGGCCACGCCACCATTTTGAAAAAGTGACATTTAAAGGCTACAAAAACCATTTCAAGAGAATTCTCTCACTCATTTCTCTCAAAGAAGAGCTCCCACATATTCAAAAATCATCTCTCCTCATTTTCAAAGAAAATTTCCTCTAAAAAGATCAAACCCTAGCAATTCACTACTCATTCCATCCTTTTCGTTGTGCTTTCAACAAGTTCGTTGCTCTTTGCCCAGTTTTGTTGCGTTTTCATTCAAGGAGGCCCAATTTTGATATGTAAAGTTTCAAGAGGGAAAATTCAAGAGCAAATAAATCCGTTGACACCTCATACACTCTCCATCCATATTTTACCCATTTACATCATTTTTCCTAAAACTCTATCTTACCCTACATTTTTCTAAGGTAGGGTTCTGTTTTTCCCTTTTTCACTCCTTCCCATCACTCATTTACTAATATTCCACTTTCCCTTACTCCCTAACATTACCCCCTACCCCCCTAAATTTTTGCAATAATTTACGAAACCCCTAACCCATCATTCCACTTCATTTTCCAAAAATCTTTGAAGGCACATTTTCCAGAAATGACCTTTTTAGTCATCTTTTTTCTGAACATATTGTGGCCAATAAGAGATGAATATTGAGAAACTAGAGCAGGTTTGTGTTCCTAATATTCCAAAGTACAATAAAATATTTCATATTTTACATAGGTATTATAGAATGAGAGATATATTCACATCTTCAAAACCTATTTTTTTGACTGAGCAAAATCTTGTTTTAGACATCTTTTTATAGAAAATATTGTGAACAACTGGAGCATAATTTTGGGAAACTGAGAGAGATTTATCTAAAAAACATATTCATATAAAATAACCTCTCTCACTGTTTACACAACTATCTCGGATTAAGATATTCATTTCCAGAGCCCATGAACTCAAATGACAATAAATGCTTTGTTGTGGGCTTATTTTCGTTATGAGAGTTCTGGCCCAGAAATTCTCTTTGATCCCATGGATTTTTGTTTTCAGACTTTGTTGTGTTTCTAGTAAAGCCAATTACCTTATTTATGTACTTTATAAGTATTTTCATTGACATCATGAATGGAATTTCTATAATATTGACATGGCTTGCTTAATAGCAAATTCCAGGCATCCATGGGCACAACATCACATAATATTGTCCTCATATGATCTAATGTTAAATGAAACATAACATGATTGACTAAAAATAATGTTGTCATGTTTCTCAACCGAGAAATATTATATGGATTCAATTTTGGAATAAAAGAAAGATATCACTCATGTACCATCTTTTTACTTAAAAAATTATTCAAACACTAACAATAAATAATTACTTTGCATAGCACCTTACCTTGACTTTTGCAAAAGGGTTCAAAGACACTTCTCCTCCTCCAGTCAACATATAGAATATCTTACTTCTAATCACTAATGTACATTGGATCATTAAGCTCTCTCAAATTTCAACTTCGATCTGTTTTGCTCGAGGTTCTTTAGCCACCACAATTTTGTTTGCAACTCCAATGTCATAAGGAAAATATTGGGCTCCATGAACTCCATTGCATATTTATCACTTTAGTGGCCTCAATAACCATATGCAGGTTTCCCTCTACTTCTACCTCCAACACCAAAGCCTCATATTCCTTAAAAGTTGGTGTTTTCCTCTTTACCTTCCTGGATTCTTATTCCTTTGAATCTTGTTCCTCTTCCATCTATTCATGAGGATATTGAACTTCAACAGATCTTGAAGAAATCCCTATTGTACTCAATAAGGAACTCTTGCCATTTTTCCTTTTCTCCAGCTTATCTTTTCCTCGGCCTCTAAAGCATACTAGTATGCTTCATCTACTAAATGCACCTTTCATTAAATCTAACTCACACTAGAGCGATAATACAACACATCAAGATGCATAGTTGTTGCCTATTCTTCATCTTCTTGCAAGTTTGTCCTAATTTGTAATCTCAAAAACTATGTATATTCTTTGTAGAAATAAACCCTTTTGTCCCAAGTTTTGGAACTACTTGTTTAGATTTTTCTAGTAATCCGAGGGTAAAAAAATTCCTTTCATATGCCTCAACATTTTGGGGCACAATCTAATCTTTCCTTTCCTTTGTTCTTTTCTAGCTCTACATACATTATCACACCAATGTGTAAATATGTTTTCATCATGGTTACTAGAAACTTCATTCTTCTCAGGTTGTCCTCCTAAAGATAAGATAATATTATTAAATTCCACAAATGACCAGAATAGTAGGTCAGGAGGACTCAAAATGTACATCAGTGGTGATAAGTACTATACGTGCAAGAGCAACTCTTATAGCTAGAAGCTAGAAAGCTAAAATCTAAAAGAATAAGAGGAAAAGTAACATAATAACAACAGTAAAAAAAATAGTGGGACTATATCCATCAATACAAAGAAAGATTTGACTACTCCACAATATAAAGGTTTTCCATTTCAAAATACCTCTACCACTCCCATATCCAATCCAAGAACAACTTGGGGTTCAAATCCCCTTTAAAATCTAAAACGCCTTCCTCAACCTTGGTGCTTTTCTTATAGATTTCTTCTATTATCCTCTCCATAGGGTGTGCCACACCAACTTGAGCCTTAAGATTCTTATAGTCTAATTCAGACTCCTCATAATATAACCTAGCTTCAAAATCCTCTAGTCTTCTCACTAAATGTTCATAAATATTCATCCTATTCCACATATTTCTTCTGACTCTCTAAGTCATCTAGACTATTCTATAAGCCATTTGGTTGTTTACTTTGATATTAAAGAAAATTTAGAGAAAATTTTAATGGATTCTCATCAACATTCAAATTAATAAAGAAGAGTACAAGTTCTCTATGAGTTCATCTCTACGGGTGGGCATGTTGTAATACTCATATAATTTACTTGTTCAAAAATAACCATTGGTTCACAAGTATTTATAGTTCCTTTTTCTTTTGGGTATACATGTTTGTAGTGTCCAGACTATTTTTCTTCATATTTGTTGAAAGTGTACATTGTCATGTTAGCACACATCATATCTTATGACTAGGAAGGTCAATCCCAGATCCCATGGACACAAATGAACACACACATCATATATTACGACTAGGCAGGTCAATCCTAGAGCCCATGGACTCAAATGACAACAAATTCATTGTTGTGGGATTATTTCCATTATGAAAGCTCTGGCCTATAAATGTTATATAGTCCCCTAGATTTGTGTTTTCAGACTATGTTGCATTTCTAGTAAAGCCTCTTACCTTCTTTATACACTTTATATTAGTATTTTCATTGTCATTATGAATGACATTCCTATCATACTTCCATGGCCTGCTTAATAGCTAATTCTAGCCATCCATAGGCACAACATCACACAATATTGTCCTCATATGATACAATGTTAAATGAAACATAACAATATTGACTAAGAAACATGTTGTCATCTTTATCAACCAAGAAATCTTAGGCATTATCTAAGTTTTGTCATTTTTCATCGGAATCTGACAATATAAATTTGGGCAAAATCATAAACTTTTTTTGTTTAAATTGCATTTGTGAATTCATAAATGGATTCAACATCCTAAAAACCTCTGGGCACTCGGTTTATACAAACTTAACCACTCAAATCTATAGATGCAACAATTTTAGGCTAGATTTTTGGACAAATTAAACGGATAATATCCCCGAAAAACAGCCCAAATGTAGAACAAATATGGAGAAATAGTATATGGATTCAGTTTTGGAATAAAATCAAGATATACCTCATGTACCATCTTTGTACTAAACAAATTATTCAAACAATATTATATGGATTCAGTTTTGGAATAAAAGCAAGATATACCTCATTTACCATCTTTGTACATAACAAATTATTCAAACAATAAGAGTATCATGTACCATATTTGTACTTAACAAATTATTCAAACAATAATACTACAATCTATATGAACCAAAAGTGATGTGTGATCTAGCTTTGACCCTCCAAATCCTTGGGATCTATCTTGGAGAGGGAGGATGGAGACTGCCTGTGAATTGTTTGAGGAAACTCCTGAGCAAAATGTGTACTCGTGGATATCTATGGTTGCAGGGTATTGCGAGAGTGGGAGGCTTGAGGATGTACACTAGGTGTTGGAAAAAATATCTGAAAGAAAAATTGGTACATGGACTATGTTAATTGTCACCTATGCACAAAATAGGCATAGTGAATATGTCTAGAATCCATTTTTCCAAATGTAAAGGGTTGTCCTGGAGCCAAACCAGGTAGATTTCATCGGTGTTATCAAATCTTGTGTAGATTCTTAATCTCGGGAACAATGCAAATATATTCATGCCAGTTTTTTCCATGTTGGGTTTCACGGTGATGCATTTGTGGCATGTGCCCTTGTTGAAGGAGATGTAGTCTCATGGATTGCTATAATTATAGGATGTACCCAGAATCAATGTGAGGGCAAAGGTTTCAATCTGTTTTGCCAAATGCATCGTGAGGGAACTAGGGAAAACTATTTTATCATCTCTATATTCTAAATACTTGTTCAGACCTATTAGATATGGAATGCGAGGAGCATGTCCATGCTCATATTATTAAAAAAATATTGGTTTTGACTCAGATGTCCCTATGTGTGATGACATTATTACCTTATATTCTACATGTGGGAGTATAGAAGGCATACAAAAAGAGTTCAAGAAAATTCTTGAGTGAACTACAGTTTCATGTAATGCAATGATAGTAGGATATTCCCAACATGGGAATGGGAAAGAAGCCGTCTGGACTTTTGAACATATGCAACAAAAAAGTATTAAGCAAAAGAATATCACTTTTGTTGTTGTTCTCTCAGCATGTATCCATATAGGTCTAGTGGATGAAGGTCATGAGTACTTTGATTTAGTGGAATGTGATTATGGAATCCCACCGAGGTTGGAGTATTATGCTTGCATGGTTGACATTCTATGTTGGGTTGGCTGCCTGAATGATCCAGAAGAATTCGTCAATAAAATTCTAGTTCAATATGGTAGTATGGGTTGGAGAACATTGCTTGGTGCTTGCAGAGTCTATGACAACTTGAATAAAGGAAAACATGCAGGAAAATGTCTACTCGAGTTGGAACCACATAATGTTGCAACTTATGTGCTTCTTTAAAATTTATATGTTATGGTTGGTAGGTAGGACAGTGTAGAAAAAGTGAGAACAATGATTAAAAAAAATCCAGGTGAGGAAGGACACATGATGCAGTTGGATTGAAATAAAGATCAAGGTTTATGCATATTTTTTGCAGAATACAAAACTCGTCCACGAATGGAGGACATCTATACGAACTTGTAGAAAGTGACATAAATTATAAAATGGAAACATGATATATGCCTAGCACACTTTACCTGCTACATGATTTGGAGCAGAAGCAGAAGGATCAAATCTCTCAGTGATGGGATTTGGCTCTTCCTTTTGGTGTTTAAAAACATCTTGAAAGTGAAGTATACAAACATTAGAACCCTTGTGTGTTTGTGATGACTGCCATGTTTCCATGGATTTGACATCCAATATCATTGGCCAAGAATTTTGTCTTGAAGCATGTATACAAAGATTATCATTTCAAGGATGGGAAATGTTGTTGTGTTGATTTTAGCCTATGCAATCTAAAACAAATGAAAGCATAAGTTTTGATATATTAGCCTCCCATGGCTGGTGCAGGACAATTTTTTTTTATGTTACACATTGTAAGGACATGACAGTGGAATTTTTTTCTTCAATGTGAACAATGTTTTCAACAATCAAGAAAGCTGACCTAGTAGAAACATTGATTTTTGAATTTGAGATGGTGAAATTCAAGGTTGAAATGTACTCCACGCTTATTAAGTAGTTTCATTCTAACCATAGCATGGGAGGTCTCTTGTGAATTTTCTTAGCATAACAGTCTATCTACTTGGATTGCAGGGGAATATGTTGAGAACTCAAACAAATCCTTCTGAGATTATAGAAGCTCTTTTGCAGCCTTGGACAAATATTTTTCCACCATATTTGAGATGTGTTTATCTTTATTCTGTACTCAAAGTTTTTGTTTTCTGCTTGTTGGCACAAGGGTCAGACCTAGGGTTCAGCTCCAAGAGCACACCAACAAGCCCTAACTATTGGCCCTTTCCGCAACACCTGCGAGGCAGATGCAGACTCACTCGAAGTAGTTATAGGGGGTTGCAGGACACATGTATCTACAACCAGAGGAAATGCAAAATGGATTCAAAGAAACTACACACAATAACCTAGTATTCTTTATCTTCCTTAGCCCTACTACGTAATTTATATATTATATCTAACACAATATCACAATAGCAGTAGATCAAATGAAGAAGAAACCAACATCAATCACACATAACACAAAATATACGTGGTTCACCCTCTCTCTAGGGATACATCCACAAAACTGTGCTTTCTAATATATTAAGATGAAAGCATACAGTTCTTATCTGCGATCTTAGCTTGAATATCTCTCTCTTCCTCTCTCTCCCCTCCCTACACACCTAGCTGAAGATATTACAATACAGAAGGCTCTCACCCACAACACTTCTCTCTCACACAGTAGTACTCACTCAATCACACACTAACAATGAACTCTCGACCAACTTAGCACCAGCCCATCCCACGTCCTTTAGACCTTTATTTATACATTACAATAGCTCTCAGACATCCTTAGTTTGAAACCTAATTGTCAATACCCTAGATACAAAAACCCTAGGTGTCTAAAACCCTAGGTCAACTTGACCCGCATTTTCAGGGCTTTGTCAGCTTGTCTTTCCTTCCTTCTCATGTTGTGATCCAAAGCATCCAACGGTAGATTTTTTTTCTTGCTGAGTTGTCCACAATCCATCTTCCTTGTTGATCTTTCATCCTCGATCTCCTCGTCCAATGGCTTGATTTCTCTTACTTCGCACCATCTTTTCTGCTCTTCTGCTCACTTCGACCTAGTATCAGTCACTGTGTCTTCCATGCAATTCACATTTTGTGTTTTCTTCCTTAATATTCACTTACTTCCATACCTAAGGGCCAACAGGCCCCCAACACTCACCTGTGACTCATCCTGAGGCACATCAGATCTGATCCTTTTGATTTGCTTCATCTTTAGGCTGCACAGAGAAGCTTGTGCTTTCTACTCTTTCCACCCCACTGTGTGCAGACTGTCTTTTCTATGTCTGGTACCTAGTTTCAACTGCACCTAGTACTTGGACCCTTTTCCTTATGCTTTTAGTGAGAGATGCAAGGCAACAGGTTGTCATAATACAATTTCAACCGACTCACATTCACCAAACCTTCCTTCCATTCTGCATTCAAAGTCTTCAACTGCGCAACTCCTCCTTCTGTAACATAGGCAAACTCATATGGCCCAATCCAATGCGTTCAAAACTTTCCTGGATGCCTCATGAACTTACTGTCATATACCAGAACCAAATCGCCCTGCTTAAATTCCTTCTTCTTGAAGTGTCTGTCATGGTAGGCCTTTTCTCGTTCCTTCTGTACTTGCTAATGGAATCTTGCAATAAATATGTCTTCTTCTAGTTTGACCAACTGCCAACTTAAAGGGGGTCTTCATTGTTAGCTTCTTGCAAGTGGTTCTATAGGCCCATTGTACCGTTGGTACTCTTAGATCCCAATCATCCTTGTTCACACTGCAAATCTTTGTCAGCGTTGTCTCCAAGATTTTATTGAATGCTTCAACTGTCTCGTTTACTTGTGGATGGTAGGGTGTGCTCTTCTGATGTTGGACTACAAATTCCTCAGTCAAGCCTTCAACGGTCTTATTGATGAAATGTGTGCCTTGATCACTCATAAGGATCTTTGGGTATGCAAACCTGGTTATGATGTCATAAAATATGAAGCGTGCAGTTGTATTTGCACTACAGTCCTTAAATTCTCTTGCTTCGACCCATATGGTCAAGTTCTCTGTCGCAGTGACTATGTATCTGGCTCCTGTGCACTTCCATGGTGGGTTTATAGGTCCCACGAAATCAATGGACCATTTCTCAAATGCTTGTAGGGTCAATTGCGGTGCTAAAGGCATTTCATCTCTTCTAAACAGTTTTCCAACTCTTTAGCATACATCACAGGATTTGTAATAGTCCTTCGCGTCTCTGTGTAAGGTAGGCCACCAAAGGCCAGCTCTAAGAACCTTCTGTGTTATTGCTTTCCCTGTGTAGTGTCCTCCTATGATGCCTTCATGAGCTTTTGCGAGGATCAATGGTCGCTCTGTCTCCATAACACACCTCCTTAATATCTCGTCAGGTCCCATCTTGTATAGTTGTCCAGCTATAAGTGAAAATTCTGCAGCGCGCACTACCATTTGTTTCTTCTGGGTGATTCACTAGGTGCCATTCCTGTTGACAGGAACTGGACTATCTCCGCGAAGTGATCATAAATCTTTCTAATGGTCAACAACCGTGCATCCAGTAGTGGATCCTACAAACTAGTAGGCTCTTCTCCATGTTCCAACCTTGACAAGTGGTTGGGACCTTTGTTCATTCTTCCTGGCTTAACCACAATCTAAAAATCATATTCCTGAAATAGCAGAAGCCATCTGCATATTCTCCCCCCCAACACTGGCTTGTTGACTAGGTATTTCAGCGCGGAGTGATCAGTAAACATTTTAAAGTGTCCTCCCAACAAGTAGTGGTGAAACTTCTACAGTGCATACACCATGGCTAACCCTTCTCTCTCAATGGTGGTGTAATTAATTTTAGCTATTGATATATTTCTGCGAGCAATGGCTAATGGGTGGTCAATGTCTCTAGCTCCTAGTTGTGCTAACATAGCTCCTAATGTAATAGAATATGCATCAACATGCACGTGAAATTCCTTGCTCCAATATGGGAAAACCAGAATAGGCGTAGTAACCATTTTCTATTTCATTGTGTCAAAGCTCTACTGGCATTCTTCTGTCCAATGAAACTGACAGTCTTTCTTCAAAAGCTTCTCCATGGGTGTTGTGATCTATGCATAACCTTTAATGAACTTCCTGTAATATCCAGTGTATCCCAGCGCAGTGCAGAGTTGTTTGACTGAAGTAGGAGGTGGTAGATCAACTATAATGGAAATCTTAGATGGGTCTACCAACAGTCCCTTCTTACACACAATATGACCTAATAACACTCCAAATGGTGAGAAGAAGATGCACTTATTCAGGTTCAAGGAAATATGACACTTTCTACACTTATCCAACATTAGTCTTAAACATTCAATATGATTTTGTAATAAGCTAAAAACAGTCCAATCATCAAAATATGCTTCCAGGAATTTATGTGAAAAATCCTTGAACGCTTCGACCACCACCCTGGAAAAGATGGTCGGGACATTCTTCAATCCAAATGGCATCACTGTATACTAGTAGGATCCTCATTATGTTGCAAATGTGGTCTTATGGCGATCTTCCTTAGCAATCTAGATCTGATGGTATCCTGAAAATCCATCTGTAAAAGAATATACATCCTATCCTCCTACATTATCTAACACTTCGTTGGTAAATGGTGTAGGGAATGGGTCATGCAAATAAGCATCATTCAGTTTTCAGAGATATACATAGATCATGATCTCTCCTGTCTTCTTGTCTTGTACCACCATAGGGATAATCCATTCTGTCTCTTCAACAGGTTCTATGATTCCTGCTTCCAAAATTCTATCAAGTTCAATCTTCACTTTCTCCTTATATTTGGGATTTAACCGGTAGGGTCTCTGCTTGACTGGCCTTTCATCTAGTTTCAAAGGGATCCTCATCTCTCCCATGGGCCCTTTAATTCCCTTCATATCAGTGAACTTGGTTGGAAACAAGTCCTGATATTCATGTAGTAACTCTATGATCTTGTCAATAGTGGCAACATCCCAATAATCTCCAACATTGCAAGCTTCAGTGTTTTCTCTATTCCAATGTTGACTCTTTTGATCTTGATTAGCTATCCAATGAAAGGTAGATCAACTCTTGGTCCTTCTATGTCTCTTTGGCCTTCTGTTTCGATGATGTTCACCTTCCTAGGATCATTCTCTTCATCAACATTGATATTGTAACTGTTGTTCCTGAGTTTATACTTTAAGGATGTAAAGTATACCGTCAAGGCATCCGTAAAGGTAAAGGTAATTAAAGGATAAGAAACAAAAAGAAGGGTAAAGCAGAATCAGTTTCTTAATTGTCTCTGTCTAGCTTCCCCTTGTTCTAGGATGCTGATATCTCTCTCAACAACAGCCCATGAACGTTCTAATTTAGCCCGGTTAGTGGTTGTTTGCAAAATAGTATTAAATAGGTTTAAAGCGATATTGGTTTGATCTTGAAGACCAGGTTCTATGTTGGGTTGTCTGTTATTTGAGACAATCATGGGAAGTAAAATTTTATTTAGTTGTGAAAGAATTCGATAAATTGTTACTTTGGTTTTTTAAGAGGTGAAAATAGGAAAAATAGTTTTGAAATTCAAAATAATAACATAAATACAGTTGAGGCCATTTCCTGGACTTGAAACAATTTGAGAATCGTAAAATAACAAAGAAATACTACTGAAAAATATGAGGCTTTAATCAAGAAAGAATCTCATACTGTAACAGGAAATAAAGAAGAAAACGAGATTTCTAATGAAGTGTTAAATATTATGGTTCAAATGATTCACAAGTATTAAAATTACTGATAGCAATTTCAGAGGAAAAGATGTAAATAATTTGATAACCAAATCAATCTAAACTATAAAAGATGTATAAAATAAACTTCAAATTGATCATTCATTAGAAAGACATTGAAAGGGAAACATAGAAAAATAAGGTAAACAAGGTTAAAGAACACATAGCTACAAGTTGGCAGGATTCAGAATCTCGTCTGTATTGTATATCACAGTGGATTGAAAAACTTTTAATACAATCGGCTCTCTCAAAAAAAACAAAAAGCCCCATACTCAGTCCTCTCAAAATATATTTATACATGATCGTCAAATATTTTCCCGTTGGTGATTAACCAACTTCCTAAGACTACAGTTACATGAATGAATCATGTCAAACCGTTTACATTTCTTTTCTAATTTCTAATGACGAAAATATTCAAAAGAGTACTTTTATGTTTGTGTTGATGAACTTCCTTATTCCACCTCAAGACAGTGAACACATTTTGCCAAAAAATTCACCAAAACTCTGGGAACGTCTGGTATCTCTTTTGCCTCAAATATGAAGAATCTTTTATGTAATTCGGGCAAACGATCTTCTATTATCTTCCTTGTAAACTTAATAGTTTGCAACTTTAAGTTCGGTATCACCATCCACTTGTCGATTTCGAAGATATTGATTACCTTAATTTTTGGGATCTCTACCTTCATTTCCTCCAAATCTTCCTTGAACCTTAGCTGGTGCTTGACAATGTTAAGCTCGCCTAATAACCCAGGACAGTCATTTTTTCCAATATTCAATGAAGTATTTTCTAAGAGATCAAAAATCCCTTGACAAACATCATTGACATCTCTGGTTATTCTTTTATTTTCGGTCAGGTCTACTTCCCACACTTTGAGTATTACATCTCCTTTAACTTGTTCTAAAATGGATAGTTTCTGAATCTTTCTGACCTCTTCCTTTGTTGAAAGGGCTACTGCTTTTTGGAAAGTCGTTCTGGCCGCTTTCACTTCTCTTTCTTTCTGAAGAACATTCTCCAAAGATTTATTTGTTTCCTGAAAGTAATTCTGGACAACTTCCAGATTTAAAAACACTTTATGTTGTTCCTCTTCTATCTTCAAATGTATTCCCAATACCTGAGCCTGGAAAATTTCAAGCTCTACCACTTGATTTGAAATAGTGTTGATTTTATCTCGTAATTGTTTATTTGCTTTTTTTTACTTTAGGACCTATGCCTGAGTGACCTGTAATATCTTCTTTGCCTCCTCTAAGCTTGTTTTCATTTTCTGAATCTCTTGAATATCTTTTAATCTAGCTTGTTCTAGACCCCTTTTTATTCCCCAACTGATATTTCTTTCGGTTTCTTTCAATTTATCCTGTAGCTGAGCTATCGTTTGGTCTTTTTGTTTCAACATAGTTGTCAAACTACTCACATAATATAAATTTGCCGACACTATAGCTCCCATCGTGCCTGCTATCTCTGTAGCAAATTCTCCATCTTTAAGTTTATTTCCATCTATAATGACCCTATGCTTTTCAACCATACCATCTCCTCTTGGATGGATTTCCTGTTTCAAGATTGCCCTTCTCTTTTTACTAAAAAAATAATCTGATGAAGGAATCTCATCTCTAGAAATTGGCTCCAGATCACTGACATACAGAGCTCCCTCGCGGGGGTTTCCATAAGTGGACTGCAATGGAGTCAAGGAAGTAATGGGACTTCCAAGTTCTGTCGATGTTGTTCCTCCTGTCTTTTCTGAGACATCCTTAGGGATTTATGGGGGTGTTTCTAGCTCCTTTCCCTTCCCTGCCTCTGATTCTTTTATCTGGGAAATTTCTGTGTCTTGTGAAGGTATTCTAGTATCCTTCATGTTGCCTTTAGTATTTTCTTTGTCCTATATATTTGTTTCAAAGAATGGGGGAGGCCTTTCCTGCTCAGGAGGTGGGGTTGTAGCTTCGCCCTGCAAACTTTTGGGTAAACAGCTTCGCCTATGGATCTGGAATGACGTGAAACCAATCTGTGAATTAGGTGACAGGGCCTGTACTCTTTTCAATACCTCTTCATAGGATTTAACCTCCTTCAATACGTCATCATAAACAGATATTTCATGCTCATAGGCTTTTAAATTACAATGCATCAAATGTTTGCTTATTAATTGATAGGGGTCATGCTTTATGTGTTCAATATCTACCAATTTTACTTCTTCTAGTGATTCAACCTCTACTTTAGAATGGTCTAGATTCAGTAATGAAAATTTCCCGACATGTACAGGGAAAGTTGGCCATGACTTCTTCTGAGCTGCCTTTAGCTCTAATCCAATGTCACCTTTTACTATCTGGTGGGTTACTTCTCTACACACCAATCTATTCGGTAGGAATTTAGGGAGTGCATGAGGGGGAATAGAACAACCATAAACCCTAATGTAGGAAAAATTCTCGTCAATAAACCAGTTGGCTATTTCTTTAAGATTTTCTGTGACTGTATCGGAAATGCGAGGAGGTTCGCATCCAAAAATTATTTTATGCATCAGAATTATAACAAAATGACAAATTTCATAAAATATGTCCTTAGCATTTTCTTCCCAAAGGGCAGAATGATATTCATGAATGGGTTCTGGACAAGTTATGTTCCAACTCCAATTCATTAA
Organism: Picea engelmannii; assembly: GCA_009831015.1. NCBI lineage: Eukaryota > Viridiplantae > Streptophyta > Pinopsida > Pinales > Pinaceae > Picea > Picea engelmannii. The sequence continues at coordinate 493,373 of ML782640.1, read as the reverse complement.
GGGAAAAGGAGTCACATAGCAGATTGCATCCATAATGTATGCTGACATGTAAAAGGCCACTGATTGTCCCTTTGATTTTGCAACTTTGTAGTTTGAGATTTCTTGTGTTAGGTTATCTGACAAAATCTTACTCCAGTTAAAAGCATACCCTTCTAAAGCTTCTTCCAAAAAGGGCACCCAATCTGCATGGAAATGGCAGGGATCTTTTCTCTCGAAAAGTCTACATAGAATAATGGCTACGTAGACCATGTATTCATTCAAGGATGTTGTAGCATAAGCCCCATGGGTATCGGCTCTAAATTTTGATGGACACCTCCACCATTCTCTAATCATATCAGGATAAGTCCGGTCTACCTCAGTGCATTCTTTCCTCTAAAACTCTGCTAAAAACTCGGCATTAAAAGTATGTTTAGGGTTTGGCGAGAGTTTATACATTACTTGTATATGTTCTGGTCTGAATGAGCCGACGATGACTCCTTTATCGTTTAAGACGCTCCTTGTTAGGATATCGACCTTTTCCAGGGCCCAACTGATCATATCATTGTATTCCATGAGTCGAGGGCACACAACGATCTTATGAAGCTTTGATTCAGCTATGTCCCGATAGTGATTCTCAGAATCAGGATGGGCATTCTTGAGTTCACATTCTAGAAATTCATATATTTGAGTCCAAGATTTAATGGAGTCTATAGCGTGTGACGTGGTGTCAAAGATGATATCTCCTTCTTGTGTATCTTCACTCTTCTTCGGTGCCTTTTTCGGTGCCATAACTTTACGTTAAATGGAAAACCTGTCACAGAAAATGAATGAATGAGCTCAGTTGAGTGTTTCTTGCACATGATAAAATGAAAACACATACATTCAAATGCTCTTTTGATTCATTTAAAAGTGAAGGAATTGACGCAGCTGACAAGAATTCAAGGCATTTAATGCAGAAGATATTTTTCTGAGATATGCATTAGTACCACGTATCACCAGTGATTCATTATTTAAATGGCCGTATTTTAGTGCCTTTGGATTTTTAAAGAAAACTCGGGACATTTTACTCAATCGAAAACCGAAACATGAACGAAACCTTAAAAAATGATTATCATTAATCATGCTTTGGAAAAAGGTTAATTTGTGCTAATCATAGATTAAGACTGAAGATTTCGTTTTTCAGGATTTCGAGGATCGTGTTGTCGAGAAGTATGTCATTGATGAAATCCGATCTCTGAAATCGCGAAATCGCGACGTGTTAATTAAGACTTAAACATTTTAGCAAAGTAATTGATTGATATTAAGGGTTTCGGGATTTCGGGGATCATTTTGACAAGAAGTATGTCATCGATGAATCCCAATTTTCGAAGTTGCGAAATCGCGACGTGTTTAAAAAAAAGGACTTAAATTCATCTTAATTAACTAACCAATCAGGGTTAAGGACAAAACGGAGTTAGTTCGATTTAACACAAATTATGGATCGGGATTTCGTGATTCGAGATTTCGGAGATTATTTTGACAAGAGATGTGTTATCACTGAACCGCGAATCCCGAAATCGTGAAACGATTAACTTAAGCCTTAACCTTTTTCGTTAGAGAATTAATTAATTAGCATTTTAACTAACTTTCTTCATTTCGGGAAATCGGGGATCGAGATTTCGCGATTCAATTTGTATTGAAAAATATGTTTTCAACAAACCTCGAATCTCGAAAACTCTTTAAAGTTAACCTTAAATCCATTAGTTTTAAAGCTTATCATGATTAAAATAATTTTATAGAAAATGCGTAGGGATTCTTATAATACTTTTAGGTTTTTTGCCTTTTATTATTCAAATAATTGAGTTATTTGGGAAATTGGAACCGTGTGTTTGGAAATGATAACAAAACTTGTGTTTTATGAAAAGCCGAAACCCGAAAAAGGAAAGTTTAGGTCTTAGGAATAACAATTTTAAGAATTGTTTCAACAGTAACAACCTCGCAATTTCTGGAGAGGCGCAGTCCATTCATCCTCTTCTTGTTCCAAAGGGAGGGTAGGTGCCTCCTCAAACACTTTCTGTCTTACGCTTTGTAACGCTTGATCTACTGTAGGATATTGGCTCTCAAAAAAAGTTAACGATTGTTAAGTTAATGGTGTTAAGTTAACGATTGTTGGGTGGATAACGTTAACCTTCTCCCCTTTTGTACTATTCAGACCTTCATTTTATAATAAGTGCACAAAGTCTATTAAAACATGGGTTCTTGTGCTTTGTTTAATGTTGTTGTGTTAGCGATTGTTGGGTGGATAGTGTTAACCTTCTCCCCTTTTGTACTATTGAGACCTTCATTTTATAATAAGAGCACATAGTGTGTGAAAACATGGGCTTTTGTGCTTGAGGCCCGCCATTCAAACTTGCATACCCTTCATTCATTCTTAATCTTTCGTTTCCAAGTTGGTTAGTGTAACTACCCAATCCCCAATAACTACATATTGCACACAATGTGTTAAGGCACTAGTTGGCAATGGCTCTTGTGCTTGAGGCCCACCATTCAAACTTATATACCCTTCATTCATAATCTTTGGCTTCCAAGTTGGTTAGTATAAGTTGAAGAAATGCATACAATGTTAAAGAATTCAACTATGAATACATAAAATAAATTAAATGATTCAACTATGAATGCATAAAATAAATTAAATGGTCTATTCACACCAAGTGCATTTTAGATTTAAGTAAAATATATTATTTTGTCTAATTAATTCATTTTGTCAATTTGAGATCTATCTAAAATCATTGTCAATTTGAGATTTATCAAAAAAAAATATTATTTTAAATTTAAGTGAAATATATTATTTTTTCTTATTAATTCATTCTCAATTTTAATAACAAAACAAAAATCTCAAGAATAAGAATTCATAAACCATGAAACAATATATTTATCTTCTTTTAAAATTCTCCACAGAATGGCAAGAATTCATAAATCATTAAAAAAATATATTTATCTTCTTTGAAAATTCTGAGAGAAAAATGTTCCACTCAACCCAACCGGTATCTCAAAAGTCACCTCCAAACCAGGATTGAAGAGTGAATATAACATATAAGAATAATAACCAAACACAGTGCCACTCTACCAACTTCTCTTCTCCCTCAACGCTACACAACCTAAAGAATGAGAAACACTTCTCTACTCTACTGTACAACACCTCATGCTTTACCCTTCTCTCTATGATCATGCAAACTCGTGATGTCTAAACTCTTTACATTGAATTAAACTCGTGATGTCTAAACTTTTTTTTTGTTCTATCATTCATGAATTATAATTTTCATTTATGTCATTTGCACATGATTAGCCGTGCAAACTGCTAAGAAACGCCATTCTAATTTGACTCACACGGCTTATTTGCACATGATTAGCCGTGCAAAGTGCTAAGAAACGCCGTCGTAATTTGACTCACACGGCTTACAGGATTCACTGATACAATAAGAATCGATAAGAGAACGCTGGCAGATATGAAACTCAAAAATGTGATTGCAACAATAGGGCGAATGTTGATCAAAGTAGACTACAACCATTCCATTCCCCTGAATACCTGCGCATTATACGCGGGATACAATTCTTTCTCCCATTCCATGTACTCTTCGGGAGTCTTGTAATTTGTCTCCTGCATTTTGAGATCGAACATTCTCTTTCTCAGAAGTATCATATCCGCGTCCACCATGTTCCCGCCACCTGCATTCAAAACAATTCAGCACTTAATTTAACAGTATGAAGGACCAATCATGGCCATAGCAGCCCACTGCAGAGAAATAACCATAGTTTCTGCAATCAAGAACAAAAAAAACTTCCTGAACCAAATTGGTATTCTTCAGAGCTTGCAGAATTTTCAACGACATGCCTCGGGTTAACTCCTCTATTCCCCTTTGAAGCAGAAAGAATGGTAACTCTCCCAATCTGTTTCTGCGCCACAGGCCGTGAGAATGCTGGGGACTCGGGAGATATGTCACACGTGCCTAGCACAACCTTCCGGGATTGGTATGGCAACTCTGAGATCTATCGCTGACCTACAAATATCTAGTCTCTTACGTATTCTAAGACTGAAGTCCTTCCTTAACGGCCAACAGAAAGAAAGAAACGTACAGATTTCTCATGATTTTCCGCTCGCAATCTATTGCAACAGAGGATTTCTGTCAAAAACACTCTGGATAAAACGGCGCGGCTAACAGATCTCTGATTTATAGGGCAAATTAGTGCAATCATTCATTGAAAAGAGAGACGAAGCAGCTGATCGTCTGCTTCCTTATCATGGATGTCCGCCGCTACGCACCGTACGCGGTTTCGCATCTTGCCATTCTCCGCTATTTCTGGTTTTGAATTGGACAGGTACTTTTTTGAATTTGTAACGGAATTAGCGCCACTTGAAAAGTTGTTTATTTTCAACTCGCAATCTCTTGCAACAACGAATTTCTCTGATTTATACGGCAAATTTGTGCAATCATACATTGAAAAGAAAGACCAAGCAGCTGATCGTCCGCTTCCTTGTCATGTATGTCCGCGGCTACCCGGTTCCGCCATCTCGTTCTTCTTCGCTATTTCTGGTTTTGTATCTTTTTTAATTTCCAACAGAATTAGCGCCACCTGTTAAGTCCTTTATCATGCTTTTATCTCATCATGACATGATTATCACTTTTAAAAAGTGGGTAACCACCATGTGCACAACGGCTACGAAGAGTCCGGGTTGGTTCCAACAAATTTCGTGTTTTTAACAAAAACATTATAAAATCCAATAAGTTTGATGTGCAAGTTAGTAGAGAATATCATAATTAGTAGACAGATGTCATTTCCGTGTAGATTGGGGCAATTACTTGTTAGCGAATATAGTCCAATCAACCATTTTCGATTTGTTTATTAGGTGTGGTCACGTATCATAATGTGTTTTTATTTATAAGTTAGTGTAAATGTTTTACTAAATGGTTTTTTTTTTTGGAATATGTTAGATAAATTTACTTTAAATTTATTTTTATTTTTAATTTATTTGTAAATGTAGAAATAGATTCAGCATATTTAGAAATATGAAAAATAATTTTATATTTTAATTTAAAAATAAAAATATATATATTATATAAAGTAATGAGAAAAATGAAAATAAAAACACAAAAGATGTTTTGTGAAAATTATATATTTAACAAGTATTTTAAAAGATGAAAAAAATATATAAAATTTTATGTAAGATAAAAAAAAATTGTACAACAAATTTTTCCATCTGGGATGGGAGAGACTCTGTTACAAATAAATTCTCTTTATGTAATTGATGGTTGTATGATTGAGCATTCCTACTCATGGTTAGTGTGAAAAACATGATGTATGTCATAGTAAGAACTAAATTTTATGTGTCACTCTACAATAACTTGATGTAATTGATGGTAGTATGATTGAGCATTCTTACTCATGGTTAGTGTGAAAAACATGATGTGTGTGTCATAGTAAGGACTAAATTTTATGTATCACTCTACATTAACATGTGTTACATTAATTTGTTCATATTTTAATATAATAAGAATTTTGTTTCTTAAAATATCTTTGGCTAAATGGTTTAACTCTTTGTGCTAATTTTTAAATCTCTGGTAGAATTTTATCTATGTAATATCAAGGAAGTCTTTAATGTGGGGTTTGTAGTCCCTAGAACCTTTTCTTAACTTTATCACATCCTTCCAAATAGATGTTGGTCTAGTGTTTTCCTACCAAAAATTATGCACTAATCTCTTAATAGCTTTAATAAACTTCATGTTGGATGAGACAATCTACCAATGACGGCCCAATAATCTATTTAACCCCAATTTTAGAGGCTCTCTTCTAATAGAATCCTTTTAAAGTCTTTTCACACCTACTTTAAAGATGTTGTATGTGTGTAAGCAAGAGATGTTGTGTGAGCAAGAGAAGTTTCCCCATGGCCTTGTTTACAATCAATTTCACAATACATGTCTGGTTGCATTATAGTCTTTCGAGTGAGTATTCTTTCCAATTTTATTAAAGAAACCTAAAGATCTCTAAGAACATAACAACATGATTAGTACTTTCTAAAAGGAATTGAGATGCTTACTAATGGATGCCTATATTTCTTCATACCTAATTTTGCTTTTTTCTCTTTTTCTCTTAATTCATTGACCTAGTTTATCCTTCCTATTAATCTTTGTTTCTCAATTACATCAATGACTAGAAGAACTTAACAAAAATTGTCTTCCCAATCATGCTAAACAATAGAAAATATTGAAATCATAGAATTTCCAAGAAAATGTATATGCTTGTGTAGCCAAGACCCTGTTTTTTTAGAAAATAAGGTTGTTCTTTGTCCATTTTTTTGGTTTTATACAGGTAAAAATGAATTTGTTATTAGAATGAATGTATTAATAATCAATTTGTTTTATTAACAAACATTGGTTTAGTAACATCACCTGCGAACCAATGTCTTGGTGTGTAGAATGGCCTCAGCGGTTTCTCTAGGTGGTGTTGGACTAATCACCGCACCTCTCGTGAACTAGGGGTGTTGGACTAACCGCCGCACCTCTCATGGACTAATCGCCATGTTGGGAACATGGGACTAACTGCCCACTCAAGGTGATGTTACTGATTTGGAAGTTTACTAACACCTGCGAGTTTTGGTGTAATGGAAAATCTTAACATGGTATCAGAGCCTTGGCCCAGGGTCAATTCCCTCGAGTTATGTCGGAGGGGAAGTGTTGGACTAACCGTTGCACCTCTCGTGAACTAGGGGTGTTGGACTAACTGCCGTAGTGGATCCCTTGGTGGAAAAGATATCAGCTTGCCACTTATTGGCTTCAAGCAGCTCAATTAAAATCCTTGAACTGTAAATATGCAATAGATTAAAGGCCTAGTAGAAAAGGTTTCCTTTTATTGTAGAAATCAATTGTTAGTAGAAAAGCTTTCAAAAGAGTTATTGTAGTGTAGTGAAAAGTTTTTGATGTATAGATTTGAATTTATACATAAGTTTGAATTACAACATTTCATGTTAACATCTTGAAGATGTATATATCAATATCAAAATTGCATAAGCCCATGTTCCTAAATATAGTGTTGTGGGTGAAGGGGTGGCGCATTACTTATCAAAATTACTTAAAAAATATTTATAATAGAAATAAAAAATATACTAAAATTAACAAATAACTTGACAACCTCTTATTATAATATAAGGCAACAAAATTCTCTAAAATAAATCGTCAACCTATTATTGTTTATTCTATAAAAAAATAGTCAATACAATTGAAAAGATATGTGTTAAATAAAAAAATATGTCTATATAGGTATGAGTTTAGCATTAACTTGTGAAACTATAATGTTATATGTTACATTATTTATGAAAGTTATAAAATGATGTAAAAGAAAGATAAAATTAATGAATTTTAAGTACCAACAACTTAAAAATTCATGAGCATCCAGGTTTTTCTTATGCATTTTTTCCTTCTATTATAAAGTATGACGGTATTTGACTCCGTTGTCATTATCGTTATTTTATACAATATTCATTTAACTTTGTGTATTCTATTTTATTAATATTCATTTATTTCTCTATAAACTATCTATTATTGGAATTACTAATAAAAGAAAATTTTAGTAACGAAGAAAGAGATCAATGACTAGTCTCTCATAAATTTTATGATAACCAAGTTGATAATTGAATTTACAAATGTTACCATGTCCCATAATTTGCAATCAAAACATATAATTACCACGACCATGAATTTAAAATCAAAGCACTTGCAATGCAATTAATACTTTAAAAAGAGCTAAAACTTGAATAGTTTGAAAAGGTTAAGTAATCCACTTCACATGATATACATATATGTCATTGGAGTGGTTAAACTCTGAATTTGCATTAACTATGTGTACATCCAACTTTACTTAGATATCCAAAAAAATTCAACTAGATACTCAATAAATCCGACTSCACTTTATTGAAATGATTAAATTCTGAATTTGCAATAACTATGTATACATTCAACTCCATCTAAATATCCAAGAAATTCAACTAGATACTCAATAAATTCAATGAATTTGCATTAACTATGTGTTCATTCAACTCCACTAGATACCCAAGAAATTCAACTAAATACCCAATAAATTCAACTCCACTTACCTCATGATACCCAAGAAATGAAGTGTAAAGTCAAAATATACCAGGATACATTTAGAATAAAAAGCATGAAATGAAGTGTACTAGCACCCCCAGTCAAATATTGAGTCAGCAAGTAAAAACACACCAGCATGTAAGAAAGGTATCACCTATAATACTGTCATACATTTAGGTAAGCATTACCGCTTTGTACACTTAATCTCATTTGCAATTTTATAATCCAAATACATAACTCTTAGCGTAAATATGGACAAGTATGCGAGCGAACTCATTTGCTAATGATCTTCCAGGTTTGTAATTGTTTATGAAGACCTCCATGCATAAACAGATTTTACCTCCTTCAAAACTTCTCACAACAACAATAATTGTTCGACATCATTCATGCTGTTTAAACTACCCCTGCACCTCAAAAATCGTCAAGTTCATTCCTTGTCTGGTTTGCATATCAAAAACAAAACACACACATCTAACAATTGCTAGCAGAAATTATTCGTAGCCACAAAGATTGCCTCTGCCTGCAAAACATAGAAAATAAATGCAATGATCTTATACCAATGCAAGAGAACAAATCCGAAACACAATCACCTGAAAATCGAAATTAGTAGATACAGTCACTCAAATCATGCATAAAGAATGTTTTTGCACAGATAACATCTCAATAATATTAAAACATTACAGCTCTGTAGAAAGTGTTGGAACCATGTCCTAGCAACAGGTGGCAGCGCTGTCTAATGGTTTAAGGCATACATGGTATCAATGCTCCATGATATTATCCAGAGAACTGCACCACAGCCAATTGCAAATTGTATTTGCATTTGCATTTGTCCGATGCAGATTCCACGTTGCAGTTGTTACTATGTAAACTCCCTAATCCAGTTATTTCGCTACCATGTAGTCTTGTTTTAAAACAAAGGACTTAACGTTGACGCTCCCCTGGTAACTATTCAAAGTGAAAAAATAATGGAAAAATGGCAGCTACAACTATTTTGTTTCTATCATTCATAAATTATGATTTCCAGTTACGTCAATTGGACATGATTAACCGTGCAAACTGCTAAGCAACGCCGTCGTAATTTGACTCACGCTGCTTACAGAATTCTCTGATACAATAAAAATCGATAAGGGAACGCTGGCAGATATCAAAGTCAATAGTGTGATTGCAACAATAGGGCGAGTGTTGATCAAAGTGGACTGCAACCATCCCATTGCCCTGAATACCTGCGCATTATACGCAAGATACAATTCTTTCTCCCATTCCATGTACTCTTCGGGAGTCTTGTAATTTGTCTCCTGCATTTTTAGGTCGAACATTCGCTTTCTTAGAACTATCATATCCGCGTCCACCATGTTCCCGCCACCTGCATTCAAAACAATTCAGCACTTAATTTAAATGTATGAAGGACCAATCATGGCCATAGCAGCTCAGTGAAGAGAAATAACCATAATTTCTGCAATCAAGAACATAAAAAACTACCTGAACCAAATTGGTATTCGCCAGAGCTTGCAGCTTTTATAACGACGTTCCTCGGGTTAACTCCTCTCTTCCCCCTTGAAGCAGAAAGTGTGGGAGCTCTCCCAATCTGTTTCTGCTGAACTGGCCGTGAGAACGCTGGGTAGATATGGCACACGTGCCTAGCACAACCTTTGGGGATTGCTATTGCAACTCTGAGATCCATCGCTGACCTACAAATCTCTCGTCTTTAAAGTATTCTAAGACTGAAGTCCTTCGTTAACGACCAACAAAAAGAAAGAAACGTACAGATTTCTGATGATTTTCCGCTCGCAATCTCTTGCAACAAAGGATTTCTGTCAAACACACTTCTGGATTAAACGGTGCGGCTAAGGATTTATAGGGCAAATTAGTGCAATCATTCATTGAAAAGAAAGACGAAGCAGCTGATCGTCTGCTTCCTTATGATGTATGTCCGCGGCTACGCGCCGTACGCGGTTTCGCATCTTCTCATTCTTCGCTGTTTCTGGTTTTGAGTTGGACAGGTACTTTTTAAAATTTGTAACGGAATTAGCGCCACTTGTTAAGTTATTTATTTTCAGCTCGCAATCTCTTGCAACAACGAATTTCTGTCAAACACACTCTGGATAAAACATCTCTGATTTATACGGCAAATTAATGCAATCATTCATTGAAAAGAAAGACCAAGCAGCCGATCGTCTGCTTCCTTATTACGCATTTCCGTGTCTACGCGGTTTTGCCATCTTGTCATTCACTGATATTTCTAGTTTTGAATTGGACAGGTACTTCTTTGAATTTGTGACTGAATTAGCGCCATCTGTAAAGTCGTTTACGATGCCTTTTATCTTATCAACGTAATTATCATTTTTAAAAAGTGGGTAACCACCATGTGCACAACGGCTACGAAGATTCCAACAAATTTCGTGCTTTTAACAAAAACATTATAATTTCCAATAACCTTGAAGTGCAAGTTAGTAGAGAATATCATAGTTAGTAGACACATGTCATTTTTGTGTAGAGTGGGGCAATTATTTGTAAGCGAACCTAGTCCACTCAACTATTTTCGATTTGTTTCTCTTGAAGTTGTCATGTATCATAATGTGTTTTTATTTATGTTTCTACTTATATCGTTATGAGTCACTAGTGGGATATGAGTCACTAGTGGGATAGGGGAAATAATTTTACATTTTGATTTTAAAATAAATGGATATATATTATATAGAGTAATGAGAAAGATGGAAATAAAAACACAAGGGTTGTTTTGTGAAAATTTTATATTTATTAAGTATTTAAAAAAAG
>ML782640.1:455289-482403 GCA_009831015.1 Picea engelmannii | reverse complement strand
ATAAATTTTTATGTAAGATAAAAAATATTTTGTACAATAATTTTTTCCATTTCATTAGGCTTTAAATATAGTATGCTACTAATAATTCTCTTGATGTAATTGATGATAATGTTGTTGAGCATTTCTAAATATGGTTAGTGTGAAAAACATGATGTGTGTGTCATAGTAATAACTAAATTTTGTATCAATAACATGTGTTACATTAATGTGTTCATATTCTAAGATAATAGGAATTATGTTTTTTAAAATATTTTTGGTCTAGATTCAACTTTTTGTGTTTATTCTCGAATTTCTAGTAGAATTTCATCTATGTAATATCAAGAAAATATTTAATATGGGACTTGTAGTCCCTGGAATCCTTTCTTAATATTAGCACGTTCTTTCAAGTAGATGTTGGCCTAGTGTTTTCTTGCCAAAAATTATGCACTAGTTCCTTAATAGCTTGAATTAACTTAATCATGTTGGATGAGACAATTTACCAATGAAGGCCCAATAATCTATTTGACCCTGGTTTTTGAGGCTTTCTCTTCTAATAGAATCCTTTGGAAGTGTTTTCACACCTACTTTAAAGATGGTATATGTGTGTGTGAGCAATAGAAGTTTCCTAATGGTCTTGTTTACAATCAATTCTGACAATACATGTTTGGTTGATTATAGTCTTTCGAGTGAGTATTCTTTCCAAAAGCACCCTAAAGATCTCTAACAACATGATTAGTAGTTTCTAAAATTTTAACAATTATTTTGCCTAAAAATTTCCTAACAATAACTAAAGTATTTGATTTTATCAAGGCTAAAAAGAATGACATTAACAATATCTGGTTTGAAAGGAATTGGAATTCTTACCAATGGATTCCTTTGTTTCTTCATACCTAATTTTTCCTTTTTCTCTTAGTTCATTGGCATGGTTTCTCCTTTCTATTAATCTTTGTTTCTCAATTGCATCAATGAGAACAAGAACTTAGCAAAAAAATTCTTCCCAATCATGCTAAACAATAGAAAATATCAAAATCATAGAATTTCTAAGAAAATGTATATGTTTGTGTAACCTAAGGCCCTGTTTTATATGTTGTTCTTTGTTCATTTTTTGGTTTTATAGAGGTAAAAATGTGTTTTTTTATTACAATGAATGTGTTAATAATCAATGTGTTTTATTAACATACACTTGTTTAGTAATATCACATGCGAACCAATGTCTGAGTGTGTATAATGGACTCAACGGTTTCTCTCAGTGGCATTGGAGCCCTGGGTGGAAAATATATCATCTTGTCTCTTATTGGCTTCACGATATTTGGCTTCTTGGTAAGGATTTCTCCTAGTAGCAATCTTGTGACTACACCCAACATGTGCTTTAGGTCATTGAACCTTACTTCCTTCATTGCTAAACCTCGAAAGGAAAAAACTGCAAGCAACCCAATTAAAATCCTTGAAGATTGTTATCTCCTTACTTTTCAAAAACTGCATTTTCATTTTCAAAAGCTATGTTTTCATTCATTAGCTTACACTGGAAGTTATCATATTTCAAATCTTTTGTAAATATGAAATAGATTAAAGGCCTAGTAGAAAATCTTCAAGAAGAGTGAGCTATTAAAGGTTTCCTTTTATTGCAGAAATCAATTGCTAATAGAAAATCTTCCAGAAGTGTTAAATGTAGTAATTTATCCCACCTTCTTGACCAGTTTGATAGTTGATATGAATCATAAATGCACTAAATAAGATAGGTGAATATGCATTTATTAGGTAGGTGAGAAGATGGAGTGTTGTAGGAAAATATCTAGTTCTATGTATTTTCATTTTGGTTTTTCATATGAATGTGGAGAAGACCTGAACAACTCCATTTTTGTTGTGTGTGTATGCTATGTTTTCATATGATTTCCTCTACTTGAAATTGAACATGGTATCAAAGTAGGATTAAGACTCTTAGAAAATAGGAGAGTTATTTGCAGGTTGAAGATCATTTTCTAACCTGATTGAGCAACAACACAAAGAGGAGTGTTGAAGAAGGAAACACTGATGCAAAAATTGAAAGAAACAATTTCAAAATTTTGAGTTTTTGGAGTTGGTCACCCCCAGCTGGTGTACAAGGAGAGACCACCCTTCAAGGTCTCCCCCAGAGAAGGAACAGGGCATAAGAAGATTCTAAGACTTATGAAATTAAAAAAAAAATCTTCTAGTCTCCCAAAGGGTGTGGACAGGGAGCGACCAAGTTATGAGAAATTTTGGGTTTGGCCTATTTCGACAGAAGAAAAGGATTTTTGGTCAACATATACAACAGAAAGGGGGATCCAACTTCCATTAGAAGATCCATGGTGTCTAGTAGTAGTATTCCATTGTCACAAGGATCGATTTTAAAAGGTAAAAATTATGATGTATGGTCCATCAAAATGAAAAATTTCCTCTGGTCCGAAGATTGTTCGGAAGCAGTAGTTAATGGGTGCACAAAACTAGATCTGATCGATCTACAAGAAATGACAAGTGAACAGAGAAATGTTGTCGGAGAACTCGGGAAAAAGGACAACAAATCCCCATGGCTCATCCAACAAGGGTTAGAGGAATATATTTTCCCCAAATTAGCAACAAAAAGTGATTCAATGGATCATTTTATGGCCCATGTCACTAGCATCGTCAATCAGTTGTGCACGCATGGAGAAGACATTCATGATCAAAAGGTCATTGAGAAGGTACTCTAAAGCCTTCTTGATAAATTTAATATGGTTGTGGTCTCCATAGAAGAGTCGAACGACATGTCAACGTTAACTCATGAGAATAGGTTCAGTCGAAATACTGAATCTTTGGAGAACGCATTTTAGTCTCAAGCCTCCATAAGCAGAGGTAGAGGTTGAGGGAATAGAAGCAAAGTTAGACAAGGCAGAGGATGCTCTCAAAAAAGAGAGAGGTCAACTTCAGAATACTTAGAACAGAGTGAACAGTCAGAACAACCATAAAGAAACTCTCAGGACCAAAGGGGGAGAGGCAGAAATTTCAATTAGCCAAGGTGGACTAACAAATCAAGGATCTAGTGCTATTATTGCAAGAAATTTGGTCGCTGCGACAGTGAATGCAGAAATAAGCAAGAAGATCTAAACACGGGCATAGAAAATGTTACCAATACTGAAGAAGGAACATCTTAATCAATTTTATTCTCATGCCAAGTCACAGAAGAAGAAAGAAATAACCATGATCTATGGTTGTTGGACAATGGCTACAACAATCATATGATAGGTAAAAAAAAATAAAATCTAGCTTAGATAGCTCTATCACATATAAAATTAAATTGGGTCATGATTATCAAAATAAAGTTTTAGGAAAGCATGTGGTTTTTGTATTGACTAAGCAAGATGAAAAGAAGCATATTCTTGATGTTTATTATGCACCTTGTCTTAGACATAATCTGATGAGTGTAGGATAGATGAATGAACATGGTTGGTCATTTTTTAAGGTTCTAGGTGTACAATCTTGGACAAACCACCCAATAAGAAAATCATAGCTACAATACAAATGACCAAAAATAGAATTTTTCCTTTGATATTGAGAAATATTAATCTGTCACATTCATATGCCCAAAATGTATCAAGCTTGGATGAGACTTGGTTGTGGCATCTTTGATATGGTCATTTACCATTTAGTAGTCTCAATATTTTACATAAGAAGTCTATGGTCAAAGGTTTTCCCATTATAAATGAACATAAAATCTCATGTGAGAGTTGTATTTGGCCATACACCAAAGGGATAGTTTTCCCAATGCTTCCTATAGAGAAAAAGAACACCTCGAGCTGGTGCATATAGACCTTTATGATCGAATGAAAACTCAGTCAATAGGAGGAAGATTTTATTTCTAACATTCATTGATGATTTTAGCAGGAAAGCTTGGGTATATTTTCTCAATCACAAATCATAGGCATTTGAAAAATTCAGAGAATTCAAATCTATGACAGAGAAACAGAGTGGGAAGTACATGAAAGTACTCAAATCATATCGAGGAGTTGAGTATGATTCCAAATAATTTACAACATATTGCATGGATCATGGGATGAATAGACAATTTACCACAAGATATACTCCACAACAGAATGGAGTAGCTGAAATGTAGAATCAGACAATAATGAATATGGCCAGAAGAATGTTGAAGGCCAAAAATTTGTCAAATGAATACTGGGGTGAAGAAGATGTTGGATTACTAAGAGGAGGGTGAATTAGTAATAGAGAAATTTAATCCTTTTTAACCACAATATGCAAGTGTTATATAAATGTAGCATTATCATCCAATAGTTGCAGAGTAAATAAACAATGAACAAATGAGAAAGCATACACATACACATACACAGTACACCAGTGCTTTTACGTGGAAACCCAAGGCGGGATAAAACCACATAATGCTTTTTCTTATATGTCTTTAAGAATTACATTCATTGGAAGCACCAACTTCCTTTGTTTTCCAGCTGCTACTGGAAGGAGGCTCCAACCCCCTAGTTTCTCAGGCTACAACATGAGGTAATATCCAACTCCCCAATTCTATGGCTACAACCAGAAGGACGCTAAAACCCCCTATGTTCTCCGACTACAACCACCTATCCTTGCCCTGTCCAACCACCCTGACGTATAAATAGAATTATGGAAACACTGTCACACTATCACTGTGAGATATACTGTTGTAAACGTGTACCAATAAACCTGCACCAAATAACTTGTAATAATAACCTGAACCAGGCATCAACCATGCATCAACCTATACCTTAACCTGTAATCAACCTGTACCATAAACAAGTGCATCAACCATGCACCTACCTATACCAAACAACCTGTAATCAACATGTACCATAAAAAAATGCATCAACCATGCACCAACCTGTACCTCAACCTGTACCATGAACAAGTGCATCAACCATGCACCAAACCTGTACAAATAGCATGTCACAACAACCTGTCCAAACAACCTATCACAACAACCTGCCTCATCAATCTTATCAACCAAATTAGATCTACTCACCAAGATCAATCACAAAGACAACTCTCAAAGATGTGCATCAACCAAGCATAACACAACAACTCATAATCATCACCAAGATCAATATGTGCTTCTAATAATATACGAATACAAGTATGCTACATCATCCATAAACCATGTGTCAACAATACTACTAATAAGTGTCTCCAACCATGTACCAAGTATGTACCAATCATGTATCAACTACTCATCAACTATGACTCATCAAGATGTACCAACATCATCAACTATACACCACATGTATGTGCCAACTCATCAACTACTTGTCTCAACCATGTACCTCAACCAAAATCCCTCATCAATTTCCTCATCCAAATCTGATTTGTAACTTTGTAATAGACCTGGTGTATATGATCACATACCTTCAAACCTTCCTTAAATTTAACAACAATAGACTAGCATTTTCATCAAAATTTACTTTAGTCTCTCATGACTAGTTTTGGATTAGTCAACAACCCTAACTTGAAATAATCATAACTATGTACCTGTAATGAATAAATATATGAAAATAGTACACAATGTTATTCAATGTGTTTTATGTAATTCCTCCAGACTTCACTACTTGGAACTATTGGGTATGTGTTATATTCTTTGCATGGGGGTTAGGGGGAAGTGCCCCTGAGAAAAAAATTTATGCCTTGGGAAACGTGTCACATATTTTTCTTCCTTGGGAAATGTGTCACATATTTTAGTGTATTTTCGACACACGGTTTCTTTGCTGATGGTTTTCTATTTTCGGTTAAGGAATTAGGGTTTTGGAATAATCCAAGTCATTGGGTTAGGGTTTTGAATGCAGCTGGCTCCTATATGTATATTGTATTGTAAACAATGTATCACAATGAATGAATATATAATATGTTGGTTTTCCCGGTTTGGGTTTCTAGGTGAAAATCTCTATGTAATGTTTGCATTTGCCGTTGTATCTTTTCTGTTCTTTTACTTAAAATCTGTTTGCAGTAAATATTGTAGAAGGTTGAAATCTACAGGAACCTCTCAGAAAAGGAGTTATAGAAAAAATGGCATACCTTGTTGAATTCTAGCTTACTCTAGAGAGAGAACTTGTAGAGCGTGCCCCACACAGAATATTTGTTGTATGGATCTTAAAATTGTACACATAATACTACAAACTATAATCTAATCAATACATTTGGTCTTACTTAATTTTGATCTGTTATGAAGATGTTATGACATTTTTACTCGAAACACGTATTTTAGACTAGTTTCGAGACTAGCCACAAACCCTATTTTCCATGACGTGTAACTCCAAAACTACAACGAACCACAAGTTGAAATTTCTATAAAAAATACTTGGATATGTTTTCTCAATGGCTTCCCAATTTCACGTTTTGAATCATTCTAGAAAAAAAGTTATTGAGAAAATGGTGAGACGACATGTAAATAACATACCTTAGAAAGCATCATCAAAATAATTTATCCTCCGTTGAATTTCATCCTTCTTTACTTCACCTTTCCTCTAAAATTCAGCTTAGATATCCTTTGGTTACCTAAGTCACCTGTAGATATTCAATATGCTCAAGTGTGATTAAAATGAGAGAGATTTTCCTCTTATTTATACTTTCATGTAGCTTCCTCAAGGGGTTACCTTTTAACCATCTTAACCCACTTTCCTTATTTTAGGGTTAACCCACTTCTAATTTCTCCATTAACTTTATTATTTAAATAATTTATTTTGTATTCACTTTGACTTATAGTACACTCATCGCTTCAATTTATTATTTACCTTCTAAAATCTCTTAAACCACTTTGACTACTTTGACCTTTTGGGGCTTCTAAATGACTCGTGAGGGTTCTCCAACTTCACATGGCCATAACTCTCTAACCGTGAGGAGTTATGTGACTTTCCACATACCAATGGAAATGTAATGACATGTAATATCCATCTAGAATATTATTTCCTGCAAATATATCAAAACTCATACCATTATCCATCAAACAAACTTGGGTCCATTACCCAAACCTGGGTTCTCCAACTTGTCATGGCCATAACTCTCTAACCGTGAGGAGTTATGTGACGTTCAACATACCACAGGAAATGGAATGACATGTAATATCCATATATAATAGTCTTACCTTCAAATATATTAAAACTCATACCATTATACATGAAACAACCTTGGGTCCATTACCCAAACCTTTGTGCTATTTATCTCCCAACCTGAATTGTCCTATTTATGGTGCTTCCTGTTTTACATCTAAGACATATAAGATAAGCATTTAAAAGCATTCATTTTGGAGTAGAAATTACTCCTAGTCTCTTGCAAAGATACTCAAAGGCTTCCCATGGAAGCAGTTTTGTAAAGATGTATGCCACTTGTTCTTTTGTGCCCAGATATTCAACTCTGATGTTCTTCTCTGCAACCTGTTCCCGTAGAAAGTGATACTTGATTGGAATGTGATTTGTCTTGGAGTGCATCACCGGGTTATTTGAGATACTTATGGCGCTTGTATTATCACAATAGATTGAAATGGGCTCATCATACTCAACGTATATATTTGTCAAAGTTTGTTTCATCCATGGAACCTATGTACAACATGTTTCTATTGCAATATACTCTGCCTTGACTGTAGATAAGGATATTGATGATTGTTTCTTTCTAAATGATACTAAATAGTCACCTAAGTAGAACGATGCTCCACTGGTGCTTCGTCTGTCATCAATGAAAACTACCTAATCTACATCTGTGTAGGAAATAAGTGATAGATCCTTTCCTTTTGGATACCATAATCCAAACTCTTTCGTTCCTTTGAGATATCTGAAAATCCTATTCACTGCTAATACATGTGATTCCTTTGGTGTTTCTTGAAATCGTGCCACCTATCCAATTGCCTGCATTACATCTGGTCTGGATGTTGTCACATATAGTAAGATACCAATCATTGACTTGTATTGCCTCTGGTCTGTAGACTTTGAATCATCATCTTTGTTCAACTTGCAAGTAGTTTGCATAGGAGTGGTAACTAGTTCGTAGGGATTTTTGTTGTTTTTGTTTCTGAGCATCAATTTGTTTTGAATGTGAACTATTGTATGAACTGCATGTGTCCAAAAAATATCTGTCAATTTGGAATCCATTAACATTGTTCAAGCCATTTCCTGTGTAATTATCGTCCATTATGATATTGTTCCTTTGTCTCTGAACCACCCTATGAACCAATCTATGAATCCATGCTCTTGTCCACTGTCACATATCTTTCCAAACCTGCTAAGTGTTATTACAAATCCATCTCTATCCATATTGTCCAAGACTCTACTTGCGCAACTATCCATAATGTTGACCCATTTATCATTATACTAGCATGAAGTCTTGATTAATCTATCAAACTGTACTTCTGCTAACTGACTGCTTTGAATTTGTCTTCTCAAACTCTGCAAGCTTCTTGAAGGATGGTTCTTTGTTCTATCACAACTATCGCATAAAATCCCTATGTCTAATATTCATATTACCTGGGAGTCTCTAAGCCATATGGCTCAAAAAAATTCCTACTATGATGTGTATTCATCATCATCTTCATTGGTAGATTCATCATCATCTTCATTGGTAGATTCATTATCTCTCTGAGCTCTAACTTCTTTCTTTCTGTCTGTGGATTCATATTTCACTACAATGCCTGAAAGTACAATCTCTTGACTTGTTCCTTATTTACCTGTCCTTCCTTTCTTTCAATTATTTTCCAAACCTTTCTGTATCTAACATCTTTATTTTTCTCTATAGAATTTTCTTCATCTCGTTTAATTTCCAATATTGTGATCTCTTATACATGGTATTTGTTCACCTGTTCTTCCTGTTTTCTTATCCATACTTTCCTATATCTGATATCAGTGTTATCTTTCATGGAAGTATCGATCATGCTTCTACAATCACTGGCTATGTGTCCATAGTTATGACATTTGTAACACTCAATGTTATGTATGTCCACATAGGCACTTCTTGATTGAACATTTCTTTTATAATCCCTGCAATATGCAACCTTATGTCCAAAATTAGTATAATAAAAACAATGACCATAAAATAAATTTGCATACCTGGGAGAATGATCTTCTTTGTGGTGTAGTCCTTTTGAATTTTTGCCTTGACTGATCATGATCATGATTGAAGCTTCTTTGTGTCTTGAAATATGGATGATATTCTTAAAGATGTATCTTCAATAGTTTTCTTAGATTCTGGTTGACCATGATTCCTTCCTTTGAATACTTTTGCATTACTCTATCTATTTTCTTCATTCTTCTTTTCTAGAAACTTAGAGTGCTTCTCTTCATTCTCTATAATTGATGTGGATGTTTCTATCTCTTCAACGTTCTTGTTGAGCTTGACGATTTTACTTCTCAATGTGACAACTTCTTCTTCAAGCTTCTCAACCTCTTCTTCTTTCTTCATTATCCGAGACTTCAAGACTTCTTCTATTCTTTTCATTTCTTCAAGATGAATTTTTAATGTGATTATTTATTCTTCAAGTCCTTTCTCTTCTTGACCAAAATATGCCTCAAGTTGGTTTAGATCGTTATTTATTTCCTTAATATGATCTGTCAATATGTTCTCTCTCATTTCTGCTTCTTCCTCCTGTGATGCTATGTTGGGTTCCAAAGCCTGTTTTTGATATTCAAGATTTTCTTTGATCTTTCTGGCTTCTTCTAGCTGAGTTCTTAAGTTCTCGATGACTTGTTGGGATTCTTAAAAAAATGTGAACACTTTCCTTTTGTTTGATCAATTATTTCTTGAGTGACTTATTTTCTTCTCTTAGTTCATTTAAAGCACTAATCAATTCTGCTTCATAATTGTCTTCCTTTTCAATTATTTTTTCTGTATCATTTCCTTCATGGAATTCTATTTCAAGATGTTCACACTTTTCACAATTAAATAAAAACAACATACCTCTAGTGATTATGTACTCTTCATCTCCTGAATCTGTTTAACACGGTGAACATAATTCTTCTTGATTTGTATCTTCATCTTTTTTGGCATTTTCTTAATCTGCGATGGGTGAAGAATATATGTCATGTAACTTATCCCAAAGCTATTTTTCTAATGAACATTTAGCAATATTTTCTCTTACCGGATTAGGTAATCCTTCACAAATGAAATCCATTGCTATTTTGTTATTCTTCTTCAATTCCTTCTTGGTTGCAGTCTTTGCCCTTTTTGAACTATCATATCCTATAACAATTGATAGCCAAATATAATGTCCCTGTGCTTGTAAAAATGCTTTCATCCTTATTCTCCACATCTCATACTTAAAACCATTCTAACCATTAAACATTGGTACTCCATTCTTAGAATAATCTATGATCTCCTTGCAGTGGTTAAATTGTTTCCTGAAGGAACCGGCTCTGATACCAATTGTTGGAGTAATGAGAGGGGGGGTGAATCAATAATAGAGCAATTCAATCCTTTTTAACCACAATATGCAAGTGTTATATCAATCTAGAATTATCATCCAATAGTTGCAGAGTAAATAAAAAATGAAAAAATGAGCAATCATACACATACACAGTACACCAGTGTTTTTACGTGGAAAACCAAGGCGGGAGAAAACAACATAATGCTTTTTCTTATATGTCTTTAAGAATTACATTCATTGGAAGCACCAACTTCCTTTGTTTTCCAGCTGCAACTGGAAGGAGGCTCCAACCCCCTAGTTTCTCAGGCTACAACATGAGGTAATATCCAACTCCCCAATTCTCTGGCTACAACCAGAAGGATGCTAAAACCCCCTATGTTCTTCGGCTACAACTGGAAGGTGGCTACAACCACCTATCCTTGCCCCGTCCAACCGCCCTGACGTATAAATAGAATTATGGAAACACTGTCACACTATCACTGTGAGATATACTGTTGTAAACATGTACCAATAAATCTGCACCAAACAACTTGTAACAATAACCTGAACCAAGCATCAACCATCCATCAACCTGTAATCAACCTGTACCATAAACAAGTGCATCAACCATGCACCAACCTGTACCAAACAACCTGTAATCAACATGTACCATAAACAAGTGCATCAACCATGCACCAACTTGTACCTCAAACTGTACCATGAACAAGTGCATCAACCATGCACCAAACTTGTACAAATAACATGTCACAACAACCTGACCAAACAACCTATCAAAACAACTTGTCTCATCAATCTTATCAACTAAATCAGATCTACTCACCAAGATCAGTCACGAAGAAAACTCTCAAAGATGTGCATCAACCAAGCATAACACAATAACTCATAATCATCACCAAGATTAATATGTGCTTTTAATAATATATCAATACAAGTATGATACATCATCCATAAACCATGTGTCAACAATACTACTAATAAGTTCCTCCAACCATGTACCAAGTATGTACCAATCATGTATCAACTACTCATCAACTATGACTCATCAATATGTACCAACATCATCAACTATACACCACATGTATGTGCCAACTCATCAACTACTTGTCTCAACCATGTACCCAACATGTACCTCAACCAAAATCTCTCATCAATTTCATCATCCAAATCTGATTTGTAACTCTGTAATAGACCTGGTGTATATGATCACATACCTTCAAACCTTCCTTAACTTTAACAACAAGAGACTAGAATTTTCATCATACTTTACTTTAGTCTCTCATGGCTAGTTTTGGATTAGTCAACAACCCTAACTTGAAATAATCATAACTATGTACCTGTAATGAATAAATATATGAAAATCGTACACAATGTTATTCAGGGTGTTTAATGTAATTCCTCCAGACTTCACTACTTGGAACCTCTCAGAAAAGGAGTTATAGAAAAAATGGCATACCTTGTTGAATTCTAGCTTACTCTAGAGAGCAAACTTGTAGAGTGTGCCCCACACAGAATATTTGGTGTATGGATCTGAAAATTGTACATAGAATACTAAATATTGTAACCTAACCAATACATTTGGTCTTACCTAATTTTTATATGTTATGAAGAAGTTATGACGTTTTTACCCAAAACGCCTATTTTAGACTAGTTTCAGGACTAGCCACAAACCCTATTTTCCACGACGTGTAACTCCTAAAATACAATGACCCACAAGCTAAAATTTGTATCACAGATAATTGGATATCTTTTCTCAATGGCCTCCCAATTTCACATTCTTAATCATTCTAGAAAAACATTTATTGAGAAAATGGTGAGATGACCTATAAATAACATACCTTAGAAAGCATCATCAAAAGAATTTATCCTCCCTTGAATTTCGACCTTCTTTACTTCACCTTCCCTATGAAATTCAGCTTAGATATCCTTTGGTTACCCCAGTCACTTATAGATATTCAATATGCTCAAGTGTGATTAAAATGAAAGAGTCCTGCCTGTTATTTATACTTTCCTGTAGCTTCCTTAAGGGGTTACCTTTTAACCATCTTAACCCACTTTCCTTATTTTAGGGTTAATCCACTTCTAATTTATCCATTAGCTTTATTATTTAAATAATTTATTTTGTATTCACTTTGACTTATAGTACAGTCATCACTCACTTTATTATTTACCTTCTAAAATCTCTTAAACCACTTTGACTACTTTGACCTTTTGGGGCTTCTAGATGACTCATGAGGATTCTCCAACTTCACATGGCCATAACTCTCTAACCATGAGGATTTATGTGAAGTTACACATACCAATGGAAATGGAATGACATGTACTATCAATATATAATAGTATTTCCTGGAAATATATCAAAACTCATACCATTATCCATCAAATGAACTTGGGTCCATTACCCAAACCTAGGTTCTCCAACTTCTCATGGCCATAACTCTCTAATCGTGAGGATTTATGTGACGTTCCACATACCACCGGAAATGGAATGACATGTAATATCCATCTAGAATATTCTTACCTTCAAATATATTAAAACTCATACCATTATAAATGAAACAACCTTGGGTTCATTACCCAAACCTTTGTGCTACCGGAATTCACTACCAAACTTTCTCCAAGGGTTAGCATCAATCACTAAGGGTTGAAATAAATCTATAATATCACTCTCCTATGGTTGAAATCAATGAAAACCAACAATCCATACCAACTTTCCATCAACCTAAGCCAATTTTCTGACAGTAGAGACATGCTCAGTTTATATTTTGAATTTGTCACCAACCACCAGCATGAAAAATCAAGTCCCTCAAGAAGTCTAGAGTGGTATGAAATCTAGTTTTTCACATTTTAAATTTTTTGGTTGTGTAGCTTAAGCTCATGTTCCTGAATATCTAAGGATAAATATTGATGATAGAAGTGAAAAATGTATATTTGTGGGATATAGTGAGCAATCTAAAGCATATAGGTTGTACAATCTTGTTACTAAGAAGTTTATAGTAAGAAGAGATATTAAATTCCAAGAAGATAAATCTTGGGATAACCAAACAAATGAAATAATTGTAGGTCATATTCCTTCTATACAGGAAGATAAACAAGTGGAAGCTATAGGACAATAAGCTTCTCCACCAAGACTTCCAAGATTGCAAGTACAAGGCCAAGGAGAACAAATATAGCATAGTTCTTCTTCTAATAGGAATGATATGGATCCCACTATAGCAAATTTAAGGAACCAAAAAACAAGAAGCTTAAGATAAATTTATGAGAAAAATGATGACATGGATCAACAAGCACATTTTTCTTTGTTATCCTGTCAACCACTATATTTTGAAGAAGCAGTTAAGGAAGAAAATGGGTTCATGCAATGAACAAAGAATTGATGCAATTGAATGAAACAACACATGGGATCTTGTAGATCTTCCTACAGGTAAAAACAACATTGGAGTTAAATGGGTTTACAAGACAGAATTCAATGAGAAAG
Organism: Picea engelmannii; assembly: GCA_009831015.1. Taxonomy (NCBI): domain Eukaryota; kingdom Viridiplantae; phylum Streptophyta; class Pinopsida; order Pinales; family Pinaceae; genus Picea; species Picea engelmannii. Next base: position 468,571 of record ML782640.1, on the reverse strand, counting down.
GAAAAGTAGAAAAGAATAAGATGAGACTTATAGCAAAAGGGTTTTCTCAACAACCCGATATTGACTATGGAGAAACATTTTCTCCAGTAGCACATTTGGATATTGTCAGAGCAGTTTTGGCAGTTACAACCGAAAATAAATGGCCAGTCTATCAAATGAATGTTAAATCATTCTTTCTAAATGGAATTTTAGAGGAAGAGGTTTATGTGGATCAACCACTAGGATTCCAGATCAAAGGTAAAGAGTACAAAGTGTACAGATTGAAGAAAGAACTATACTGTTTGAAGCAAGTTCCAATAGTTTGGTACAATCAGATTGATTCTTATTTTCTCAACAATGGGTTCAAATGGAGAAGCATTGAGCCCACACTTTACACCAAAAGAGACCAAAAAGGTTATATTTTAATAGATTTTCTCTATGTTGATGACATGATTTATATATGAAATTTGTTGTTGAATGACTTTAAAGAAGCCGTGCAAAGTGAATTTGAAATGATTGATCTTGGTATTATGAAATATTTTTTTGGAATTGAAGTTGAACAATCTAAAAACTGAATTTTTATTTGTCATAAAAAATATGCCACAGATATTTTGAAAAGGTTCAAAATGAACAAATGCAAGGCAACAGATACACTAATTGCAACATGTACAAAACTAAGTAAACAAGATGAAGGAACAACAATTGATTATACTTTGTATAAGAGGCTTGTAGGTAGTCTCATGTATCTTACAACTACCCAACCAGATATCATGTATGTAGTGAGCTTAATTTCAAGATTTATGGAAAATCACAAAATCTTTCATTGGAAAATTGGAAAAAAAAATTGAGGTATATTGCAGGTACAAAAGATTATGGAATTTGGCATTCCAATTTAGGAGATGACTCACTTGTTGGATATACAAATAGTGATTTTGCAGGTAGCATTGACGATAAGAAAAGTACTTCCAGGTATGCATTTATGTTAGGTACAAGTTTAACTTCATGGTCTTTTAAGAAACAACCCATCGTCACAATTTCTTTAGCAGAAGCAGAGTATGTTGCAGCAACTTCAACATCATGTCATACAGTTTGGTTAAAAAGGATCCTTAGCGATATTACACATGGAGAGAAGGATCCAACTCCTATATTTTGTGACAACAGTTCAACAATTACATTATCTAAAAATTATGTGTTTCACCGCAAGTGTAAACATATTGACACTCGCTATCATTTCATTCATGATCTTGTCAACGATGGTAGAATTATGCTACAGTTTTGTGGTTCGAAAGAACAATTAGCCGATATCTTCACCAAGCCACTGGGAATAAATACTTTTGAATTTTAGAGACTACACTTAGGCATTGTTTGTTGTGATTTTTGTTATGGTCGAAATTAAGGGGGATTGTTAAATGTAGTAATTTATCCCACCTTCTTGACCATTTTGATAGTTGATAGGCATCACAAATGCACTAGATAAGATAGGTGAATATGCATTTATTAGGTAGGTCAGAAGATGGAGTGTTGTAGGAAAATATCTAGTTCTATGTATTTGCATTTCAATTTTTCATATGGATATGGAGAAGAGTTGAACAACTCCATTGTTGTTATGTGTGTATGCTCTATTTTCATATGCTTGCCTCTTCTTGAACTTGAACAAGAAGAGATAGATATTAATGGTTTCTTTTTATTGCAAAAATAAATTGATATTTTCAATTTTATAAAACATATTGTGCGAAAAGGCGCTATCAATCCAAAAAAATAACAAAAGATAATATGAATATTAATTTTCCCACCCAATTTCCATTTCTTGGGTTGCATTTTCCATTTCTTGGATTGCATTCTAGGTTACAAGACATTGTATGCAAAAAAAAATTACCATACCTTGCCAAGCTCTTCACCCATTGGTCAAAGGAATCAATGCAATCCCTTGTTCATTAATTGCTCACTTAACACAGTCCGTAAAATTTGAAGGAAACCCTTAACACCTTTGCTAAATCCAATAACACATATTATTGACCGTCGACATTCCCTTCATGATGATACCAGGTTTTTGATAGCCATAAATTTACTTTACAACAACTGTAGCTTCCATGCAAATTAGCAAGACTCTAAAATTTTGAAACAAAATGATAGTTATGACAATGAGAGATTTTGAAACGAAATGATAGTTATGATAGACAAAAGTCTACAATAAGAGTGTTTGGTCCTTTCTTGTGTTTCTACTTGTAATATTTGGCTTACTCCAAAAGTTTTGTGCATTAATCCAAACATCCAAAATATGTAATGTAAATCACTAAAATTTGCAAATCCATCCATCTTTCTGAATTTCTGGCCAAATTTTAGAGAAAACTCATTGGAAAAAAGTAGCCAAGAAAGAGTGTACTTTGTATCCCCTCCATAGTGAGATTGTTTGGGAACTCCAAAAGGTTGTAGTCAAGCCTATCAATAGTGAGATTGAATCCCCTCCTTTTGTACTATCCATAGTGAGATTGTATGGGAACTTCAACAGGATGTAGTCAAGCCTCTTCTTTTTGTTGGAGTTATATGTGTATATGTGATCTCTATAATTCAATACGGGGAAGATGTGTAATTCCTTCCGTGTTTAATCTATAGCTGACACTTGTAACATACTAACATTAATTAGGGTTTTCCATAATTTTATGTGAAGATGGATACTTAAAATCATTTCAAAATTATTTGTTTTATATGTTCCAACAAATGTACTTGATTTGAAAATAATATGCAACTTCAATAATTAAGAAGTTATGGATTCCATGAATATCACTAAAACAACCAACTTGCTTTGAAATTAGTCTGCAACTCCAATAATTAAGACATTATGGATTCCATGAATATTGTTGAATCATGTTGTTTGTTTCAAACGTTGATGTCTTGAAAATATTGTAAACCATCTATCTTAACTTTGGATCTATCATGGAGCCAAAGGGATCAAATCCCTCGGGGTGAAAACTTTTCCTCAAATTTTACACTCTAAAGGAGGTTTGCACCTAAGGAATTTGATCCCTTGTAAATCCAAAATTGAAATAGATCTATGTTGGTTGTTTCCACATTTAATTGATATGTCTACATTTTGTCTCTTTTTAAACAATTATCCAAACGCATAATAAAAAAGGGTGGAGGAATGGATGGGTTATTGTACCCTCCTTCGCATGCTTCAAATGATACATGTCGTGTTGCTTACCTCTTTTTTTAATGTTGAGTTCTTGATTGTTTGGTGGATAACGTTAACCTCCTCCCCTTTTGTACTATTCAGACATTCATTTTATAACTAAGTGTCCACAATGGGTTAAGGCCTGGCCTCTTGTGATTGAGGCCCACCATTCAAACATACATACCATTATGTTTTAAGGCAAGGGTTCTTGTGCTAGAGGCTTGTTGTTTCCTTATACACACTTGGGAGACGTGGAAGAAATATTCAATCCACTCGGTGTGTCCTTGGGGGTAACTGAGAGTTAAGGTGTTGTCACCTAATCCTCAACTCCTCCATCTAGGCCAAATCCTAGCAAAGCCAAGGGGGGTAGTCCCTAACAAATATACTAAGGATTGAAACTAATCTAAGTACAAGAATTGAATCTAGGAGTTTAACTTTCATTAACCAATATAAAGCAAAAACATACACAGAACAATTATTCACTACAAGATACATAAAACATATACTTGCATAAAAGGATACTTAACACGAAAGTTAGATGCAAGTAAAATCAATTTTCTCTAAAGTAAATGACTGAAATAAAGTGTTTGAAGCATATGGCTTTACAAGTGTATAAATGAGACTAGTGCCTTAAAGGTATCGTGGGCAATGTAGATCGTGTGTTTTATTAAGGTTTATTGATGGTAGGTTAATGAGATAAATTTTATTTGGATGGAAAATAAAGTGTTTGTCTAAACTAGATTTGGCCCTTCAGAAAAGGTCCCTAAAGTGGAGGTTGATCTTGTCGAATATCCAATAGGGAGGTCCCTTTGATTTTTCACACAATCTCAAGAGAATGTGGGAGATCCAACAAGGAGAACCTAGACCTCAAAGTTCCCTCCAGATATCTTACACAGACCCTATTACATTTCCACTAAAGAAAAGTTCTCTTTAGGATTTCACTAATTATTCTATCACCACTGACCAACCCGGTGTGTATGAAACTTTATCCCAAAAGATCAAGACAAGCTCGCAACTGGAAGGGTCAGGAACCACACTTGAAGCTGAGATGAGTTGTTTATTTTAAACAATAAAGAAAAGTACTGGAAGGGGAATTTTTTCTAATTACTAAAGTATTCACTGACCAACCTCTTGCAAGGAGCTGAGGAGACTGTTTATTCCAAATTTTAAATTGCATAAATGGAAACTAACTAGCGATTAGTATTTTACTTTTGCAAAATGAAATCTAATATAGATTGAATCTTTATTTTAAATTTATTATTTATGTGAGATTGTAGTTATTTCTGATGAATTAAAGAATAATTTTTCCTTATCTTTAGTTGTGAAAATATAATCTAAGCTAAAATTGCAAAATTGAGACAATAACCAAAAACACTGCTCCCCTAGGGGGGGATGAAGAGTGGGAGCTTGTAGCCCCACTGATTTTATTAAATAAATTACATAAATCTTTATTGGAGTGACTTGTGACCATTCATTATGGGGGTCACAAGTCTTCACAATGTTTTACAAGCATTTATTGAAGAAACGGGGTGCCCCCAGGGGTCCCAAATGCTACAAATCCACCCAAAATGGACATAATTTCCTCTTATATGTTCGAAAACCTGCACAGAAAAGAAAGAAAACAATGAAAAATATGGCCAAAAACACTTTGGAAGTGTCTTTGGTTATTAGCAGGAAAGCCCCAAAATTGACTAAGTAAAACTAGTGTAAAATGAGAAAAAATGAACTAAGAAGAGAAAGCTAAAGAGATTATCTCCTTAGGGTCTTTGTTTGTTGTTTTAAAACAACAATATAAAGGAACTTAAATTGCCAAATATGAAAGTGAAATCTTTAAGAAAAGAACTACCCTTTAACTTCTAAAAATTTGAAAGAAAAGCATGCTAAAATGAGACTTTTCCTATGCTAGATCTAAGCATTAGATGAAACTTGAAAGTACAAACTTGTATCTTGTTTATCTTATGCATGTACACTTAGATATTTAGAATTTGAAATAAATATTGATCTAAGATAATTGCATTGCAAAAAGTAACCATTTAGATTTTCTTTTGAGAAAGAGAGAAGGAAGAAACTTGTAGCCTTGGAACCCTTGGGCAATGGAGTCTTTAGATATGTTAAGGAGGGACTAAGTCTTTAGATCCTTGAAGTTGTGAAGAGACAAACAAGTTTCATCACCACTCCAAGCTATGAGAACCTGCAAGCTTTAAAATATTGCAACAAAACTTTTTCAAGAAAATTGGTGTCACCTACAAAAGAAACTTGAAGAGTATGTTAGTTAACCGAAACATGCATACACATCAAATCCTCTAAATATAAATGAACAATAGGATTTAACAACAAGTCTAGATAAAATCCTATCCTACTGGATGATAGCACCCTTTCAAAGGCCAAAATTAACAAACTTAAGCCAAGAAATTAGGCAAATATTACCTCATAGATTAAGCACAAATGACATCAAGCATCTACACACATGTATAACACACCTTCTTGACCTCCAAAGTCTCTTTATTCCAAAATAGAAGTATTACAAATATTACAACGAAAAGCAAGATCCCCAAACTCCAACTAGTTTGCAATGGGAGGCAAGCTTGTATAAATAGCCAAAGGGAAGAATTCCCAATGGAGGAGGGCGCACCAATTGTAAGGAAAAATCCTCCAAGTGTGTGGGAGTAGGCTTCCACCTCTCCCAACACTCCCACAACTCGCCACATAATAGGGATAGGTGGAGAAGGAGTTGCCAACTTTCAAAATTTTGGTAAGCTTTCATGTGGGTGCGCCACCTCTCAAGGAGGGCGCACCTACTCTTGGCCCACACTCCAAAATGAAATAAAAAATGTGTTTAAATCTCCAATAATGCTTCCACATATTTCCATAATCCTTTTCCATCTCAATAGAAGGTGGAGTCAACTCAAATCATGTCCCAGACATATTCCCCGAAATATAGGTTTGCTGATTTTTCTTGATTTTATTTGTCTTTTTTGGGGTTTTTTTGAGTAAAATTGACTTTTTAGTGATTAAAATCACTAATTTTACTCACCAAAGTGGGTACTTAGGTAATGTGGGTTCTCTAGGTCCAAAAATGAGCATCCCCAAGACATAGGAAAACTCCTAGTACCACTTTTTTATTACAACTTTATTTTTTAATTAAAAATTTCCGTTTTTTGGAAAAAATTTAATTAACTGAAAAAATTAAAAAATCCTAAGGGGGGCTTAGCACATTTCCATAAGACATTAGGAGGATGTTTAAAATGGTAATATACATTATAAACTAGTATTATATCCACGCTAAGGCCTAACCATGAGTATATACTCCATCTTTGGAGAATTGAGTGAAACAACTCATAAATTATAAATTGCCTTTAAACAACAAAATATAATTAATAAGTAAAAAAAAACACTCCAGAGTAACAACTCATTCCTAAGTTGAAGGTGGATAATACCTTTTATAAGTTCATCTTGCAACATCTCTTAATACAATTTGTATGGAGAATGTGAAAGAGGTTGGTCTTATTGACCGGCTGAACTTCTGAACTCTGAATTTTGAACACAAAAATGTTCAATCTTTGGCAGCTTGTTGGAAGTCCATCCTAGTGAAACTTGGTGGATAACATTGGATCCATATGGGGACATGTGATTGATCTTTAAGCAAAAGTAGAGCATGTGAGAATCCGGAATATGTTCCTACATCACAAACATCTCGCCAAAAACAACATCAACGACACATGTATATGAAGACCAAGTGTAAATTGAAATTGCACAATTATTATACATGTATATACAAAATATAATACAAAAATGAATATGATCTATTATACATAAAGTACAAAAATAAGAAAGTGAACATAAATAAAATACAGAGGAAAAGGTTAGAGATACATTACAAAGGATACCCACTGGCATCAAATAACATTACTGAAGAAAACTTGAAAGGTTTTCTGCTCACTTGTAGTTTTGACCTTTTCACTGTTCAACTGGCTAAAGTAGAAAATGTATGTAACAACCATGTCATGTATGAAATAATACCTGAGATGTTTGAAAATTCCATGTTCGGGATGACTCGTTGAAGATCCTTTTCCAAGTTTTATCAACTTGGCCATTTTCTTGGAATCAGACCACCCAAGAAACATGTGCATTTCTTTATTCAACCAAACATTGAAGTCTAGCAAGCCTTGTAATTTTTTGATGAATATCTGCATTGGAATGTCATGGTTGAAGTCCAATCATTTCTCATAATGATCTGGAATTGATAAACTGGAGTTGTCTTCCATTTTCCCATTATCTATTATTAAGTCATTTGACGGTTGAATGACTGGAACTGTCAAGACATCTGCTTCATTGATCATTTCAAGTTCATCCTATCTGTCAAATATCTTCTCTAAGGATATGGATTCCTCTAAAGGAGGGTGGGGATTTGAATTATCTGGATATTCAATCATTTCAAACTCAAAATCCTTTATTTTCTCATGACCAGTTAATGACTCATTTATAGGCTCTTCTAGAATTTCTAGGTGAAATTCCCTTTCTTGTCTGTTGTGAAGCTCTGTCTCTATAGGGTCTGAATACTCAATACAAGCTTCTGCCTCTGCAAGGCGAGCCTTCATGGCCTTTAACTATTTCGCATTGATAAATTCTATGGCTTGGATGACTTCTTTAAAATTTTGGTTAGAATCTGGTGAAGCATCATTCTTAACATCTGAATTAACTGTGTTTATATTTAGAGAGTCCTCCTCCTTCCACTTTAATAAGAAAGCATCAATCAACTCATTGTAAGTACTAACTTGTTTATCCTTAAGTTCTGTAAGACAATCAATATCATCATCATCAAAAGATAATATAAACAATTTCATTCCCACATGTTCATATAAGGCATTGCAACACCATTTATTAAAGCAGAGGGAAACCCTTTTAACATGACGTCTAGCATCAACAATATTATTACTTTGAAAACAAGGAAATTTTTTAATTGCTTTTTCTGGAATTTCATGTGGATAACCACTTATTGCATAAAAATCAATAGGTTTATAAAGATCATCCATTTCTAAACTAGATTTATTAGAAAAAAGAAAAGTGTAACATAAATGGACTGGAACCCAAAAATTATTAAGGATCCTATGAGAAGAAATCTTGGCTAACTTCCTCCAAAAAAACCTTCAGGTTCAAGGATGAAGCTAAGCAAACCGTAAGTTCCTCCTTGCAGAATACTTTGTCAAATTATTTTGAAGTGGATTCGCCAGATGATCAAGTTTATTCTAAACAAACAAGAAGCATCAGACAAAGCAAAAAGGAAAAAGGAAAACAAAAGTCGTACTCTGGGAATAGAAAGATTTATCCCCGGAAATGGCACCAAAATGTTGTCTCCTTATACACACTTGGGAGACGTGGAATAAATCTTCAATCCACTCAGTGTGTCCTTGGGGGAAAGTGAGAGTTAAGGTGTTGTCACCTAATTCTTAATTCCTCTGTCTAGGCCAACTCCTAGCGAAGCCAAGAGGGGTAGTCCCTAACAAATATCCTAAGGATTGAAACACATCTAAGTACAAGAATTGAATCTCGGAGTTTAACTTTCATTAACCAATATAAATAAAAATTATACACATATCAATTATTCACCACAAGATACATAAAACATATACTTGCATAGAAGGATACTTAAGACAAAAGTTAGATGCAAGTAAAATCAAATTGCTTCAAAGTAAATGACTGAAATAAAACGTTTGAAGCATATGGCTTTGCAAGTGTATAAATGAGACCAATTCCTTAAAGGTATAGTGGGCAATGTAGATCGTGTGTTTTATTAAGGTTTATTGATGGTAGGTTAATGAGATAAATTTTATTTTCATAGAAAATAAAGTGTTTTTCTAAACTAGATTTGGCTCTTCAGAAAAGGTCCCTAAAGTGGAGTTTGAGCTTGTTTAATATCCAACAGGGAGGTCCCTCTGATTTTGCACACAAGCTCAAGAGAATGTGGGATATCTGACAGGGAGAACCTAGATCTCAGAGTTCCCGCCAGATATCTTACACAGGCCCTCTTATGTTTCCACTAAATAAAATTTCTCTTTAGGATTTACTTAATTAGTCTATCACCACTAACCAACCCAGTGTGTATGAAACTTACTCTCAGAAGATCGAGACAAGATCACAACTAGAAGGGTTAGGAACCACACTTGGAGCTAAGGGGAGTTGTTTATTTTAAACAATAAATCAAAGTACTGAAAGGGAAAATTTTTATAATTACTAAAGTCTTCACTGATTAGTCTCTTGTGAGGAGTTGAGGAGACTTTTTATTTCCAACTTTGAAATTGTATAAATGAAAACTAACTAGCAATTAATATTCTACTTATGTAAAATGAAATCTAATCTAGATTGAAGCTTTATTTTAACTTTATTGTTTATGCGAGATTGTAGTGTTTTGTGATGAATTAAAGATTAATTTTATGTTATCCTTAGTTGTAAAAATTGAATCTAAGCTAAAATTGCGAAATTGAGACAATCACCAAAAACATCGTTCCCCTAGAGGGGGATGAAGAGTGGGAGCTTGTAGCCCCACTGATTTTACTAAAGAAATTACACAACTCTTTATTGGAGTGACTTTTGACCATTCATTAGGGGGTTCACAAGCCTTTACAATGTTTTACAAGCATTTATTGAAGAAAAGGGGTGCCCCCAGGGGGCTCGGATGCTCCGAATCTATCCAAAATGGACAAAATTTCCTCTTATTTGTTCACAAACTTGCACAAAACAACAATAAAACAATGAAAAAATATGGCCAAAAACACTTTGGAAGTGTCTTTAGTTATTAGTAGGAAAGCCCCAAAATTGACTAAGTAAAACTAGTGTAAAATGAGTAAAAATGAACTAAGAAGAGCAAGCTAAAGAGCTTATCTCCTTAGGGTCTTTTTTTTCTCTTTTAAAATAGCAATATAAAGGCACTTAAATTCCCAAATATGAAAGTGAAAGCTTTAAGAAAACAACTACCCTTTAACTTCTAAAAATTTGAAAGAAAAGCATGTTAAAAGGAGACTTTTCCTATGCTAGATCTAAGCATTAGATGAAACTTGAAAGTACAAACTTGGATCTAGTTTATCTTATGCATGTACACTTAGATATTCAGAATTTGAAATAAAGATAGATCTAAGATACTTGCATTTGCAAAAAGTAACCAAAATTTAGATTTTCTTTTGAGAAAGAGAGAAGGAAGAAACTTGTAGTTTTGGAAACCTTGGACAATGGAGTCTTTAGATGTGTTAAGGAAGGACTAAGTCTTTAGATCCTTGAATTTATGAAGAGACAAGCAAGTTTCACCACCACTCCAAGCTATGAGAATATGTAAGATTTAAAATATTGCAACAAAACTTGTTAAAGTAAATTGTTGTCACCTACAAAATAAACTTGAAGAGTATGTTAGTTAACCGAAACATGCATACACATCAAAGCCTCTAAATATAAATGAACAATAGGATTTAACGTCAAAGATATATAAAATCCTATCTTACAGGATGATAACACCCTTTCAAAGGCCAAAATTAACAAACTTATGCCAAGAAATTAGGAAAACATTACCTCATAGATTAAGCACAAATGACATCAAACATCCACACACATGTATAACACACCTTCTTGACCTCCAAAGTCTCTTTATTCCAAAATAGAAGTATTACAAACAGTACAACCACAAGCAAGATCCCCAAACTCCAACTAGTTTGCAATGGGAGGCAAGCTTGTATAAATAACCAAAGGGAAGAATTCCCAATGGAGGAGGGCACACCACTTGTAAGGAAAAATTAGCCAAGTGTGTGGGATTAGGCTGCCACCTCTCCCAACACTCCCAAAACTTTCCACATAACAGGAATAGGTGGAGAAGGAGTCACCACCTTTCAAAATTTTGGTAAGCTTTCATGTGGGTGTGCCACCTCTCAAGGAGGGCGCACCTCCTCTTGGCCCACACTCCAAAATGAAATAAAACATGTGTTTAAATCTCCAATAATGCTTCCACATGTTTCCATCATCCTTTTCTATCTCAACAGAAGGTGGATTCAACTCAAAGCATGTCCCAGACATGTTCCCCAAAATATAGGTTTGCTGATTTTTCTTGATTTTATGTCTTTTTTGGGTTTTTTGAGTAAAATTGACTTTTTAGTGATTAAAATCACTAATTTTACTCACCAAAGTGGGTACTTCGATAATGTGGGTTCTCTAGGTCCACAAATGAGCACCCCCAAGGAATAGGAAAACTCCTAGTACCATTTTTTTTATTACAACTTTAGTTTTTAATTAAAAAATTTCGTTTTGCTGAAAATTTGTATTTAACTGAAAAAAATTAAAAAATCCTAAGGGGGACTTAGCACATTTCCATATGAATTTAAGAGAATGTTTATCATGGTAATATACATTATACACTAGGCTTATATCCATGCTAAGGCCTAACCATGAGTATATACTCTAGCTTTGGAGAATTGAGTAAAAAAACTCATAAATTGTAAATTGTCTTTAAACAACAAAATACAATTAATAAGTCAAAAAACCACTTCAGAGTAACAAATCATGCCTAATTCGAAGGTGGCTAAGACCTTTTACAATCTCATGATGCAACATCTCTTATTACAATTTGTATGGAAAATGTGAAAAAGGTTGGTCTTATTGACCGACTGAACTTTTGAACTCTGAATTTTGAACACGAAAATGTTCAATCTTTCGCGGCTCGCTGGAAGTCCATCCTAGTGCAACTTGGTGGACAGCAAGGCTCGCCATTCAAACTTACATACCCTTCATTCATTCTTAGTCTTTGGTTTCCAAGTTGGTCATTGTAACTACCTGGTCCCTATTAACTCTCAATTGCACACAATGTGTTAAGGAAAGGGATTTTGTTCCTTATATACCCTTCATTCATTTCTAATCTTTGGTTTCCAAGTTGGTCAGTGTAACGTACCAAGGCCCCATTAACTCAAAGTTCACACTAAACACTGTAACATCCCGCTCTGGCACGCTTACAAAACTTATTCTTTGAGGACACTTGCTCGCAAGTGATCTGGATTTTTATGATGATAAAACTTTTTCTTTCATTATGATGCGTTAAACTAGATGACAGGATGTTTTTACTACTTTGATGTAGACAGGTGCTGCTGACTCCGTTTCATTGAGTGTGCAGGTTTTCGGACCTTAAGGATGCAGAGGCATCGGTGGAACTCCCTTGGACTCCAGATTGAGTCAGGGAGTGGGCTATTTGGGTTGCTTCATTTACGGTGATATTACTTTGTTTTGATGATATGTTATTGATTTTATGATATGTTGTTGACATGATCTGACATGATGGTTGATGATGTAGGATGATGATAGCTTGTCGACCAGACTCACATATGGATTAAAGGGGCCACACATGATTTCCAGAGAGGATGGGGGAAAGGTGTGGACAACATCCCTGCCACAGCCTACTAGCACTCCCACTGTGGCTCGAACTGTAGGTTAACGATTACCTAGTTCAAGAGGATCCACAATGCTGTGAGGGCAGACTGCGATAGTTGCTCACGATGATTCTAAGGGGCGCGCAATAAGGAGGGGGCCTTATTCCTTAGAGCCCTTAGTCTCCCACAAGTTCGCCTGGCGGAGTGTTGACTCCAGGGGTTATAGATGTCTACCAATCCGTCAAGTCGACGAGTGGCACCCTTGGAGCACGTGGTGCATCCTGAAGGGAACGTCACGCAAAGAAATACCAGTCAGCGAGTGGCACCCTTGGAGCACGTGGGGCATCCTGAAGGGCACGTCATGCAACAAAATCAAACGAGGCGAGTGGCACCCTTGGAGCACGTAGTGCATCCTGAAGGGCACGTCACATTGATGATGATGAGGAGACAACCTAGATGACCCTAAGACCTTAACGCCTGATAAAATTCTTAAAAAGACTCCCCTAATGAATTGTCACCTAGTTCAATCTAAACCTAAACTTAAAACATCTCAAAGATAAAATTCTAATAAGCCCTAAGAAAAGATCCTACCAAAAATAAACATAAGGGCGTAAACTAAAACCCTCCTATGTGTTAGTTAAAGTCTTCTTAAACTAAGGGGGGGTAAAGTAATGAGGGGATAATTTAATTGAAACCCAGGTTTTAAATTTTAAAGAAGAATTAAAATTATTAAAGA
>ML782640.1:290590-365392 GCA_009831015.1 Picea engelmannii | reverse complement strand
ACATTGAGTGGATATACTGATGCAGATTGGGCAGGAAGTGTTTCTGATAGGAAAAGCACTTCAGGATGTTGTTTCAGTTTGGGATCAACTATGATCTCGTGGCAGAGTAGGAAGCAATCTAGTATTGCTCTCAGTGCAGCAGAAGCAGAATACATTGCTGCATGTTTTTCCAGCTGCGAATCTATATGGCTTCGAAAGTTGTTGACCAAATTATTTGACTTAGAGATGAGAGCAACCTTGATTCTATGTGACAACCAGAGCTACATAAAAATGACAGAGAATCATGTATTCCATGACAGGTCAAAGCACATAGAGATCCGTTATCATTACATCTGTGACATGGTACAGAGAGGAGCCTTAAAGCTCCAGTACATTAGCATGGATGAAAATGTTGTTGGCGTGTTGACCAAGACCCTATATCATGTGAAGTTTGAGTACTTTCGAGATAAGCTTGGCATAGTTCGAAAGGACCTTCCTTGAAAGGGGGAGTAGTTGTTGTGTTCCTTGCTTCTAACCTAGTTGTCAGACGTAAAGCAAGATGAGATGTTCCTTGCTTCTGACCTAGTTGTTAGACGTAAAGCAAGATGAGATGTTCCTTGTTTCTGACCTAGTTGTCAGACATAAAGCAAGATGAGATGTTCCTTGCTTCTGACCTAGTTGTCATACGTAAAGTAAGATGAGATGTTCCTTACTTCTGATCTAGTTGTCAGACGTAAAGAAAGATGAGATGTGTACCTTGCTTCCGACCTGATGGTTGTGACATAATGCAAGATGATATGATGAGACTAGCACTGAGCTTCCGGCTGGATAGCTGTGACATAAAGCCAGTCTAGTATCCTGCTTCCGACTTGATGGTTGTGACATAAAGCAGGATGAGTATCTTGCTTCCAGCTTGAGTGTTGTGACGTAAAGAAAGACGATGAGATGAAACTAGTACTGCCCTTCTAGCTTGAAAGTTGTGACGTAAAGCCAGTCTAGTATCTTTCTTCCACCCTGAGTGCTATGACGTAAAGAAATACATTGAGATGAAGCAAGTACTGAGCTTCCAACTTGACAGCTGTGGCGTAAAGAAGTCTTGTATTATGATGAGCCAGCCTTGTGCTGTGATGATGATGATGTATCAATTTTTATACTAATACATATTGATACAGATGATGATGGAATTTCTTGAGAATGACGATGTTGTCGATGAACAAAAATTCTGATGATTTATAGATACGCCAGTCAGTGTTCCAAGATGATATTGATGATGCTTTCCTCTCACCCACTTGATGCTATTGATGGTGTTGTCGTCTCTCTCTCTCACATGATGCTGCTGAAGAATACCCTTCTTGTTAAGGGGGAGTGTTGAAATAATGTAACTGCAAATAGTATTCTTATTATTATTTGATATATTATTCATTGGATCAATCCCCATTGTGGACTGATCTTATTGGCTATTGTAATAGGACCAAATCCCCTTTTTCGGATTGGTCAAATGTTAATTATAATAGGCAGAATAAGAAGTCAGCCCCAATAGATATTAAAGAGGCCCCATAATGTAATTAAGGTGGTTATAACCACCCAGTGGGAGAAGTCGGCCCTTCCAGTGAAGAGATACTTCACACATGTCAGTCTAATATAAATAAGGAGGCTAGCGCCTCACTTAGACACACAACTCACTTTCTCATTGAGAGACAAGTTTCGGATCTGCTGCTGGAGAAGAAGGAGAGAGAGAGTGGTACATATCTGGGAGAGGACTTTCTGTATTAGTTTAAGATATCTCTTGGCATTGTATTGGCTATCTATATTAAGGAACTTTTGCTGGGTTTTCTTCCCCTAGAGGGTTTCCCAAGATAAATGTTGTGTCTCTTGTGATTGTGTATTTCTTAGTGATCTTGGATTATGCTATTGTTATCTAATGAAATGCAAACAACTATAATAATGGCTTAAACATTAACAAATAGTACCTTTTGTTTGAGTTGGGAGTTCTTACATAAATATAAGCGATCTTTGTACCATAGTGAATCATTTTTCCATGTAAATGTATTTGATGCACTAGAATCCTGTTGCAACCTTTGAATGAGAGTCCACACATTTTTGTCATTCTTCCATTCATCCCTTGCTTCTATTATCCAATCGGCTTGGATGATCGAGATAGCACAAAGAAAGGCCTCAACATATTCATCCTTTCTTGAGTGCGCATCATCCACAACATTTTGATTCTCTTTTTTATAGATGATTTCAAAATCATAACCCAACATCTTGATCAACCATTTTTGTTGTTCTTCTGAAGACAAACTTTGTTCCAAGAAGTATTTAATACTATCATGATCTGTTTTGACCTTGAAGTTCCTACTTATTAGGTAAGGGCGCCATTTCTTCAATGCATGTAATTTTGCCATCATTTCCTTTACATAAATGGGTTTGTGTAAGTCCTTTCCCTTGAATGTATGAATTTCAAAAGCAAGGGGCTTTCCTTCTTGCATTAGAACAACACCAATTCCATTTCCCGAGGCATCACATTCCACAATAGTGGTTTTTGTGAAGTATGGTGTGATCAATACATGAGATTTTCACATCGCCTCTTTAAGTTGTTCAAAATATTGAGTTTCCTCTGGAGTCCATGAAAATGAATCCTTCTTAGTTAATTTCGTTAAAGGTGCTGCTATTATTCCAAAGTTCCGAACAAACTTGCAGTAGTAACCTAGAAAACCCAAAAATCCTATAAGATTCTTCAATGTTTTGGGAATTGACCAATCTATCATGGCCTTAATCTTGTTAGGGTCTACCTTGAAACCTTCATGAGATACAATATGACCCAAATACTCTACCCCATTCACCCCAAAGAAAAAATTGGATGGTTTGGCATATAGTTGTTGCTCCTTTAGTAGTTGTAGAACCTTGTCAACATGTCACACATGATCCTCCCAAAACTTGCTATGGATTAGTATATCATCAAAAAATACTAACAAAAATTTTCGAAGGAAGATCTTGAAAATGGAATTCATCAACCCATGGAATGTGGAAGGTGCATTTGTAAGGCCAAAAGGCATGACCAAAAATTCATAATGGCCTTCATGAGTTCAGAATGTTGTTTTTTGGATATCTGCTTCCTTCATTCTAATCTAATGATACCCTGAACGAAGATCCAACTTTGTGAAATAGATTTATCCATGTAGTTCATCTAACAATTCATCAATGACAAGAATGGGAAAAGTATCTTGAATAGTGATCGTCTTGAGCTCTCTATAATCTGGACACATACACCATGAGCCCTCTTTATTGAGTATCATTACCACTGATGTAGAGTAAGAACTTTGGATAGGTATAATAATTCCATCTTCTAACATTTCTTCAACCATACGCTCAATTTCACTCTTCTGAGAATAAGGGTATCTATAAGGCCTGATGTTAGGAGGAACACTCCCAGGAATTAGATGAATAGCATGATCATGATTTCGCGTGGGTGGAAGACCTTTGGGAATATCTTCAAATACTTTAGAATTCTTATCAATGATCCCTTAGAGATCTAGGGGAATAGATGGCTAAGATGTTTGAACATCTAGTGAGAATAGTTGTACAATTACACCCTGATGTCCCTTTTTCAATAATGTTTTCATGACATGAGAGCTTATCACCTTACTGGGTTTCCTTGTGATACCCCTTAACTCAATTTCTTTCCCTTCCAATAAAAAATTCATGAAAATTTCTTGAAAATTAAAAACCATTGTTCCTAATGATTGTAACCATTGGATTCCTAGTACGACATCAACACCACCCATGGGTATATAAATCATTGGAATATTCATTATATATTCCCCCATAGTAAGATTGATCTTATTGCATTTTCCTGAGAAATTGATAGTTCCTCCATCTGCAATCATTACTTGAAACTCTGGTGATGGATATATAAAGCAATTGAGAGCTTTGTCTAATTTATAGTGAATGAAATTATGAGTACTACTAGAATCAATTAGGACTATTACCTTCTTTTTGATATATCCTTCGATCTTGAGAGTTTGAGGAGTGCTAATTCCAACCAATGCATTACATGATATCGTGGGAGTCAACTCTTCAGAAGAAATATCTTCTATGTTTTCATCTTGAGATGGTTCTTGTTCTTGTTCTTGTTCTTCTTCCTCTTCACAATCTATGTAGAATAATTTCTTCTCACCACACTTATGTCCCTTACTGTACTTGTTGTCATAATTAAAGCATAAACCTTTTGCTTTTCTTTCCTGCAATTGTTGAGGTGTCAACCTTGTAGGTTGAAGTGTTTTAGAAGAAGGAACATTATTCTCTTGATAGATGTTAGGATTGGTCCTTTTAGTAGCCATAGCCATATTTTTACTTTCAAAATTTCTCACCACCATGAATGCATTCTCCAATGATTTGGGTTCCCAAAGGCGAACCTCATATTGAATGTTATCCTTTAAGTTTCCTATGAATAAATCAATCAGGTGCTCATCTAGAATATCCGTTACCTTTATATTCGATATTTGGAAATTCTCAATGTGCTCTGCAGCTGGACCCTTTTGCTTGAGAGTTATCAATTGGCTAAAGAAGGTATTGCTCCTTGTATCCTCATAGTGTACTATCATTTCTTCCATGAAAATTTTCCAAGTGACGAGTGATTTGCGAGAACAAAGCCATTGTTACCACACAAATTGACTGGGTTCTAAATATAAAGAAGCAATTCATACCCTTTTTGTATGTGGCACATCATGCATATCAAAGAATTTATCCATCTGAAGTATCCATGTGATTGGATCCTTGCCATCAAACTTCCTCATATTGATCTTAGGAAAGTGGTTGGTCTTTAACCCAAAGTTGGAGTTTCTCCATTCTTGATTCATCTTCCTTGTGTCCTCATCATGAATTTCATGGGATAATTTTTACATTCAGGTGTCCTCTCTATTAGGAAAATTTTCAATCCTTCAATGATCTCCATTTTTAAACCATCCATCTTAGTATCCATTATCTCCTCCAACTTAGCTTTAGTTGAATCCATCATCCCTTGTAGTTAATCTTTTGTTATTGTCTTCTTTTGTAAATCATTTATGTCCCTGCACATTTCTTCACCTTCATCAAGAAGCCAAGTAGGACTTTTTGGAGGCTTATTTTGTCTAGAAGTTCCCTTTTTTGGTGGCATGTTGGCCAAGTATCACTTTTAAACCTTGATTTCGAGGTGGTTCTGCTAGACGATCTTTCTTCTGTTGTATCTCCAAAATTTCGACCCTTCTGGGTATGAAAATTTCTTTTTGTAGTTCTCTGATATGTCTTCTCTACAATGTCATGGGTTTGAACAAAATTGGATGTTCCAAGTGAAAGTTATGGTAACTTCCCCCCAAATTTTTTATTTTTTTCCCTTCCATGAGAGCATACTTGTAAAGCATGCCGAGATCACAATATCTGATATTTGATTCTGAAACTTGTACCAGAAATACTACAGACTCTCCATTGTCTAATGCAACTGATCTCACTTAATTTGGATACTCATTGAACAAGATATCATTGTTTTACCTGGACTACCACTTTGAGACTAGTTAATATGACTAGTCAGATACCCTATCTTGCATAGGTTGTATCTACAAAAGTAGGATGAACCATAAGATGAAATTTTTATCACAGATACCTCGACGATTTCTATGAATAGTCTCAGGATTTCAGGGTCTTTATCTATCTACTTAATATCCTCGAAGGGGTTCCTTCTGAAACATCGTAGAAAAAAAATATAGCTGAAATTCCAAGGTGTCTCTGTTGTAGCAGCGAAACCCCAAGACCTTGAGCTCTGATACCAAATGTTAAGAACCAAATATCAAAATAGCATAAAAAAACCTTATAATAAGTACTCAATGCCTTGAAAAAGAGAGAATTTCAAATAATAAGCCTCTTCAAGGGGGAAACCTCCTTATACACCACATAAATTTCCAAATACAAGATGATTCGAAATGAAAAGGTCTACTTCGTATATATAGGAGACTAGGAGGTACAATTACAACTAATGGACCCAAGACGACATAAATAAAATAACATTACTAATGTAATATGCCCCAATTAAGGGGTAATGTGCCACTATTTAGGGCTTAACATCTCATTTATACTAAATCTATCTACCAAAAGAACAATCTAGATGAAGATATTTCTAGAATTGGAAGCTTCTATTAGGTCTTCTTACATTTGAAGTATAAATAATGATAATAATAATAATAAAGAATTATAATGATTATCTTAAAAGGATCATAATAAGTACTTATTAATAAATATTTCAGTGACGAAAGAAAATGGTAAAAAAGTAACGGTAATTTATGGAGAAACCCTAAAATATAATAAAGAATTAAAGAATGGATCCTATGGATTGAGTTCTTTAACATGGATGTAGTCTATATAAGGATGGAGAAGATGGAGAAAAGGTTTTCTCATTTTTCTTGGGAAATTTGATGACAAGGCTAAGAAGAGTTGACATAATAGTGGATTGATGACTCAAGGGGTCTCAGTCATGATGACTAAGGGGTTGGTTGGGAGGAGAGTCATCCCCGACACTCTATTGCAGTATGTGGGACCAAGTATTGAAGTGCCATAGGTAAGTGGATTTCTTCATCTTTCGGGTAAGTTACTCAACACATGTTCATTCTTATTAATTATGTAACCATAAGTCATGTATATTTACTTTTTATCAGATAATGGTTATCAATCATGGTGTTAATCTATGTATTTAGATTTATTAGCATTTGGGTTATGACATTTCTTAAGAAAAGAGAGTGTCTTCTCTACCAGCTCGCACTATCCAATAGGTTGTAATACAATGGAAGGATATGGTATCTAAGGATGCAACATGGGAACCAATAGAGATCCTTCATCAATTCCCTCATCTCCAACCTTGAGGACAATGCTGATTTTTAATAGGGATGGAATGCTAGGGTCCTAACCTAACCACCTAAGTAGATATATAGGTTTCTATTTATGGAGGTAATCTCTAGTAAATAAGGCCCATGTAGTAGTGTGCATGTAATAATTGTGACAATGTTTACTAGAAGGTTTTGCCTACTAGAAAGTTCCTAGGAGGTATATAAAACTATATAAAGAAGAAGTAATGTAATGAGATGTCTTGTGAAATATATTGTATTTAAATATTTTATCATTTAAAGGTTTCCTCTTGAAGAGAAAAACAAACATTACTCTCATCAATAAAAGTATAACATTTTATGGTATTATGGTTTTTTATTTCCTATTATTTTTATAATCTATCATTTATACAATAAATCTAAGTTATATTATTTTTGCTATGAATCTTCCAATTTAACACATCTATCCATTATGATCAAAGATTTAATGCAATATGTATCAAATTGTTTCAATTTTTATACGTTTTCCCACTATATAGAGGTATCAATGATGTTTCTGATGACATCTTATAATGTAGTTCTATGTTTGCATTTGTCAACGTTAACATTTACATATTTGGGAATTACACACCACAAGCTGAAGGATTTTCCTATTGAATTTATTTTCCGGTATCGTACTCGGGCTCCATCATTTGGTGCAACTATGGATGAATGTATTTCAAGTGCGGAATTCTAACACAAGAGAAATTATATTATCTGGTTCGAGAATATAACATCTGAGGAACTATATTATATTTACTTGCTTTGTGAAGACTTAATGCTGCTTATAACA
Organism: Picea engelmannii; assembly: GCA_009831015.1. Lineage (NCBI taxonomy): Eukaryota > Viridiplantae > Streptophyta > Pinopsida > Pinales > Pinaceae > Picea > Picea engelmannii. Next base: position 357,733 of record ML782640.1, on the reverse strand, counting down.
TATGAGGAACTTTATTATATTTACTTGCGTTGTGAAGACTTAGCGCTCCTTCGAGTATATTTTTATTTCGTTTCCTTTGTAATAAGAATAAAATTGCATCTCTTATAAGTTTAGACTCCATTCTTTTGATTAATTTGCATGTAGTAGAGGAACATGAGTTTCACCCTATGAATAAAGTTAGTGTTAAGATTTAATTGAAACTCTGTACAACTTTGATAGTGTATTTGATGAATGGGAATTGGAGTGAATGGGTAGCTTCATTGAATGCTCATATCCTTATATTTAGAATGTTTATATCCTTTAAGATATATTTATATTTAATTATTTGATATAGATTTGTTGGTTTATAATTATAAATATGATTTAAGTTTGTTTTGTGAATATTTTTATTTAAAAAATGTTTTTGTTAGTTTGGTAGCTACTTTTCAAGCTAAGTAGGGCAATGTACATTATATATGATCAATTCAAAATATTTAACTTGTTTCTTTGATTGCTTCTTTTTATTGTTATTCATTTTATTTGTATTGTTTTCTTATTATTCTAATTATACTATGTAATTTAAAAAAAAATATTACAATATTTTAATTATACTATATAATTTTAAAAAAAAATTACAAAAAATTATATTATGATTATTCCAAAAAATCAAGATTAAATAGCTTTCTTTCTCTTTCTCTCTCTATATATATTCTAAACAAAGACAAGAATCTTTCATGTGGATCCATAAATTCATTAGATACTAAGACTAGTTAATATTATAACTAACTTACATTCTAAACAAAAATCTATTATGTGAATGATAAATTCATTGGATATTAAGAATGGTTAATCTTAAACCAAATAAGATTTATGGGCATATAAATAGTGGATAGAACCTTACTAAATGGCAATGTCCCAAGGTGACACTCTCAAGTCAAATTTATTAATGTTTGAAGAAAAAAAACAGGAAATAAGTTAGTTTCCTACTTGAGAACAAGTGATTATAAGGGACATAATAAAAAAACATAGTTAGAAGTGGATGTTATGCTTACTGATAGTTAGTGAAAATGTTCATTTACTTTTATTTTTAAATTTCAAAAATGTAATAAAATATAGTCATCCAACTTCAAAAAATAATATCATTTTTATCCAATATAATTACCATCCACTCCATGTTAGTTTAATCCTCGTTATACTTAATTAAGGATTTTTTCATATTAAAAAAAATAAATTTTGTCATTTTTAAATGTGTTTTTTATTATTTTCAAAATTTTAAAAAGATATCATATGATTCTAAAAGAATTTATTAATTTTTAGTTTTTGTTATTTTTTTTAGTTAAAGAAATATGAAATTGTTAATGAAAATTTGGTTAGTTGCTAAAGTGGGAGTTTTGGTATTCCCCATTAAAGTGAAAATCCTCATAGACAAGTTCCCTGCTTACTAAGTAGCATAAATGAATCATTTATTGTAAATTAATTAACAAATTTTTCATATTAAAAAAAATTTCAAAATTTTGTCATTTTAAAATGTATTTTCATTGTTTTAAAAATTTTAAACTGAAAGAATTGATTAATTTTGAGTTTTTATTATTTTTTTTCAAGTTAAAAAAATTAGAAATTGTCATGAACTTGTGAAACATACTTACTTTGAAGGAAAATTGTCATGAACTTATGAGATATATTCACTTATGATGATATCTCCAAACAAGCACACGCTTATCGACAAATGTCTCTTCTATTAAGAAGATCACCTGGTCGAGAAGCTTATCCGGGAGATGTTTTCTATTTGCATTCTCGTTTCTCGGAAAGAGCAGCTAAATTAAATTCCCAGTTGGGTGAGGGGAGTGCTACTGCTCTACCAATAGTTGAGACTCAAGTTGGAGATATTTCAATTTATATTCCCACAAATGCAATTTCCATTACCGATGGACAAATATTTTCATCGACCAATCTATTCAATACCGAGATCCAACCTGCTATTAATGTGGTTCATTGTTATAAATTTCTATATGATTAAATACTGATCAACTACTTATTATCTATAAGCATTTAAAAAAATTACAAATTATTATAAAATAAAAACTAAATTGTTAGTGTGAGAATTAGGTAAAGTGCTCAATGCATCTTATAAACCTTTAAAAAAAACAATTCTACAAGATGAATAAATAAATAAAAATTTATAAAATCAATTCTACATGATTACTAAACAATAAATACATAAAGATTTATAAATCAACTCTACATGATTACTAACAACAAATAAATGTAACAATAATGTGAATCTTTATACAATTCTATAAGATGAATGAATAAATAAAGATTTATAAAATCAATTTTACATAATTACTAAACAATAAATAAATAAATGTAACAATAATGTGAATCTTTATACAATTCTATAAGATGAATAAATAAATAAAAATTTATAAAATCAATTTCACATGATTACTAAACAATAAATAAATAAAGATTTATAAAATCAACTCTACATGATTACTAAACAACAAATAAATGAATGTAACAATAATGTGTGGATCTTTATACAAACTTATATAGTAATTTGAATGCACTTCTTTATTTTTAAAATTATTTAAACTATGTGAAAGGTTTACTAGCCCAACCCATAGAAAGTTGGGTTTAGTAATGAATCCTATATTTCTAAGCTATAAGTTTCATATCTGCAATTCCAATATTTGATAAGTGTCATACTTGTGATTTTTTTATATGTTTGTTATTTTTGTGAATTAGAGACTAAGTTTATATGGAATATCTCTCAGACTTGACATTGAATCTTAGATTTTGCATGTGGATATGAAATTTGAACTAATGCCAAAGACATTGTATCTCATTGTGAACAACATTAATTAATATGTTTTTAATTAATATGTTTTTATTCAAAATTTTACAAAGAAGAATTTAAATTTAGTGGGTGTCATTGCAATGTTATTAGCTTGAAAATATGAAGAAACTTGGGCTCCGGGAGTAGAATGACTTATGAATATTGACTCCCGTAAGGATGAGTATATAGAGACCTAGTTGGATTTTGATCAATACATACACACTTAACACACACTATATTGATAGGGTGAATAACAATATCTACTCTTATAGAAGAATACCCTTTGTGTCAACATCAACGCAAAAAATTATTGCATAATGGTTTATAGAATATTGATGTAAGAAGAACTAAATCATACTTTTCTATAGGCTAATGATTTTGTGCACATATCAACAAAAGAATGTGCATTAGAATAGTTAGTGGTCATTTTAATTAGCTCTAACTAATATATTTATTTTTTTTTTTTGAATTACAACATAGTCCACAAAGTTGTAGTTGTAGTTTGACTAATAAACTTATAATTATAGTTGACAAGAGTATGTAATATTAAATCAATTAAAATTCAACTTATAGTTTGCACATCATATTTATTTTCTATCATAAGTATGAAGGAGGTTAGTTTGGACAAAGAGGTAGATATCTAAACCCCATAGTTTTTATATTGTTCAAATAATCATATTCTTCATTAATCAAATCTATTTTCAATATACCTGTAATGAACTAAATGCTTAAGATATCATAACAGAATAGGAGTACACGCCATGTACATAATGTGAGACTAGAGCACAACTCCAAGATAGATAAGTTACAAAATAACTCCTTAAACAATAGGAGAACCTCATCCACATAACCAAATACATTTCTACCTCACAATTCACATGTCTCCAATAATGAATACATGAACTCTATATATACCTATTCACACTTTCACACGAGGCCCCTTTACTATTAGGTTGGCCTTATTACATATATATTTACACATTACATGTACATTTAGCCCCAAATATGCCCCCCTTGTGTTCATATCGTATACATTTAACCATATATATGCCCCCCTGGGTCATAACATCGTACCCTCCTTCAAAAATATTTGTCCTCTAAGCTTTGCAATTAAAGGCTTCACATGTGATGAAACCAAGTAATATGATTTTATTATGTTCCTTGTTTCTTGTTTCAATTGATGATGATTTATCCCTCCAAAATCAATTATTTTCGGTCGTAATCCTTGTTGGCTATTTGTTAAGATGGCGCCTTTCTACCTCACAATTCACATGTCTCCAATATTGAGTTAAGATGGCGCCTTTTGAGTTTCTTTATGGGCAACCGTGTCAGACGCCCTTGAGTTGGGATTGGCTTGAGGATAGGGTCTTGGTGGGACCAGAAGCGATCCAAGAAATGGAAGAGCAAATGCAAACCATAAGACAAAGGATAAAAGAAGCGCAAGATCGACAGAAGAGTTATGCCGATGAGCACCGAGTCGACCGTAGTTACGAGGTCGGCGATCGAGTCTTCTTGCGGGTTAAACCGCATAAGAGTTCGATCAAGTTTGGAAAGGGAGCTAAACTCTCTCCTAGGTTCGTGGGACCTTTCGAGATTGTGGAGAGAAAGGNTGCCTGATTCTTTGAGGCGTATGCACGATGTTTTTCATGTATCTGTTTTGAGACATTATGTTAGTGATCCTATGCACGTGATTGACATGAGTTCCTTGCAGGTATCGGACGAGGGAGCGCTCACGACTGAGCCAGTCCGCATTTTAGATCATCGCGTTCGACAATTACGACATCAAACGGTAGATCAGGTCAAGGTCCAGTGGGACAGTTATAGTCTGCACTCAGCAACCTGGGAGGACGCATATGATATGCGCCAACAGTTTCCATTTTTGTTTGATAGATAGACTTATGATACTGTGGTACTTATGATATTGTGGTACACTTATTTCGGCATTTATACTGAGAAACTTCGGGACGAAGTTTAGACCAAGAGGGGGTGTATGTAACATCCCTCTCTGGCGCACTTACAAAACTTATTCTTTGAGGACACTTGCTCGCAAGTGATCTGGATTTTTTTGATGATAAAACTTTTATCCTTCATTATGATGCATTAAGATAGATGACAGGATGTTTTTACTACTTTGATATAAACAGGTGCTATTGACTCAGTTTTATTGAGTGTGAGGGTTTTTGACCTGGAGGATGCAGAGGCATCGACGAAACCCTTGGACTCTAGGTTGAGTAAGGGAGTGTGCTACTTGAGTTGATTTATTTACCATGATAGTTATTGATTTGATGATATGTTGTTGACATGATCTGACATGATGGTTGATGATGCAGGCTGACGATAGCTTGCTGACCAGACTCACATATGGAGTAAAGGGGCCACACACGATTTCCAGAGAGGTTGAGGGAGAGATGTGGACAACATCCCTGCCACAGCCTACTAGCACTCCCGCCGTGGCTCGAACTGTAGGTTAACGATTACCTAGTTCGAGAGGATCCACGATGCCATGAGGGCAGACTGCGACAGTCACTCGCGATGATTCTAAGGGGCACGCAATAAGGCGGGGGCCTTATTCCTTAGATCCCTTAGTCTCCCACAAGTTCACCTAGAGGAGTGTTGACTCCAGGGGTTATAGATGTCTACCAATCAGTCAAGTCAGCGAGTGGCACCCTTGGAGCACGTGGTGCAATCTGAAGGGCATGTCGCGTAAAAGAAACAGAAGTTGGCGAGTGACACCCTTGGAGCATGTGGTGCATCCTGAAGGGCACGTCGCATGGATGTTGATGATGAGACAAACCTAGATGACCCAAAAAAACCTTAAACGCCTGAAGAAATTATTAAAACAACTCCCCTAAGCAACTGTCACCCAGTTCAAAATCTAAACCTAAGCCTAAAAACCTTTCTAAGATAAATTTCGATTAACCCTAAGAAAAATAAAAATAAAGATGTAAACTAAAACCCTCTTATGTAATGATTTAGTCTTCTTAAATTTAAGGGGGGGTAAAGTAATGAGGGAGATAAATTAATTGAAACCCATGGTTTTTAAATAATAAAGAAGAAATAAAACTAATTAAAGTGTGGGAGTGTAAAATCTAGGATTTTAAAAATATAATGAAAAGACTATTAAGCGCATTTATCTTTTTGGGTTTAAAATAAAAAGAGAAAAAGAGGAAAGGAATAAATAATAGAAATAGGAAACTTAATAAAGGAAAGTAAGGGACATAGGGTAAAAAGAAAAAAGGAATCAACAATTAATAACTTCTATAATGAACTGAAATAACAACTTCTTTTAGGGAAAGTTATTAAAAGCATGTGAGGGGATCTAGGAACCCTAGGAGTAATTTTAGGAGCGACTATAGGGGGGTGAGGGAAATGAGTCTTTTTATATTTTTAAAGTAAATAATTTTGGAGAAACGTGGGGGAGGAGTGACACTTGGACAACAGAGAATTTTTAGAGGATTGTCATTAAAAATTAAATTAACAATGATTTAGGGAAAGTAGGTGGGTCTCAAATTTCGATAAAAGAAGGGGAAAAGGAGGAAGAAAAAAGGAAACGGTTAGCGTAACGTTACGCTGCCGGATTGTGGCTTGACTGTTTGCTTGTGAGGAGTTGGGAATTTCTCAGTTGTATTGGAGTGGTAGCTCAGCCTTGGAGGTGAGCTGAGAAGCTAGTCTTATCTTCGGATCTTGTGTGGCCCCTTTGCTGCTCAGGGGGCTAAGGGGGAAGCAGAGTACAACGATTGGCTGGGAGGTACCGGTGAGGTCTCTACGGTCAGCGAGTGGGAGTGGCACGGAGCAATAGCGTGGGACAACGTCTTCGAGTTATTCGCCTCCAGTCCCAGGTACGCAATACATTGTTTAAAACAAAAAGAAAAATGTTTGAGTTGCATATGATTTTGAGATGAATGATTGATGAATTTAATTAGGATGATTCTGTCCCCTTGTCATTTTCGGCGTTTTCTGTTATTGTCCATTACTCTGCAACCCTTCTCGGCGTTGTTGTTTGTCTCGGTGTGGTGTATTAAAAAAAAAAAAAAAAGATATAGATATGTATATTGCGATAGGGGTTTATCTCAGTGTTCGAATGTTAAAAATCTTCTCTACGTTGGGCGTTTGTCCCAACGATTGATGGTTAAAACTTTTGCGTTGATATTGTCTCAGAATTGATAAAAAGAAATTCTCTGCATTCTGTTGTTAAAACTTTTCTGAGATTGGGGTTAAAAATCCCGCATTGACAATGATATTTCTGTGTTTTTACGGTAAAGTTTCTCTGCGTTTTGGGGTGAAATTCCGGCATCCTTTTTGTGATTTTCTCTGCGTATTTATAATATAAATTCCTGCGTTCTATATCCCTGTGTTGGGAGAAGTATACTCCCCAACTGTCAGTCTCTTAAACTCTGCATCTTTCTTCCCTTGAACCCTGAAAAATTTTCTTCCCTTGAGCTCTAAAATTTCCTTCTGCGCTTGGTGTTTCCCTCAGCGTGTCGTTGGCCCCCAAAGTTTCTTTGTGTCTTGATTTGAATGTCTCTGCTTTCATGGATTTCGATTTGGCATATTGGAGTTTGATTGGCATTCTGAATTCTGGATTCGACTCTGCATGCATGGATTTCACTGGGCATTCTACCTTCTGGTATGTGGCTCGAATGGTCTGCGTTTTAATGGTAAATGAAAATATGAATGCATGTGGCTCAATTAAGCCTATGTTAATGTATAATTAAATACGATTGCAGGTCGTTCTATTAAGTCTCTATTTCATGCATAACTAAATCCAAATGCAAGCGTTTTCGATTGAGTCTCTATTATTGTAATGTAAATCTGAATATAAGCAATCGATTTAATCATCAATTTCTGGGCAGTAAAGTCTTACCGGTCCGCGTTTAAAAGACATGCATTCTCATTCAGAAAGAGCATCATTACATTTCATTTTTTATTTATTGGGGTCTGCGTTTATTTTTGGGGTCTGTGTTCCTCATTCAGGGGCTTTATTACAGTTGCGTTTTTCTATTTGGGTCTGCATTTTTACTGTTCTTTAATGCTTGTTCTGAGCGCCTCACCTAAGGCGACCTGAGTCCAACTGTCGTTGGGCGCATTACTCGGCGAGAACCATCATGATCTTAAAGTTTACTCATTTGTCATTTAACTGCCCTATATTTAATGGAATGATATTGTTATTTAGTTGTCTATTAATTGTTAATTATTTAATTGTTATAAACTGCAATGTTGAATCAATTGCATTATTAATTATTTACTTGCATTATGGTAACATTACTACCATTGGGTCGTTTTAATTGCCATCACTATATGGTAGTTACATTGTTGGTTTTAATGTCACGATAATATTGAATACGATGTTAATTCTATATATTGACCTTTTAATTATTGTTATTATAAGTATGGCCATTTTTAATATTGTTGTTTTGTCATTTTCAATCTTGTCCGTTTGTCATTTTAGAGATTGTATTATTATATATTGCCATTTCTAAATATGATGTTATTTGTAATTTTCAATTATGATGTTACTTATAAATAGGATGGTATTTCTAAGTATGATGTTATGTTGTTAATTTCAATTATGTTATGTTGTTAATTCCATATACTGACCTCTTAATTATTGTTATTATAAGTATGGTCATTTTTTTAATGTTGTTGTTTGTCATTTTCAAATCTTGTTCGTTTGTCATTTTAGAGATTGTATTATTATATATTGTCATTTCTAAATATGATGTTATTTGAAATTTTCAGTTATGATGTCACTTATAAATAGGATGGTATTTCTAAGTATGGTGTTATATTGTTAAATTCAAATACGATGTTGCTTATAAATATGACGTTATTGCATTATTATTGGAATCTATGATCTTAGATGACATCGAATTGTGAGCTCCTCATGTTTATCTGAAGGTTTCTATTTCGGCAAGGTCCTTGTAAACCTTATGGTTGTAGCATGTAAGAGGGAGTGTAATTATGGTCAATATATGTGATATAAATGTAGGTGTTTAAAATTTCATGGCAGTGTTATTGTAACTTTCATTGCTACTAATAAACTTTTACGGTGTAATAAACTTGATTCAAGTACAATTGATTTTCTGAGTCTGTTTTGAGGGTGTTGTTCCTTGTAGATAAAGTTGTACTTGGTTGATAAACCTTTCGTGTGTCAGGACTGTTTGGACGGGCGGGACATAGACACTCCCAGGTAGCCTCAGTATATAAGTCTGTGCATGATTTTCCATGTATAGAATCCAGTGCCGTATCAAGAGTCTTGGGCCCTTTAAAGGCAGGGTTTCCACTCTTGCGACACACCTGACGGAGGTTACTAGTTTCTGCCTGAGCAGTCGGCCAGGATCCTGTCTAATCTTCTTTCGAGAAGACATAAGACTAAAAGCCCTGCTTTTCTGTGCAGAAATAGTAAACTCTACTGTTGGATTCTTCCATCTGTGACTGTACTGTACTTAACACCTAGTGTCGTTTTCTGCTTACAGTTGCTAGTTGTACGCCTTATGTCTAGGGGAATTTATTTCTTGTTGTCACTGTGATATGTCGGTGTCGTCTTGTTTTGTTATTCTTGCTTGCGTCTTGTTCTAGGAGGTTACTAGTTTCTACTTGAGCAGTCGGCCAGGAGCCTGTCTAATCTTCTTTCGAGAAGACATAAGACTAAAAGCCCCGCTTTTTTGTGCAGAAATAGTAAACTCTACTATTGGATTCTTCCCTCTGTGTCCTTATTGTGCACAACCCAGTATGTCGTTAAATGTTGCGTTGTGCGCCTTATGCCTATGGTGGTATATTGTTTACAGTTACTCATTGTGTGCCTTCAGTTTTCTTGTGATGAACATTGTGGTTGCGTCTTGTTGGTTGTCGAGTGGCGACGTAGAGTCAAGTGTGCTTGTTACTTCTACACGCATGCACACACCTTAGACAAAAATAATAATTGCACCTGTTATTAGAGTGGTTGTCGTAACTATGAGGTTCTCTACAAATTTCATCACATTAATGATCTTTCAACGATATTGAAGATATGTATACTCTTAATAAATTAATGTAATTTATTCTTTTGAATATATTAAATATTAAATGTTGATGCTATAAATCATTTATTATTATTAATTCTGTTAATGATATTGGTTCTCTTAATAACATCAATTACTTATGATCTTGATGATATTGATCATTTGAAGATGTTGGTGATTGATGATTGTGCTAGTTGGTTGATTATTGATGATGATATTGGTTGATTGATGACTTATTTTATGATGATGTTGGTTATTTGATGATGATGTTGTCTAATTATTGGTTAATTGATGATGATTCAATGGTGTTAATGACATTGAGTTGATGTTTGATTTATGTTGGTAATGATTTCATGATGTTAATGATTTTGATGATTTGGTAATGAATAGTTAATGATTTGATGACATTGATAGTATTGGTATTGATAATGATGTAGATAATATTGAATTGATGTGAAATGATAATGTTAATGGTGATGATTTCCCCAAGGTCTTGAGAATTCAGTGAGAGAGTGCAATGTTAAGGCACTTCGTAAGTGAAATTCACCGGTTCGAAACCCCTAGGGACACCTCAAATCCAACCATGTTAAGGGTTGGTATGGTCTAGGATAGGTGCGATCCCTGAGTGATTTTGATGTCTTATATGCCCATGGGTCGTGGAATCTCACCCATAGGCTAGTACCACAAGTCAGGAATTGTATAGGCAACAAAAAAAAAATGTTAATGGTGATGATGACGATGATGATAATTGGGTATTGAAGCCTGATTTGATGATAATATTGAATTAATGACATTGTTGATCTTTGATGATTGGATAATTTTTTATTTTTAGGATGTTGATGATATTAATGTCAACTTTTTGATGACATTGAATATTTGTTGATGATGTGATGATATTGATGGTGTTGAAGACTTGATAATGATGGTTGATATTGACAATGTTAAATGTTGATTTGAAAATATTGATTTGATGGTATTGATGATCATGATATTGATTATTATAATAATTTATGGATTCAATATCAACGACTTGATTAGGTTTGAGGTTACAAAAGAAGTTATTTGACAATATGTGATCAAACAATATTTGATGTCATTAGTTATTGAAATGGTTAATGTGCATGCTAGATGAGTGTTGATTTAGGTTGATCATGATTATTTATATGAAGGTTCAAATATAGTGTGATAATGTTAATGGATGTCTTGATTTTGCATTGTATTGCATATGGAAATTATTTACACCCATGGTGATAAATATTGGTTGAATGGCTCAATAATCTTTTGTATCATAACTTGGATAACAAATAAGGATTGGTTGTTCTATTATATGATTGGTTTTTGTATATACACTACAAAGAGAACACCTTGTAGCATAGGTGTTTACAAAACCTCCCCGAAAAACTTATTCCTTCTCTATTTATAGTGTAGGTTGTTAGTAGAGGCACACAGTTAGAGGTTTTTGAGAATGTTTTTTTAGCAGTGTGCTTATAAGTTCCATATATCCCGGTGCGCACACAATACTAATACCTAGATGCTTCCTAATTAAGATGCATCATTATCCATTATAAGAAAAAAAAAATAAGCATTGAAAAAAGGGACCCAGTCCGCATGAATATGAAACAATGGTGTGCCTCCCTCTCATCTAGTGCACTGGGGTAATGTAAAATATAAACAATTTACCAAACCGCTTTTCATTATTCCACTTAATTATGTTCTTCCAAACTCTCTAACAAGCACCAATGCTCACTAGTCTTCCAATACATCCCTATTTGCAATGCTCTATAATGAGTTTGATAGCTCTGATGCTAGATTCCACACATTTCCAAATTTTGGAAATTACCTCGAATTTTAATTTATTCTCTATAGTGAAACCATGAATCCCCAATGATGGAAATAATGAAGGGGGGGGGGTGAATCATTATTACCTTTTATCCAATTAGTAGTTATTTAAAAAAAAAAAAAAACAACCACAACAATAAATTAACAATGAAAATAATTGATTATTTATCATTAATAAGGATTACGATGTTTGTATAACAACAATATGTGATTATGAAGGACACCAATACTTTTTAGAGCACCAACTATAGGAAAAAAAAATCCCCTTCCTTTTTCTGAGCACCTACTCAAGGAAGTTGCAACTCCCTGTTTCTTCAAGAACTAACTTGAAAGGAAGCTCCAACCCCCTGAATTTTTCAAGAACCAACATGAAAGGAGGCACCAACCCCCTAAATGTTTCAAGTACCAACTTGAAAGGAGGCACCAAGCCCTTGGATATTTAATACTTCTATTTGAAGACGACGATATTGCTTCCTGTCTCCTCCCTTCCACCCTCACTGTGTTATTTTTATTTTTACTCTCATATATATTGGTGTCTCGACTTCAGGTATACTAAGATATCTCTTGAGTCACCCTTTCATTCTTCATTTTGATGGGTTTATATATCTTACCAAATGGTTTGCATCATTGAACCATTGTGTCTCTTGAATGAATCAATGTGCCTCTTCATTAACAATAGACTGTTATTGAAATTAACTTGAATTGACTTCAAATAACCTTTAAATTAATTAAGTTTAGTTCTTTCTTATATAAATATTCCTTATGGACTGATCGATCAGAGAAACCCTTCAAAATTTGACTAAGACGATCACTTTCATCATTACACAAAGTTCTAGTTTCATCAAAACTCGATTATCGTTGGATCACGATCATGATTTAATATTTATCATTGATTTCCACGTGTGACTGTCTTGGGCACCTAGATGATTCCTTCAACCCTTTTATAGGAAATTTGACTTAGGGAAAGAATCATGGATTAAGTAAAAAATGGGGATGTGTCTTTCATGTCTCAAAACTTGTCACAATGGATCTGTGCCTTTTGTGTCTCGAAACTTGTCACAATGGATTGTGCCTCTCATATCTCAACACTTGTCGCAATGGAGTTGTGTCTCTCTTGTATCGAAAACTTGTCGCAATGGGTTTTCACCTTTCGTGTATCAAAACTTGTCGCAATGGGGTTGTACCTCTCATTTCACAGAACTTGTCACAATGACATTGCATCTTTCGTATCTTTGGAATTTGTCGCAATGGGGTTGTGCCTATCGTGTCTCGAAAACTTGTCGAAATGAGGTTGTTCTTATTGTGTCTTGAAACTTATCGTAATGAGGTTGTGCCTTTCGTATCTTCGGAAGTTGTTGCAATGGGGATTTAATACTACTTCCATGTCATGCTTAGTAGGGGACTCAACAATGTGGTTTTAATACTACTTCCATGTCATGCATGGTAGGGGACATAATAATGTGGTTTTAATATTACTTCTATGTCACGTGCAATAGTGGACTCAACAATATGGTTTTAATATTACTTCCATGTCATCTGCGGTAGGTTAGATGGATGAAGCATGATACATATATCACCATTGATATAGAATATTTTTCAACGGTTTGATCTATGTGCAGTGAAACTATATTTCTCCTGAGATTGTGTCTTGCATGATCTCTGCGTGATGCAACACTATTTCTCCTGAGATTGTATCCTATGCAATTTCTGCGTGATGTAACGTTATTTCGGTGAGCTTGTGTTCTGTGCGATGCAATGCTATTTCTCCCGAGCTTGTGTCCTGCATGATTTCTATGCGATGCAGTGTTATTTATCCTGAGCTTGTGTTCTGCGTGATGTAGTATTGTTTCTTTGATCTTGTTTCATGCGCATTCTTGACATCAATGACAACCAAACTTCCAACAATCTCCCCCTTTGGCATTAATGACAACACAATAAAATTTTGTTTTGCTATATTATCCCTCTTTTTGAGTTTTATAGCTTAAATTTTACTACTTGTCCTCCCCCTTTGACAACAATGATAGAATGGATCTTTCTTTGCCCCCCCTGATATTATGCTCCCCTTGAGTTGATACTTCCCCTGTCTTTGTGCTTCCTTTTCTGATGAAGTTATTATAGTTCAATTAGGTATGGAGATTACCCCTAATTTATGCCTAAGATTTTCAAATGTACTTTTGGGTAAGGGTTTTGTAAAAATGTCTTTAATTTGTTCGTTTGTGTCTACACATTCCACTTTCACCAAGTTTTGAGTAACCTGATATTTGAGGAAATGGAATTTTATTGGGATATGTTTGGTTTTAGACTGCATTACAAGATTCTTATAGATACTTATAATGTTTGTGTTATCACATTTGATAGTGATTGGATGATCATATTTCACTTGTAAATATTCTAGAGTTTGTTTCATCCAGAATACTTGTGTGCAGCAAGATGCAACAACAATGTATTCTTCTTCTACTGTGGATAGTGATATATATGTTTTTTTCTTACTTAGTCATGCCACCAGACACTTTCCTAGGACAAATGCTCCTCCACTGGTGCTTTTCCTATCATATATAATACCTGCTCAATCTGCATTGGTATATGCATTTAAAGTAAACTCTTTTGTTTTTGGATACCATAATCTAAAGTCTAATGTAGCTTGTAGATATATGAATATATTTTTTACTACTTTTAAGTGAGTTTCTTTAGGTGTGTATTGAAACCTTCCAACTAGTCCTACGTCCTGCATTATGCCAGGTCTTGTTGTTGTTGCATAGAGCAGACTTCCAATCATATATCTATACATAGTTTGTTCTACTTTTGGTGAATCATCATCTAAGCTCAGTTTTCATCCTATGACCATAGGAGTTCTCACTGGTTTGCAGTCTTCCATTTGGAATTTCTTGAGAATTTATTTGAAATATTTATTTTGGCATATGAATATGCATTTTTCTATTTGAGTAACTTGTAAACCTAAGAAGAAAGTTAGTTCACCTAGAATAGACATCTCAAACTCTTTCTATATTTATGTTGCAAATTTTTTTCTTAGTATAGTCATATTACTTCCAAAGATTATATCATCCACATATACCACTACAAAAATCATATATTGTTCTTTTATTTTGATATATAGATTACTATCAATAGTTCCTCTCTTATACCCTTGTTGTTGTAGATATTGATCAAGTATTGAGAACCATGCTCTAGGGGCTTGTTTAAGACCATACAAATCCTTCTTCAATTTGCATACATATTCTAGTTTTTCTTTCAACCTAAACCCTTCAGGTTGTTCTATGTAGACTTCTTCTTCTAATGTCCCATTCAAGAATGATGACTTGACATCCATCTGATAGATTTTGAAGTATTTTAAACATGCAAATGCCAAAAACATTTTGATGGCTTCTAATATTTCTACTGGGGAAAAGGTTTCTTGAAATTCAATTCCTTCCACTTGGGCATATCCATTACATACTATTCTAGCTTTATGTTTTATTATCTGTCCATTTTCATTGAATTTGTTTTTGAATATCCATTTTGTTCCTACCGTATTTGTATCTTTAGGTTTTGGAACCAATTCCCAAGTATGAATTTTCTCTATTTGATCGATTTACTCATTCATTTCTTTTATCGAATCCTCACTTTTACTGGCTTCTACAAAAATGCTTTAGGCTCTATTAGAGGCATCATTGCTTTTTCTTCATACAAGAGTTTCCTCGTTTCTACTCCAACACTCTTGTCTCCTATAATTTGAATTTCTAGATGATTCTTTTGAACCTTTTTTGATGGTGGTTTTGGCATGGGTGTCTCTTCTTTAACGTTTTCTTCATCAATGTATGGTTCAATGTCTTGATTTTCTTCAGTATCTTCTTCATCTTGTGATTCGCCATCTTCTTCACTATCACTAATTCTTATCCATTCATCAATTTTTGTTTCATCTTGATATTTGATTTT
The DNA here is from genome assembly GCA_009831015.1 of Picea engelmannii. Taxonomy (NCBI): domain Eukaryota; kingdom Viridiplantae; phylum Streptophyta; class Pinopsida; order Pinales; family Pinaceae; genus Picea; species Picea engelmannii. The sequence goes on along the minus strand of ML782640.1, from coordinate 342,142 downwards.
TCTCAATTTTAGATCATCTATTTTTACATTTGCACTTTCAAATATTTTGTGCAATCTTAGATTATAGAATTTGTAGCCATTTTTGTTAGGTGAATATCCCAAAAATATACCTTCATCTGATCTAGAGTCAAATTTCCCTAGATTTTCTTCATCCCTCTTAATGTAAAACTTACTTCCAAAGACTCTGAAATGTTTCACAGATGATGGTCTTCCAAACCACAATTCATAAGGGGTTTTCTCATGGTTATCTATTAGTTGTGCTTAGTTAAGGATGTGGACTAATATATATATTTCATCTCTCCAAAACTTTTATGGAAGCTTGGATTCATTTAACATAGTTCTTATAGCCTCTTGAAAAATTATGTTCTTCCTCTCCATAACTCCATTATGTTGAGGAGTTCTTGGAGCTGAGAATTGTCTCTTGATTCCATGATCTTCACAATTTTTTTTGAATTCTTTATAGGAAAATTCCCCTCCATTATCTGATCCTAAACATTTGATTTTGAGATATGTCTCATTCTCTACTTAAGTCTTGAATTCGTTGAACTTTTCAAATGCCTCATATTTTTCTTTGACAAAATATACACATGTCATCCTTTTGTAGTCATCAATGGTCAACATGAAGTAGTGTTCCCTTTGTATGCTTCTAGTCCTAGAGGGCCCACTGAGATCGGTGTAAACAATCTCCAAGGGTTTTGATGTAGAATGCTCTTGTCTTGAATCTAACTCTTTTCTTCTTTCCTAATTGAAAATGTTTGCAAACAGGATCTGAGGGTTTGATGAATTTTGGCATGTCTTTTACAACTCCCCTTTTACTAGATTTAGTTAGGTTATCAAAGCTCAAGTGTCCCAACATTTTGTGACATAGCCAACTTTCATCTACTTGACTCATATGACATTTTTCTTCTTCCTTAATATCTAAGATATACAAATTGCTTTAGGTTCTTAGTGCAATAGCAACTAATTTTCCTAATCCTTCTCTTTTTTCACATTTCTGGGAGTCAAAGATGAGTATATTCCCTTGATCACAAGTTTGGCTAACACTTAGAATATTAGGCTTTGGATTTTCAACTAGTAACACATTTTCTTCTTTGTTTTTCTTGTTTCCTAAGATGATTGTGCCTTTTCCAAGTATTTTAGCACATACATTGTCTCCAAATGTGACACTTCCTTTTTCATTCCTTGTTAGTTTGAGAAATTTACTCTTATCTCATGTCATATGTTTGGAGCATCCACTGTCAATGTACCACTGACACTTTTTTTTCTTGGCATACAAAACTACTTTTCGTTATGTATCTTCCATATGTTTTCCTTTCAATATTTTCTTATCTTGAGTGTTAAAGGAAACTGTTTTTGTGGTTAGCATGCATTCATTGGTTTGATGACCATAATTGTTGCACTTCTTCATTCAACATTGAACATTTGTAATGTAGAGAATGAATTGTAACTTTTATTCTTTGGATTATTTATGTTGCTTTTATATTTTTTATTATTTCTATGAATGTATGATTTTCCATAAGCCTTGCAATGTACCGCTTTATGTCCAAAGTTATTGTAGGAGTAGCAATATCCAAGAAAGATGTGTTGATATATCTTAGGAAGAGTTCTTCTAGCCACTATATTCCATTTGTCTTCTTTTTCTTTTGTGGGAGGTGCAGACTTTAGCTTATTATGAACAATCTCTAATGATTCCTTCTTCATATTGTTATTTTCAATTTTTAAGGTGATCTTAAGAGCATCTGCATAATTGATTTCTCTTTTTTCTGTATCTTATGTTGTAGAGGTTGATTTTTTATCATACCCAAGTCCTGTCTTATCCTTTGGTGATATTTGATGTAACATTCCACTCTGGCGCACTGAGAAAACTTATTCTTTGAGGACAATTGCTCGCAAGTGATCCAGACTATTATGATATTAAAACATTTGTCCTTGATTATGATGCGTTATGATATATGATATGATGTTTACTGCATTGACATAGACAGGTGCTATTGACTCGGTTTTACTGAGTATGCAGGGTTTTGGACCTTGAGGATGCAGAGGCATCGATGGAACCCCTTGGACTCGGAATTGAGTTAGGGAGTGTGCTATTGGGGTTTGATTGTTTTACTGTGATTTTAGTACCTTTGATTAGATGATATGATGTGGACATGTATGACATGATTGTTGATGATATAGGATGACGAAAGCTTGTCGACTAGACTCACATATGGAGTAAAGGGGCCACACATGACTACCAGAGAGGTTGAGAGAGAGGTGTGGACAACAACCCTGCCACAACCTACTAGCACTTCTGCCGTGGCTTGAATTGTAGGTTAACAAATACCTAGTTCAAGAGGACCCACGATGCCGTGAGGGCAGACTGTGACAGTCGCTCGTGATAATTCTAAGGGGAACGCAATAAGGAGGGGACCTTAGTCCTTAGAATCTCTTAGTCTCCCACAAGTTCACCTAGCGGAGTGTTGACTCCAGGGGTTATTGATGTATACCAATTAGTTAAGAGGCGAGTGGCACCCTTGGAGCATGTGGTGTGTCCTGAAGGGCACGTCGCACAAAATAAACACTAGAGGCGAGTGGCACCCTTGGAGCACGTGGTGCGTTCTGAAGGGCATGTCGTGCAAAAGAAACACTAGAGGTGAGTGGCACCCTTGGAGCACGTAGTACATCCTGAAGGGCACGTCACATTGATGATGTTAAAGGAACGAACCTAGAAGGCCCTAAGACTAATATCTCATTAAGAAATTTTAAAACAACTTCCCTAATTAAAATGTCGCCTAGTTTAGAATCTAAGTCCTAAGTCTAAAACTTTGCTAGGCGTAAAATTTTGTCAACTCATAAGAAATTATCTCTCTAAAATAATAATAATAATAAAGTTTAAAATAAAAACCACTTAAGTAATAATTGTGGACTTCATGGATTTTTGGGTAAAATGAAGAGAGTAAGAACTTAAATAAAATATGTGGAAAAAAAAGGAGGTAAAGAAGAATTTAATTAATTTAACTTGTGAAAGTGTAAAAGACATTAAATTATTAATAAAAAGGAAAAGGGGTTAATTTGTGCAGTTGCTATTTTGGCTCTAATAAAAAGGGGAAAAAAGGGAATAATAAAAATTAGGAAACTAAGGAATGGAGGAAACATAATAAGGGAAAGAGGGGAACTTATGGTAAAAAGCGAGGTCAACTTAGTAAAGAATCTGCAATTAAGAACCTTCTAAATTGAACTAAATTAGCAACTTCATTTTAGGGAAAGTATTTAAACCTGTGAGGGAATATAGGAACATCTAGGAGTAAATTTAGGAGCAAATCTAGGTGGGTGAGGGAAATAAGACAATTTAATAAATTAAGGAAAACAGTTAATGGAGAAACGTGGGGGATGGATGATTTTTATTAAAACTTAAATTAAATTAGATTTAGGGAAAGATGGAAGTTCTAAAACTCTATAAAAGAAAGGGAAGAGAAGGAAGAAAAGGGGATCGACTGTTAGCGTAACATTATGTTGTCAGATTAGTGACTTCACTGATTTACTTGTGAGGAGTTGGGATTTCCCAGCTCGGATAGGAGTGGTAGCTCGGCCTTGCGAGGCGAGATGGGAGCTAGGCGTACCATCTGGATAGTGTGTGGCCCCTTTGTGGCTTGGGGGGCTAAGGGATAAGCAGAGTACCCCTAGCATTGGCTGGGAGGTACAGGTGAGGTCTCGACGGTCAACGAGCGAGAGCGGCATGGAGCGCGCGGACATCACCCGGAGGAGGCGGTAAGGCAAAAGTATGTTTTTCATTTTGCATGATAGAAGGTATTAGGACCTTGGCCCTCTCTTATTGTTATCAGCATTATTTTTATCTTGGCTTGTGAGATGAAAACTACTTGGCTTAACTCTACATTTTTTTTTCTGTTGTATATCTTTGCGATTTTGTGGAGGATACCCACACGAATTTTGACCACTTAATCCTGCGCTTTACCTACCGTTTCCTATGTTTATGACTATGTTTGTATCACTGTGGGCATTTATGTATTACAGTGGGCATTTTTATATGACTATGGGCGTCTTATGTATTACAGTGGGTGTTTTTATATGACTGTGGGTGTTTTATATCACTGTGGGCGTTTATATATTACAGTGGGCGTTTTTATATTAATGGGGGCATTTTTATATGACCGTGGGCATTTTATATATTACTGTGGGTGTTTTATATCACTGTGGGCGTTTATATATTACAGTGGGCATTTATATATTAATGTGGGCGTTTTTATATGAATGTGGGTGTTTATATATGACTGTGGGCATTTTATATATTACTGTGGGTGTTTTATATCACTGTGGGCGTATTATATATTACAGTGGGCGTTTTTATATTAATGTGGGCATTTTTATATGACTGTGGGCGTTTATATATGACTGTGGGTGTTTTATATATTACGTGTCTTGATCTTCCTATACATGAGGTATTTTCCATGTCAAACGAAAAAGTGACTGCGCCTTTTGATGTTTGATATCCTGAGATGGAATCCTATTACCTCCCTTTACATCTTGACTATGTTTCTGATCAGGTAACCCTCTTCAACTACTTAAATGATCAGTTTTAGATGTTGTTGTTGTTTCGGCATGTAAATTTTCATAAAGATGGTGTTCCACTATTATTGTTCTTGAAGCTCGTATTGATCCTGTTTTATATGATGTTATTCATCTTGTCAGTAAGCGTTGACCTTTATTTAGTTGTCTTAAGTTACATATATCTCTGTCCAAATGTTATATATCTATGATCTTTCTCTTTAAGAAACAATAAGAAAATATTGCTAAATTGGAAAATGAGGTAAGTTATTATATGACCAATCAATGTGACCCCACTAGTTTTATAAATTATTCTTCTAAAATTCAGGACAAGCTAAACACTTGACAGAGTAATTTTTATGAGAAGGTACAAACATTCCATAACTGGGTCAGCATCATGATGTATCTTCAAAAACGCCTTTTCTATTAGAAGAGTCAATAGGAATAGGTTCATTTACAGTTCAATTATGTTGCAAGATGACAAGAATAAATGAGCAGTCTTGATCCATAGGTGTCCTACATGACCGAGGATGAGATCATTGATATTGATTGTGGTTTAGACTGTTGGAAGAATTTGGCTCAATAATCTTGTGAAAATATGGACTCTAAAATTGATGGAACCACTAAAATATGGCATGTTTAAAAGAGTACTATCAAATTGCAATTTACCTACCTTAGGTTCTATGAATGACTTCTTCAAATGAGATCAACTACTAAAGGAATCAGATCATACTATCTCTCATGATTGATACTTTCTTCTTTTGTTTCTATAATTACCATAAAATAGTTGAAGGAATACATGAAAGTCCCTTCAAGGAATAGTTTTACACTTAAATCCACTTTGTTGAAAGTGGAAAATTATATTAAGAAGTTGAAGAGGAATGTTTCCTTTCTTTGAGGTCCTCTCAATCAACATCGATTTCTACAAAAAAATTATATCAATGCCATGGTTGAAGATTGGAAGCCTTCAATGACAAGGACAAGGCCAAAGTTCAATCATTAATTAATCGAAATCAAAAGTTCAAGAAATTAGCAAAAGAATCAATCCAATTTCTTCCAGTTACTTTATTTTTATGTATAAATATGAAAATAGACAATGTAAAATAGGATTCTCAGAACTGAACTATTTGGATTTTTTTCATATTTTTAATGAAAAAAAAAACTCTTGGCCACTTTTGGAGAAACTGATTATGTGTATCTATGGTAGCTTAAAATTTTCTCTCTCTCATGCATTATTGGATACTTGTGAGATTGGGACAATATACTTGGGACTAATCTTGTTCTATTAATTCTATGTTACTTGATCTTTAAAATGGTTTCAACAAATGGATATGAAGTTCTAGATTTCTATTATAATGATACGCTATATTTCATTTACATTAAGCTATATGGGATTTGTGTATGTGTAACACTTTGAACTATTTCATGGTTATTGCTTCATTTATATCAATATATTTCATATCCATTGTGTTTTTCTTTATCTTGGCTAGGAATCATAGATTAGGACTCCACTTGTATATTGCATAGTTAGTTATAATTTAATAATTTTACTTTTATTTCCATCAAATCATTAAAGGTAACTAGGTTGTGACTAGGTGAAAATCTAGTGAGTTCACTATTCCAAATGAATTAAAGTATAATTGAGACTTTGTGTCGGGCGGGATGTAGACACCTCCATGTTCCTTAGAACAATCACCAGCCCTAAGACCTTAAATGGTTAAAATCGATGGGAACATGGGCTTGAGCGTTGCTTATGTGTCTTGGAGGTCTTAACCATTGCAAGGTAGGATGTGCGGGTAGTCAGTCTTTTTATTTGCTCGGTTGATTGTTGTTCTTTACTGGAAGATGTTGATGTGCGTCTTAGATATTTATGTTGATATCACAGTTGCATGTGTCATGATGCGTTTTCATGTGGTGGCAGAAAGTATAATGTCTTGTTACCCTTGTACACACGCACACACAAAAAAAAAATTGCACTTGTTATAAGAGGTTTGTCGGCGTAACGAGGAGGTCGTTACATATGGTATGAGAGCAGGTTCAACCCGTGACTTGGGATCACTATGGATTTCATTGTTATGATTTGATTATACTGTTGCTAATTGAGTTGACTTGTGTGCATGAAGGTAATCATGGTTGGAGGACGTCGTGGAGGCAGATGACAGGGTGCTAGGGGAGGAGGCGCGACGCCTCCAGTAGCATCCACACCTGAGGGGTCTAACCCCCTGGGAGACGAGCAGGTTCTAGGGAAGGAGCAGATAGCAGTTGGTGATGTAATCAGAATGATGAGATCCTTTCAGCACATGTTCGATTCACTGATCATCCGTTTGGACAGAGATGAGTCCAGGGCCCCGACACCCGCTGAGGTTCCGCCGCGCGCACCGACCGTTACTGGTAGCATTCATCGTGAACTCGAGAAGGTCAAATTTCCTGAGTTCTTTGGTGCCTCAGACGGTGTAGCTGCCGAGGCATGGTTGGAGAACATGCCGATGTGCTTCACACTTCGTGATTATACCTCCAAAATGAAGGTCCGCATGGTGGTCTTTCAACTGAAGGAGAGCGCTCTTCTATGGTAGAAGAAACTCCTACCACAGCTGAACATGGTGGTTGAAGACGTGTCATGGGAACTGTTCGAGGAACGATTCTGAGAGAGGTACCTTTCATAGGAATTCATTGAGCATCAGCTCAATGAGTTCAATGCCTTACGACAGGGAGGTCGTATGGTGCTCGAGTACAAGGCCTGTTTTATGGAGCTGCTCTGGTATGCTCTGCACCTTAACACAGAAAAACTTAAGGTCAACAGGTTCGTGTTTGGCCTTAATGGTAGCCTGTGTGCAAAGGTTAGGATTTTGATACCTCAAACCTTACATGATGCCATCTAGAAGGCCCTCATAGTAGTGGAGGAGCTTATCAATGGGGGTCAGACCAGGACTCTAGCGAGACCAGTAGGGCAGGTTTCATCTGGAACACAGCAACACCAGACACCAGTGAGACATACGCTGGGATATCGTGGCTTCCAGAGGGGATCCACTTTCACCACACCCTGGCGACCACCACCTCAACCGCAAATACCTTATCGAGGACCATAGCATCAGCAGCAGCGTCGCTCGCAGCAACAACAATTTAGACCTGTTCAACAGAACAGACTAGGGTTCTAGGCCGGTGGGTCGTCATCTTCTACTTTGGGTACCAGGACTACTGGGCTGAAGAAGGCGTGTTGGACATGTGGGGAGCCACACTACCAGTGCGACTGTCCTGTGGAGAGGACCAGAGCATCCAGATCAGTCAGACCCACTACAGTGGGAGATATGGGCAAGGCCCATCAGATTCATGTAGTGGTGAATAACCGCCAGGCAGAGCACCATTCGACTGTGCTCGAGACGACAGGTACCGTTGTTGACCAGACCCTCGGTGTTTTGATATATCCCAGTGCTACCAAGAGTTTCATTTCTGGTGCGGCACTAAAAAGGATTAAGTTAAAGGTAGTCGAACAGGACTATTTTAGCTTCGTAGAGATGGCTTCGGGAGCCAAACAGAAGGTTGGAGGAAAGGTTACGGGCTGTGCCCTTAACCTGGGAGAGTTTGTCATGAGGGCCAACCTGTACGTCATGATATTAGGTTCTTATGATGCCATGATTGGTATGGACTGGTTGGAGTCGCATGAGGCGATACTCAACTGTAAGACAAAACGGTTGAGCTTGGTCGATGATGAGGGACAGAGGCATGTGATTGTAGGTCAGAACTAGGGAGTTTAGCGAAGGTTCTTTTCGTCCTTACAGCTATGGAATAGTATGCACAAGGGGTGCAAGATTTATGCGATCCTTGCGTTAAACGAGAAGGGAGTAGCAGAAGGTATAGAACACCTTCTGGTGGTGAGAGAGTTTGCGGACATGTTTCCAGAGGAGTTACCTGGGATGCCACTGGAGAGAGAGTTGGAGTCTACCATAGACCTAAAACTGGGGACTGAACCGATAGCAAGAACGCCTTATCGGATGTCGACCCTAGAGTTACAAGAGTTGAAAATGCAACTGAAGGAGTTGTTGGACCTGGGATTGATACATCCTAGTGTGTCACCATGGGGTGCACCAGTTATTTTCATACGAAAGAAGGACAGATCGTGGAGGCTTTGCATCGACTACCGTCAACTGAACAAGGCCACGATCAAGAATCAATATCCCTTGCTGAGAATTGATGATATGTTTGATCAAATGAAGGGTGCGATGGTGTTCTCCAAGATCGATTTGTGATCAGGGTATCACCAGTTGCAGATTAAGGAGGATGATGTCCCTAAGACCGCTTTTAGGACGAGATTTGAACATTACGATTTTACTGTTTTACCATTTGGACTGACAAACGCTCCAGGGGTATTTATGAGTTTGATGAATGGGTTATTCCATGAATACTTGGACAATTTCGTCCAAGTATTCATTGACGATATCTTGATTTACCCTCGTACAACTAAGGAGCATAATGAGCACTTGCGCTTGGTACTACAGTGTCTACGAGGGCACAAATTGTACAGGAAGTTGTCCAAATTCTCTTTTTATCAATCGAGGATTCACTACTTAGGTCATGTCATCTCCAGCGAAGGTATCGTCGTGGATCCATCCAAGGTCGAGGCTATTATGGAATGGCCTACACCGATGAATTTCACGGAAGTGCATAGCTTTATGGGTTTAGCAGGATACTATCGACAGTTTGTCGAGGGATTTTTGAAGATAGTAAATCCGATCACGGAATTGCAGAAGAAAAACAAGAAGTTTGTTTGGACCGAGAAATGCGCGGAAGCATTTTGGAGGCTTAAAGAGTTGTTGATGACAATGTCGATACTAAAGGTCCCTGACATGGACATGGACTTCTTGGTATGCACAGATGCATACAAGGAAGGTTTAGGCGGAGTCTTGATGCAAGATGGACGAGTGATTGCTTACATTTCGAGGAAACTGAGAAGGCATGAGGAGAGCTATGTGACACACGATTTGGAGTTATTAGCCATCGTATATGCCTTGAAGGTTTGGATACACTACCTTGTTGGACAAAAATTTGAACTAAAGACTGATCATTGTGGAATACAACACCTTTTTACGCAAAGCGACCTGAATGCGCGACAATGACGTTGGTCAGAATTGCTTAGCAAGTACGACTTTGAGATTACTTACATAAAGGGAATAGTGAACCGAGTGGCAGATGCTTTGAGTTGGAGACCATGCATCTTTTTGGTGTTGCCTCTTCAGACGAATCTACGTGAGAATATTCTCACTTTACAGTGTGATGATGACTGGTACAAAGAGGTCGACGGTTTTATTGGACAAAATACAATCATGGTACCACGATAAAAGGGATTTTCATTTGATAGCGATGGTTTATTGAGGTTTAAAAGTTGGATTTACATACCGCCAAACAATGAGTTGAGGATGTTGATCCTGAGCGAGGCTCATAGAGAAGTTTACATGGCTCACCCAGGGGTCACAAAGATGAGGGCAAACCTTAAACCCTTATTCTTCTAGAAGGGAATGAAGACCGACATAGTCAACTATGTGGCCAGATGTCTAGAGTGTCAGCAGGTAAAGGCTGAACATAGACACCCAGCAGGATTACCTCAACCACATGCCATTCCAAAATTTAAATGGGAGGTTATTTCGATGGATTTTATTGTTGGATTGCCACTAATGGCAAGGAGACATGACTCGATTTTTGTAGTAGTGGACACTCTGATGAAGAGTGCTCACTTTATTCCTGTGCGTACGACATATTAGGCACCTGACATAGCTAGAGTTTTCATCAGTGAGATTGTGAGGCTACATGGCGTGCCTAAGAGGATTATATCCGATCAAGGATCGGTGTTTACTGGACGATTTTGGACGAGTTTCCAAGAGGCCTTGGGAACCCAACTTAACTTTAGTACTGTGTATCACCCAGAGACTGACGGACAGACCAGGTGAATGAACCAAACCTTGGAGGACATGTTGCGCATGTACGTTATGGACCAACAAAAGTGTTGGGAGGAATTCTTGCCACTAGTGGAGTTTGCTTACAAGAACAGTTACCAGATCACCATTAAGATGGCGCCTTTCGAGTTTCTTTACGGGAAACCGTGTCGGATGCCCTTGAGTTGGGATCATCTTGAGGATAGGGTCTTGGTGGGACCAGAAGTGATCCAAGAAATGGAAGAGAAAATGCAAACCATAAGACAAACGATTAAAGAAGCACAAGATTGAAGGAAGAGTTATGCCGATGCGCATCGAGTCGACCATAGTTACGAGGTCGACGATCGAGTCTTCCTACTGGTTAAACCGCATAAGAGTTCGATAAATTTTGGAAAGGGAGCTAAAATATCTCCTAGGTTCGTGGGACTTTTCAAGATTATGGAGAGAAAGGGGCCCGTGGCCTATCAACTAGCCTTGCCTGATTCTTTGAGGCGTATGCATGATGTTTTTCATGTATCTGTTTTGAGACATTATATTAGTTATCCTACACATGTTATTGACATGAGTTCCTTGCAATTATCGGACGAGGGAGTGCTCACGACTGAGCTGGTCCACATCTTAGATCATCGCATTCGACAGTTACGACGTTGAACAGTAGATCAGGTCAAGTTCCAGTGGGACAATTATAGTCCGCACTCGGCGACCTGGGAGGACGCATATGATATGTGCCCGCAGTTTCCATATTTGTTTGATAGATAGACTTGTGATACTGTGATACGTTTATTTCAGAATTTATACTATGAAACTTTGGGACAAAGTTTAGACCAAGAGGGGGTGTATGTAACATCTCGCTCTAGCACACTAAGAAAACTTATTCTTTGAGGACACTTGCTCGCAAGTGATCCAGACTATTACAATATTAAAAAAATTGTCCTTGATTATGATGCATTATGATAGATGATATGATGTTTACTGCATTGACATAGATAGGTGCTATTGACTTGGTTTTACTGAGTATGCAGGGTTTTGGACCTTGAGGATGCAGAGGCATCGACGAAACCCCTTGGACTCCACATTGAGTCAAGGAGTGTGCTATTGGGGTTTGATTGTTTTACTGTGATTTTATTACCTTTGATTAGATGATATGATGTGGACATGTCTGACATGATTGTTGATGATGCAGGCCGACGAAAACTTGCCAACTAGACTCACATATGGAGTAAAGGGGCCACACACGACTACCAGAGGGGTTGAGGGAGAGGTGTGGACAACAACCCTACCACAACCTTCTAGAACTCCGGTCGTGGCTCAAATTATAGGTTAACGATTACCTAGTTCGAGAGGACCCATGATGCCACAAGGGTAGACTGCGACAGTCGCTCAAGATGATTCGAAGGGGTGCGCAATAAGGTGTGAGCCTTATTCCTTAGAAGCCCTTAGTCTCCCACAAGTTCACCTGGTAGAGTGTTGAATCCAGGGGTTATTGATATTTACCATTCAGTCAAGAAGCGAGTGGCATCCTTGGAGCACATGGTGCGTCCTGAAGGGCACATCGCGCAAAATAAACACTAGAGGCGAGTGGCACCCTTGGATCATGTGGTGCGTTCTGAAGGGCACGTCATGCAAAAGAAACACTAGAGGCGAGTGGCACCCTTGGATCACGTAGTGCATCCTGAAGGGCACATCGTGTTGATGATGTTAAAGGAATGAATCTAGAAGGCCCTAAGACTAATATCTCATTAAGAAATTTTAAAACAACTTCCCTAGTTAAAATGTCGCCTAGTTCAGAATCTAGGTCCGAAGTCTAAAACTTCGCTAGGGATAAAATTTTGTCAACCCGTAAGAAATTATCTGTCTAAATAATAATAATAATAATAATAATAATAAAGTTTAAAATAAAAACCACTTAAGTAATAATTGTGGACTTCATGGATTTTTGGGTAAAATGAAGAGAGTAAGAACTTAAATAAAATATGTGGAAAAAAAGGGGGTAAAGAAGAAATTAATTAATTAACTTGTGAAAGTGTAAAAGATATTAAATTATTAATAAAAAGGAAAAGGGGTTAATTTGCGCAACTACCATTTTGGCTCTAATAAAAAGGGGAAAAAAGGGAATAATAAAAATTAGGAAACTAAGGAATGGAGGAAACATAATAAGGGAAAGAGGGGAACTTATGGTAAAAAGCGAGGTCAACTTAGTAAAGAATCTGCCATTTAGAACCTTATAAATTGAACTAAATTAGCAACTTCATTTTAGGGAAAGTATTTAAACCTGTGAGGGAATCTAGGAACACCTAAGAGTAAATTTAGGAGCAACTCTAGGTGGGTGAGGGAAATAAGACAATTTAATAAATTAAGGAAAATAGTTAATGGAGAAACGTGGGGAATGGATGACACTTGTACGAAGGAGATTTTTTAGTAGATTTTTATTAAAACTTAAATTAAATTAGATTTAGGGAAAGATGGAAGTTCTAAAACTCTATAAAAGAAAGGGAAGAGAAGGAAGAAAGGGGGATCAACTCTTAGTGTAACGTTACACTGCCGGATTAATGACTTGACTGATTTATTTGTGAGGAGTTGGGATTTCCCAGCTCGGATAGGAGTGGTAGCTCGGCCTTGCGAGGAAAGTTGGGAGCTAGATATACCATTTGGATAATGTGTGGCCCCTTTGCGGCTCGGGGGGCTAAGGGGGAAGCAGATTACCCCTAGCGTTTGTTGGGAGGTACCGATGAGGTCTTGACAGTCAGGGAGCGAGAGTGGCACGGAGCACGTGGACGTCACCCGGAGCAAGCGATCAGGAAATGGTATGTTTTTCATTTTGCATGATAGAAGGTACTAGGATCTTGGCCCTCTCTTATTGTTATCAACATTTTTTTTATCTTGGCTTGTGAGATGAAAACTACTTGGCTTAACTCTGCATTTTTTTTTCTGTTGTATATCTCTGCGATTTTGTGGAGGATACCCACACAAATTTCGACCACTTAATCCTACGTTTTACCTCATGTTTCCTATGTTTATGACTGTGTTTGTATCACTGTGGGCATTTATGTATTACAGTGGGCATTTTTATATGACTGTGGGCATTTTACGTATTACAATGGGCGTTTTTATATGACTGTGGGTGTTTTATATCACTGTGGGCATTTATATATTACAGTGGGTGTTTTTATATTAATGGGGGCATTTTTATATGATTGTGGGTGTTTATATATGACTGTGGGTGTTTTATATATTACTGTGGGTGTTTTAGATCACTGTGGGCATTTATATATTATAGTGGGCGTTTTTATATTAATGTGGTCATTTTTATATGACAGTGGGCATTTATATATGACTGTGGGCGTTTTATATATTACTGTGGGCATTTTATATCACTATGGGCATATTATGTATTACAGTGGGTGTTTTTATATTAATGTGGGCCTTTTTATGTAAGTATGGGCGTTTATATATGATTGTGGGCATTTTATATATTACGTGTCTTGATCTTGTTGTACATGAGGTATTTTTCGTGTCAAACAAAAAAGTGACTGTGCTTTTTGATGTCTGACATCCTGAGCTGGAATCCTATTAACTCCCTTTACATATTGACTATGTTTCTGATCGGGTAACCCTCTTCCACTGCTTAAATGATCAGCTTTTAGATGTTGTTGTTGTTTTAGCATGTAAATTTTCATAAAGATGGTGTTCCACTATTATGGTTCTTGAAGCTCGTATTGATCATGTTTTATATGATGTTATTCATCTTGTCAGTAAGCGTTGACCTTTATTTAGTTGTCTTAAGTTACATATATCTCTATCCAAAGGTTATATATCTATGATCTTGCTCTTTAAGAAACAGTAAGAAAATATTGCTAAATTGGAAAATGAGGTAAGTTATTATAAGACCAATCAATGTGACCCCACTAGTTTTATAAATTATTCTTATAAAATTTAGGACAAGCTCAACACTCGACAGAGTAATTTTTATGAGAAGGTATAGACATTCCATAATTGGGTCAACATCATAATGTATCTTCAAAAATGCCTTCTCTACTAGAAGAATCAATAGGACTAGGTTCATTTACAGTTCAATTATGTTGCAAGATGACAAGAATAAATGAGTAGTCTTGATCGATAGGTTGCCTACATGACCGAGGATGAGATCATTGATATTGATTGTGGCTTATACTATTGGAAGAATTTGGCTCAATAATCTTGTGAAAATATGGATTCTAAAATTGATGGAACCACTAAAATATGGCATGTTTAAAAGAGTACTATCAAATTGCAATTTACCTACCTTAGGTTCTATGAATGACTTCTTCAAATGAGATCAACTACTAAAGGAATCGGATCATACTATCTCTCATGATTGATACTTTCTTCTTTTGTTTCTATAATTACCATAAAATAGTTGAAGGAATACATGAAAGTCCCTTCAAGGAATAGTTTTACACTTAAATCCACTTTGTTGAAAGTGGAAAAATATATTAAGAAGTTGAAGAGGAATGTTTCCTTTCTTTGAGGTCCTCTCAATCAACATCGATTTCTACAAACAAATTATATCAATGCCATGGTTGAATCTTGGAAGCCTTCAATGACAAGGACAAGGCCAAAGTTCAATCATTAATTAATCGAAATCAAAAGTTCAAGAAATTAGCAAAAGAACCAATCCAATTTCTTGCAGTTACTTTATTTTTATGTATAAATATGAATATAGACAATGTAAAATAGGATTCTCGAAACTGAACTATTTGGATTTTTTTCATATTTTTAATGAAAAAAAAAACTCTTCACCACTTTTGAAGAAACTGATTATGTGTATCTATGGTAGCTTAAAAGTTTCTCGCTCTCATGCATTATTGAATACTTGTGAGATTGGGTCAATATACTTGGGACTAATCTTGTTCTATTAATGCTATGTTACTTGATCTTTAAAATGGTTTCAACAAATGGATATGAAGTTCTATCTTTCTATTATAATGATAAGCTATATTTCATTTACATTAAGCTATATGGGATTTGTGTATGTGTAACACTTTGAACTATTACATGGTTATTACTTCATTTATATCAATATATTTCATATCCATTGTGTTTTTCTTTATCTTAGCTAGGAATCATAGATTAGGAATCCACTTGTATATTGCATAGTTAGTTAGAATTTAATAATTTTATTTTTATTTCCATCAAATCATTAAAGGTAACTAGGTTGTGACTAGGTCAAAATCTAGTGAGTTCACTATTCCAAATGAATTAAAGTATAATTGAGACTTTGTGTCGGGCGGGATTTAGACACCTCCATGTTCCTCAGAACAGTCGCCAGCCCTGAGACCTTAAATGGTTAAAATCAATGGGAACCTAGGCTTGACCATTGCTTATGTGTCTTGGAGGTCCTAACCATTGCAAGGTAGGACGGGCGGGTAGTTAGTCTTTTTATTTGGTTGGTTGATTGTTGTTCTTTACTGGCATATGTTGATGTGCATCTTAGATCTTTATGTTGATATCATAGTTGCATGCATCATGATGCATTGTCATGTGGTAGTGCAGAGTATAATGTATTTTTACCCTTGTACGCATGCACACACAAAAAAAAAATTGCACTTGTTATAAGAGGTTTGTCGGCGTAACAAGGAGGTCATTACATATGGTATCAGAGTGGGTTCAACCCATGACTTGGGATCGCTACGAGTTTCGTTGTTATGATTTGATTATACTATTGCTAATTGAGTTGATTTGTGTGTGTGCAGGTAATCATGGTTAGAGGACACCGTGGAGGTAGAAAATGGGGTGCTAGGGGAGGAGGCACGATGCCTCCAGTAGCATCCACACGTGAGGGGTCTAACCCCCAGGGAGACGAGCAGGTTCTAGGGAAGGAGAAGATAATTGTTGGTGATGTAATCGGAATGATGAGATCCTTTCAGCACATGTTCGAGGCTCTGATCAGTCGTTTGGATAGAGATGAGGCCAGGTTGCTGGCACCCACTGAGGTTTCGCCGCTCGCACTAGCCGTTGCTGGTAGCATTCACCGCGAACTTGAGAAGGTCAAATTTCCCGAGTTCTTTGGTGCCCTGGACAGCGCAGCCGCCGAGGCATGGTTGGAGAACATGGCGATGTGCTTTGCACTTCACGATTATACCTACAAACTAAAGCTCCACATGGCGGTCTTTCAACTGAAGGGGAGCGCTCTTCTATGGTGGAAGACGCTCCTACCGCAGTTGAACATGGCCATTGAAGATGTGTCATGGGAACTGTTTAAGGAATGGTTCCGAGAGAGGTACCTTTCAGAGGAATTCATTGAGTGTCAACTCAATGAGTTCAACGCCTTACGACAGGGATGGCGTATGGTGCCTGAGTACGAGGCCCATTTTATGGAGCTTCTCCGATATGCTCCGCACCTTAACACAAAAAAACTTAAAGTCAACAGGTTCGTTTTTGGCCTTAACGACAGCCTGCATTCAAAGGTTAGGATTTTGATACCTCAAACCTTACACGATGTCGTCCATAAGACCCTCATAGCAGAGGAGGACCTTATCAGTGGGGGTCGGACCAGGACTCCAGGGAGACCAGCAGGGCAGGTTTTATCTGAAACACAACAACACCAAACACCAGCGAGACATACGCCAAGATATCGTGGCTTCCAGAGGGGATCCACTTTCACCACATCCCGACAACCGCTTCCTCAGCCGCGAATACCTTATCAGGGATCATAGCATCAGCAAAAACGTCGCCCGCAACAACAACAGTTTAGGCCTGTTCAGCAGAACATACCAGGGTTCTAGGCCGATGGGATGTCATCTTCTACTTCGGGTACCAGGACTACTGGGCCGAAGAAGGGGTGTTGGATGCGTGGGGAGCCACACTACCAGTGCAATTGTCCTATGGAGAGGACCAGAGCATCCAGATCAGTCGGACCCACTACAATGGGAAGTATGGGCAAGGCCCATCAGATTCATGCATCGGTGAATAACCCCCAGGTAGAGCATCGGTCAACTATGCTCGAGATGACAGGTACTGTCGCTGACCAAACCCTTAGTGTTTTGATAGATCTCGGTGCTACCGAGAGTTTCATTTCTGGTGCGGTGCTAAAAAGGATTAAGGTAAAGGTAGTATAACATGATGAGTTTAGCTTTGTAGAGATGGCTTCGGGAGCCAAACAGAAGGTTGGAGGAAAGGTTACAGGATGTGCCCTTAACCTGGGAGAGTTTGTCACAAGGGCCAACCTGTAGGTCACGATATTAGGATCTTATGATGTTGTGATTGGTATGGACTAGTTGGAGTCGCATGAGGTGATACTCAACTGTAAGACAAAACGATTGAGCTTGGTCGATGACGAGGGACAGAGGCATGTGATTGTAGGCCGGAACCAGGGAGTTTCCCTAAGGTTCATTTCTTCCTTACAGCTATGGAAGAGTATACACAAGGGTGCAAGCTTTATGCGATCCTTGCGTTGAATGAGAAGGGAGTAGCGGAAGGTCTAGAACACCTTCTGGTGGTGAGAGATTTTGCAGACGTGTTTCCGGAGGATTTACCTAGGATGTCGCCAAAGAGAGAGTTGGATTTTACCATAGACCTAAAACTAGGGACTGAATCGATAGCAAGAATGCCTTATCATATGTCGACCCTGGAGTTACAAGAGTTGAAAATGCAGCTGAAGGAGTTGTTGGACCTGGGACTGATACGTCCTAGTGTGTCACCGTGGGGTGCACCGGTTATTTTCATACTAAAGAAGGACAGATCGTGGAGGATTTTCATCGACTACCATCAAATGAATAAGGCCACGATCAAGAATCAATATCCCTTTCCAAGAATTGATGATCTGTTCGATCAAATGAAGGGTGCGATGGTGTTCTCCAAGATCGATTTGTGATCAGGGTATCACCAGTTGTGGATTAAGGAGGATGACGTCCCTAAGACCATATTTAAGATGATGTTTGGACATTATGATTTTACTGTTTTACTGTTTGGACTGACAAACGCTCCAGTGGTATTTATGAGTTTTATGAATGGGGTGTTCCGCGAATACTTGGACAAGTTCGTCCAAGTATTCATTGACGATATCTTGATTTACTCTCGTATGACTGAGGAGCATGATGAGAACTTGCGCTTGGTACTACAGTGTCTGCAAGGGCACAAATTGTATGGGAAGTTGTCCAAATGCTCTTTTTATCAATCAAGGATTCACTACTTAGGGCATGTCATCTCTAGCAAAGGTATCATCGTGGATCCAGCCAAGGTCGAGGCTGTTATGGAATGGCCTACATCGACGAATGTCACGGAAGTGCGTAGCTTTATGGGTTTACCATGATACTATCTATGGTTTGTCGAGGGATTTTCGAAGATAGCAAATCCGATCACGGAATTGTAGAAGAAAAATAAGAAGTTTGTTTGGAATGAGAAATGCATGGAAGCATTTCGGAGGCTTAAAGAGTTGTTGACGATAGCGCCGATACTAAAGGTCCCTGACATGGACGCAAACTTCTTGGTATGCACAGACGCATCCAAGGAAGGTTTAGGCGGAGTCTTGATGCAAGATGGATGAGTGATTGCTTACATTTCAAGGAAACTGAGAAGGCATGAGGAGAACTACGCGACACATGATTTGGAGTTATTAGCCATCGTATATTCCCTTAAGGTTTGGAGACACTACCTTGTTGGATGAAAATTTGAACTAAAGACCTGATCATTGTGGACTACAACACATTTTTACGCAAAGAGACGTGAATGTGTGACAATGACGTTGGTTAGAATTGCTTAGAGAGTACAAATTTGAGATTACTTACATAAAGGGAACAGTGAACCGAGTGGCGGATGCTTTGAGTCGGAGACCACACATCTTTTCAGTTTTGCCTCTTCAGACGAATCTATGTGAGAATATTCTCACTTTAAAGCGTGATGATGACTGGTACAAAGAAGTCGAGGGTTTTATCGGACAAAACACAATGATGGTACCACGATACGAGGGATTTTCATTTGATAGCGATGGTTTATTGAGGTTTAAAAGTCGGATTTACGTACAACCAAATGATGAGTTGAGGATGTTGATTCTGATCAAGGCTCATAGATCAGCATACATGGCTCACCCAGGGGTCACGAAGATGAGGGTAGACCTTAAAGCCTTATTCTTCTGGAAGGGAATGAAGGCCGACATAGTCAACTATGTGGCCAGATGTCTAGAGTGTCAGCAGGTAAAGGCTGAACATAGACACCTAGAAGGATTACTTCAACAACATGCCTTTCCAGAATCGAAGTGGGAGGTTATTTCGATGGATTTTATTGTTGGATTTCCACTGATGGAAAGGAGACATGATTCAATTTTTGTAGTAGTAGACACTCTGACGAAGAGTGCTCACTTTATTCCTATGCGTATGACGTATCAGGCACCTAACATAGCTAGAGTTTTCATCAGTGAGATTGTGAGGCTGCATAACGTGCCTAAGAGGATTATATCCGATCAAGGATCGGTGTTTATTGGACGATTTTGGATGAGTTTCCAAGAGGCCTTAGGAACCCAACTTAACTTTAGTACTGCGTATCACCCAGAGACTAACGGACAGACCGAGCAAATGAACCAAACCTTGGAGGACATGTTGCGCATGTATGTGATGGACCAACAAAAGTGTTGGGAGGAATTCTTTCCACTAGTGGAGTTTGCTTATAACAGTATTTAGCAGAGCACCATTAAGATGGCACCTTTTGAGTTTCTTTATTGGCAACCGTGTCGGATGCCCTTGAGTTGGGATCGGCTTGAGGATAGGGTCCTGGTGGGACTAGAAGCGATCCAAGAAATGGAAGAGCAAATGTAAACCATAAGACAAAGGATTAAAGAAGCACAGGATCGACATAAGAGTTATGCCGATGCGCATCGAGTCGACCATAGTTACGAGGTCGACAATCGAGTCTTCCTACGGGTTAAACCGCATAATAGTTCGATCAATTTTGGAAAGGGAGATAAACTCTATTCTAGGTTCATGAGACCTTTCCAGATTGTGGAGAGAAAGGGGTCTGTGGCCTATCGAATAGCCTTGTCTGATTCTTTGAGGCGTATGCACGATGTTTTTCATTTATCTGTTTTGAGAAATTATATTAGTGATTCTACACATGTGATTGACATCAGTTCCTTGCAGTTATCAGATGAGGGAGTGCTCACGGCTGAGCCAGTCCGCATCCTAGATCATCGTGTTCGACAGTTACGACGTCAAATGGTAGATCAGGTCAAGGTCCAGTGGGACAATTATAGTCCGCACTCAGTGACCTGGGAGGACACATATGATATGCGCCAGCAGTTTCCATCTTTGTTTGATAGATAGACTTATGATATTGTGATATGTTTATTTCGGCATTTATACTATGAAACTTCGGGACGAATTTTAGACCAAGAGGGGTTGTATGTAACATCCCGCTCTGGCGCAGTGAGAAAACTTATTCTTTGAGGACACTTGCTCGCAAGTGATCCAGAATAATATGATATTAAAACATTTGTCTTTGATTATGATGCATTATGATAGATGATATGATGTTTACTACATTAACATAGATAGGTGCTATTGACTCGGTTTTACTGAGTATGCAGGGTTTTGGACCTTGAGGATGCAGAGGCATCGACGAAACCCCTTGGACTCCAGATCGAGTCAGGGAGTGTGCTATTGGGGTTTGATTGTTTTACTGTGATTTTAGTACCTTTGATTAGATGATATGATGTGGACATGTCTGACATGATTGTTGATGATGCAAGCTGACGAAATCTTGGCGACCAGACTCACATATGGAGTAAAGGGGCCACACACGACTACCAGAGAGGTTGAGGGAGAGGTGTGGACAGAAGCCCTGCCACAGCCTACTAGTACTCCCGTCGTGGCTCGAACTATAGGTTAACAATTACCTAGTTCGAGAGGACCCACGATGCTGCCAAGGCAGACTGTGATAGTTGCTCGCGATGATTCTAAGGGGCGCGCAATAAGGCGTGGGCCTTATTCCTTAGAAGTCCTTAGTCTCCCACAAGTTCACCTCACGGAGTGTTGACTCCAGGGGTTATTGATGTCTATCAGTCAGTCAAGAGGCGAGTGGCACCCTTGGAGCACATGGTGCGTCTTGAAGGGCACATCGCGCAAAAGAAACACTAGAGGCGAGTGGCACCCTTGGAGCACGTGGTGCGTTCTGAAGGGCACGTCGCGCAAAATAAACACTAGAGGCGAGTGGCACCCTTGTAGCATGCGTTGCATCCTGAAGAGCATGTCCCGTTGATGATGTTAAAGGAATGAACCTAGAAGGCCCTAAGACTAATATCTCATTAAGAAATTTTAAAACAACTTCCCTACTTAAAATGTCACCTAGTTCAAAATCCGAGTCCTATGTCTAAAACTTCGCTAGGGGTAAAATTTTGTCAACCCGTAAGAAATTATCTCTCTAAAAATAATAATAATAAAGTTTAAAATAAAAACCACTTAAGTAATAATTGTGGACATCATGGATTTTTGGGTAAAATGAAGAGAGTAAGAACTTAAATAAAATATGTGGAAAAAAAAGGAGGTAAAGAAGAATTTAATTAATTAACTTGTGAAAGTGTAAAAGATATTAAATTATTAATAAAAAGGAAAAGGGGTTAATTTGTGCAACTTCCATTTTGGCTCTAATAAAAAGGGGAAAAAAGAGAATAATAAAAATTAGGAAACTAAGGAATGGAGGAAACATAATAAGGGAAAGAGGGGAACTTATGGTAAAAAGTGAGGTCAACTTAGTAAAGAATCTGCAATTAAGAACCTTCTAAATTGAACTAAATTAGCAAATTCATTTTAGGGAAAGTATTTAAACCTATGAGGGAATCTAGGAACACCTAGGAGTAAATTTAGGAGCAACTCTAGGTGAGTGAGGGAAATAAGACAATTTAATAAATTAAGGAAAATACTTAATGGAGAAACGTGGGGAATGGATGACACTTGTACGAAGGAGATTTTTTAGTAGATTTTTATTAAAAATTAAATTAAATTAGATTTAGGGAAATATGGAAGTTCTAAAACTCTATAAAAGAAAGGGAAGAGAAGGAAGAAAGGGGGGTCATCTATTAGCGTAAGGAAGATTAGGGACTTGACAGATGTACTTGTGAGGAGTTGGGATTTCCCAGCTCGGATAGGAGTGGTAGCTCGGCCTTGCGAGGTGATATGGGAGCTAGACGTACCATTTGAATAGTGTGTGGCCCCTTTGCGGATCAGGGGGATAAGGGGGAAGAAGAGTACCCCTAGCGTTGGCTGGGAGTTTCCGGTGAAGTCTCGATGGTCGGTGAACGAGAGCGGCATGGAGCGCGCGGACGTCACCCGGAGCAGGCAATCAGGCAACAATATGTTTTTCATTTTGCATGATAGAAGGTACTAGGACCTTGGCCCTCTCTTATTGTTATCAGCATTTTTTTATCTTGGCTTGTGAGATGAAAACTACTTGGCTTAACTCTGCATTTTTTTTTTCTATTGTATATCTCTGTGATTTTGTGGAGGATACCCACACAAATTTTGACCACTTAATCCTACGTTTTACCTACCGTTTCCTACGTTTATGACTATGTTTGTATCACTGTGGGTGTTTATGTATTATAGTGGGCGTTTTTAATTAATGTGGGCGCTTTTATATGACTGTGGGAGTTTTATGTATTACAGTGGGCATTTTTAATTAATGTGGGCGTTTTTATATGACTGTGGGCATTTTATATATTATTATGGGCATTTATATATTACAGTCGGCGTTTTTATATTAATGGATATGTTTTTATATGACTATGGGCATTTATATATGACTGTGGGCATTTTATATATTACTGTGGGCGTTTTATATCACTGTGGGCATTTATATATTACAATGGGCGCTTTTATATTAATGTGAGCGTTTTTATATGACTGTGGACGTTTATATATGACTGTGGGCGTTTTATATATTAATGTGGGCATTTTATATCACCGTGGGTGTATTATATATTACAGTGGGCTTTTTAATATTAAGGTGTGCATTTTTATATGACTATGGGCATTTATATATGACTGTGGGCATTTTATATATTACGTGTCTTGATCTTCCTATACATGAGGTATTTTCCATGTCAAATGAAAAAGTGACTGCGTCTTTTGATGTCTGACATCTTGAGATGGAATCCTATTACCTCCCTTTACATCTTGACTATGTTTCTGATCGAGTAACCCTCTTCCACTACTTAAATGATCAACTTTTAGATGTTGTTGTTGTTTCGGCATGTAAATTTTCATAAAGATGGTGTTCCACTATTATGGTTCTTGAAGCTCATATTGATCATGTTTTATATGATGTTATTCATCTTGTCAGTAAGCGTTGACCTTTATTTAGTTTTCTTAAGTTACATATATCTTTTTCCAAAGGTTATATATCTATGATCTTGCTCTTTAAGAAATAGTAAGAAAATATTGCTAAATTGGAAACTGAGGTAAGTTATTATAAGACCAATCAATGTGACCCCACTAGTTTTATAAATTGTTATTCTAAAATTTAGGACAAGCTAAACACTCGACAGAGTAATTTTTATGAGAAGGTACAAAAATTCCATAACTGGGTTAACATCATGATGTATCTTCAAAAATACCTTCTCTACTAGAAGAATCAATAGGAATAGGTTCATTTACAGTTCAATTATGTGGCAAGATGACAAGAATAAATCAACAGTATTGATCCATAGGTTGCCTACATGACCAAGGATGAGATCATTGATATTGATTGTGGCTTAGACTGTTGGAAGAATTTGGCTCAATAAGCTTGTGAAAATATGGATTCTAAAATTGATGGAACCACTAAAATATGGCATGTTTAAAAGAGTACTATCAAATTGAAATTTACCTACCTTAGGTTCTAATGAGATCAACTACTAAAGGAATCGGATCATACTATCTCTCATGATTGATACTTTCTTCTTTTGTTTCTATAATTACCATAAAATAGTTGAAGGAATACATGAAAGTCCCTTCAAGGAATAGTTTTACACTTAAATCCACTTTGTTGAAAGTGGAAAAATATATTAAGAAGTTGAAGAGGAATGTTGCCTTTCTTTGAGGTCCTCTCAATCAACATCGATTTCTACAAACAAATTATATCAATGCCATGGTTGAAGCTTGGAATCCTTCAATGACAAGGACAAGGCCAAAGTTCAATCATTAATTAATCGAAATCAAAAGTTCAAGAAATTATCAAAAGAATCAATCCAATTTCTTGCAGTTACTTTATTTTTATGTATAAATATGAATATAGACAATGTAAAATAGGATTCTCAAAACTGAACTGTTTGGATTTTTTTCATATTTTTAATGAAAAAAATAACCTCTTCGCCACTTTTGGAGAAACTGATTATGTGTATCTATGGTAGCTTAAAATTTTCTCGCTCTCATGCATTATTGAATACTTGTGAGATTGGGTCAATATAATTGGGACTAATCTTGTTCTATTAATGCTATGTTACTTGATCTTTAAAATGGTTTCAAGAAATGGATATGAAGTTCTAGCTTTCTATTATAATGATAAGCTATATTTCATTTACATTAAGATATATGGGATTTTTGTATGTGTAACACTTTGAACTATTTCATGGTTATTAATTCATTTATATCAATATATTTCATATCCATTGTGTTTTTCTTTATCTTGGCTAGGAATAATAGATTAGCACTCCACTCGTATATTGTATAGTTATTTAGAATTTAATAAGTTTATTTTTATTTCCATCAAATCATTAAAGGTAACTAGGCTGTGACTAGGTCAAAATCTAGTGAGTTCACTATTCCAAATGAATTAAAGTATAATTGAGACTTTGTGTCGGGCGGGATGTAGACACCTCCATGTTCCTCAGAATAGTTGCCAGCCCTGAGACCTTAAATGGTTAAAATCGATGGGAACCTGGGCTTGAGCGTTGCTTATGTGTCTTGGAGTTCCTAACCAATGCAGGGTAGGATGGGTGGGTAGTCAGTCTTTTTATTTGGTCGGTTGATTGTTGTTCTTTACTGGCAGATGTTGATGTGCGTCTTAGATCTTTATGTTGATATCACAGTTGCATAATTATTGATGCGTCGTCATGTGGTGGTGCAGAGTATAATTTCTTGTTACCCTTGTACACATGCACACACAAAAAAAAAATCGCACTTGTTATAAGAGGTTTGTCGGCGTAACAAGGAGGTCATTACATCTGACTATTCATAATGTCATCCAATATTTTTGAACTTTTTTCTAATCTTGAGTGATTCTTTCCTTTCTCAAATTCCTTTTTCAAAAGGACAATTTTAGCTTCTAACTTCTCACATTCTTGTTGTTTTTAATTAAGTTCTTTAGTTAAGGTATTTTCTATTCTTTTGTCTTCTTGGAGTTGTGATGCAGGAGCATCCACACCTCATCAAGCGAGCCAGTGCGTGGATAAAGAGATACAGTTGGGCAGTGCCATCACATATGTTTTTGAAATACTTTGGAAAGTTGTTGCACCGTCATTTGAATGAAAACATTCATAACAAAGCGCACTTGTACATTGTAATGGACCTTGAGCAGATAAGCTCTCATCCTTAGGTAGTTGAGGCACTTATTAGATTTAGTGCAGGTAGATAAGATAATTAAGTCTAGATTAGACAGTTTTTCTTTTGAGAGGGAAAACGGAATATAGGCACCCTCCTTTGTATTATTGTATTCATTCAGATTAGCATTGGAAATAACATTAGCATTCAGGAGCAAGAAGAGCAGAGTAGAGAACTTGTGAAGAAATCCCCCTGTATAGAGATTGAATTAACAGGAAAGTCTTGATTCAATTCCATGGATGTGTTTATTCTCTGTGTGTTGTTGGCATTATGCCTTTGCATATTTTCTTCTTGTTACATATTTCTTTCATATGTTGTGTATGTGATTTTATGGAAGAATTGAAATCTGAATGTCTAAGTGAATGATTTTTAATTGTTTCTCTAAGTGAACCAGAGAATTCCTGCAAGGGTGCAGTTAACTTTGTCCGCAAGGAATGCGTGACTGCAGGGTTGCTTGGAGGAAGCCTTTATCCTCATCTCAGGAGTGCAAGTTTGGCATTAGAGCCGTGCAAGGTGGGCGCAAGCTAGGAGTAGATTCAGAGTTGTGATTCTAAGTGGAAAGTGGGTGGAAGACAGAACGGAGAAGTCACCAGTCGCGAGGAATAGTCGTAGGTTGGAGAACCATCTCGTAGAGAGACACCCCTTGTTTCGAAGGTGCAGCAAGGATAAAGGGGACGCGAAGTCTACAGAGTGAACAGAAGAAATTTCGAAGGTTGGGGAAAGTAGAAGCATCGAAAGAATCACAAGGAGCGCGACTCAAGGCCGTGGATTGGGCATTTCGGGAGCTCGTTAAGTAAAGCTCTTGATTCATGTGGAGTAAATCGCGGGATCGTGAGAAGCGAAGTCTCGGCGTTTTTGCACATGGAATGATTCATAGTCAAGTTGACGCAGCGAGAAATCTCGGGACATCGGGTCTCGGGAGTTGAAGGGACAAGCATTTGGTCTCGCTAGTCGCGAGGTCGCGGGGAAGCGAGGTCGGGAGATCGGCATCTCGGATCTTGGGGGTTTTGAACCCGAGGGCTTAGTACCCCGATCGGCGAAAAGCGATAAAGCGAAGGTCCCGATAAGCGAGAAGAAAGTCAGCATTGACTTACCTCAGGTCTTGGGGGTCCGAAGGGACATCATCTGACCATTGAATTCACGAGAGTCGATATTTCGACCTCTCCTATTAAGTCACCACGGGAGTAGGGTTGAAAGAACTGTGGGTTGCAAACTTCCGATAAGGAAGTAGAAGAGTCTTAGAACTCTTAGGGCCAAGAGGAAGAGGGTCTTGGTGGATGCGGTTGCCGATGAGGGAAGCTTGCATCAGAGTGGTATCAGAGCCTGAAGATGTTGTCTGTATATTTCAGGCGAGAGGAGTGAAGGAAGAAAGGAAAGCAATTTGATACTCACGACTTGCGTCAGAGTGGTATTAGAGCGGGTGTATCTTTGCTTTCTGTAGCAGGGACAGAGATTCACCATGTCGCCGAGACGGGAAAAGCAGTAACCTGATCGTGAAGACAAGGATGCGCGAAGAAGGGGTAGACAAGCAGGGAACCCAGAGATAGAAAGATAGATGTGAGATCTCAAAGCAAGGCTCGAGGAGATGGAAACCACACAAAGATGTGGAGTCGACATAGGAGATTTCAGCGATTCCGAGGTGGAAGAGGAAGCTGGACACGATGCTGAAGAAGTCACGGCAGAGGATGCATCAACAGAAAGGCTGATCAGAGCCATTTTGAGAATGAGCTCGAAGACGAAGATGGACATTCCCATTTATGAGGGAATTCTAAATGCAGAAGAGTTGTTGGATTGGATCCGAGCACTCGATACCTACTTCGATTATGAGGATATCGAAGAGGACAAGAAAGTGAGACATGCTGTCACTAAGTTGAAAGGACATGCAACCTTATGGTGGGATGAGTTGCAGGCTGATAGGCGCTCCAAAGGCAAACAAAAGATCAAGAGCTGGGATAGGATGATCGCTAAGATGAAAGCGAATTTCATTCCCAGAGACTACCAGATCACTCTGTTCAGGCGCATGCAGAACCTGAGACAGAAGTTGATGACGGTGAAAGGGTACACCGAGGAGTTCTATAGGCTAAACATCCGAGCAGGTCATCAGGAGAGTGATGACGAAAAGGTGGTGAGATACCTGAATGGGTTGAGGTATGACATTCAGGATGAGCTAAGCATGGTTACCATCCGAACATTTAAGGATTCATACCAGATGGCTTTAAAAGGCGAGGATAAACTGAGCCGCAAGCAGGGACAGCGAGGGTGAGGACGGAGTCAGCCCCGAAGCAAAGCAGTTGCCCAAGAGAAAATTCAAAAGCCCAAGGAGGAGTGGAAAAGACCTCAGGGAAAGGCTGAAAGAGGTGGAACCTCACAGCAAAGGCAACAATATACTGAGCTGAGGAGGCAGCAAGATGATCAGCAAGGAGGATATGCTGATGTGAACGCATTTCCTCGTACCAGAGGTAGAGGAAGAGGCAGAGGAGGAGTTATCACATGTTTTACGTGTGGTAAAGGCGGACAAAAAGCCGTGGACTGTCCAGAGAGGAAAATGGACCGAGGAAAAGCCCACATCACTGAGGCACAGAGGCATGATGCTGAGAATGAAGATGAAGACACTGGAAGTGGGAAGTCACTCACGGTGCACAAAGTTCTCTTGAAGCCTGAGAAAGAGGTGGAGAACACAGCTCAAAGATGTCGACTGTTTAGGACCACATGCAAGACCAAGGGCTGGAAATGCAAGTTCATCGTGGACAGCGGAAGCACCGATAATCTCATTTCAAACGAGATGGTGGAGAAATTTGAGTTGAAGACGAACAGACACCCGAGTCCATACAAAGTGTCATGGCTGCAGGAAGGGCACCAGGTAAGTGTTACGAGACAATGCTTGGTTGAATTTAAAATGGGTGAGTATAAAGATAAAATTTTGTGTGATGTCATTCCCATGGATGTCTGTCATCTATTATTGGGAAGACCATGGCAGTTCGATAGAAATGTTGTTCATGACGGGAGGATGAACACATACACCTTAGAGAAGGATGGGAGAACACACAGGCTACTTCCGATAAATGAAAAAGAAGTGAAACCGGAAGTTAGCAGCACTATACTTCTCATGAGTGGAAAAGAGCTTCTCACGGAGATGGAGAAGAATGAAGATCCACAATTCTTTGTGGTCAGGAAGCCGAGAATTGTCCTGACAAGCACAAGAGTGGATGATTTTCCAGAGGAGATTCAACAACTGTTGGGAGAGTTCGCTGATATCATCGTGGACGAACTACCTCATTCGTTGCCACCGGTGCGGAGTGTGAGTCACCACATTGACCTCATACCCGGAGCAAGTTTTCCAAACAAGGCAGCCTACAGGTTGACACCTCAGGAGAATGAGGAGGTAAAAAGGCAGGTACAGGATCTACTGGATAAAGGACTAGTGAGGGAGAGCCTTAGTCCGTGTGCCGTTCCAACGGTACTGAGTCCGAAGAAGGATGGAGGCTGGAGAATGTGTACAGACTCCAGGGCAATAAATAAAATCACCATCAGGTACAGATTTCCACTGCCGAGAATGGATGACTTGATGGATTGCCTAAGTGGGGCAAATTATTTTTCGAAGATTGACCTCAAGAGAGGATATCATCAGATCCGGATGAGAGAGGGAGATGAATGGAAAACAACATTCAAAACAACCGAGGGTTTGTACGAATGGCTGGTCATGCCGTTTGGGTTAACAAATGCGTCGAGCACTTTCATGAGGCTAATGAATGAAGTCCTGCGGGAATTCATTGGCAAATTTGTTGTTGTATACCTTGATGATATTTTGATTTTCAGCAAAACGAAGGCTGAGCGCTTGAGGCATTTAGCTATTGTGATGAGAAGGTTACAACAGGAGAAGTTGCTGATCAATTTGAAGAAATGTTCATTCATTCAGACAGAGCTCATTTATTTGGGCTTTGTAATTTCGGAAAATGAATTGAAGATGGATCCTGAGAAGGTTGAAGTAATCAGGAATTGGCCATCGCCGAGGAATGTTTTTGAGGTAAGGAGCTTTCATGGTTTAGCTAGTTTCTACAGGAAGTTCATTCGAAATTTCAGTGGAATTAGCGCCGCAATGATGGACACCGTGAAGAAGCGGCATAAAGTTTTTCAATGGACAGCAGAGGCTGAAAGGAGCTTCAATCTGTTGAAGCGAAAGATAACAGAGCAGCCGGTGCTAGTGCTGCCTGATTTTCAGAAGACCTTCCAGGTGAAGTGTGATGCAAGTGGATATGTTGTTGGAGGGGTCTTGAGTCAGGATGACAGACCTGTTGCATATTTCAGCGAGAAATTGGATGATACGAAGCAGAAATACTCCACGTATGTCAAGGAGTTCTATGCCATCATACAGGCATTGAAGAAGTGGAGGCATTACTTGATACCCAAGGAATTCATTTTGTACAGTGATAATCATGCACTGCAGTTCATAAGTCAGTAGGAAAAGTTGAATCAGAAGCATGCAAAATGGGTGGAATATATGCAGAATTTCACATTCGTGATCAAACACATGTCGGGGATTGCTAACAATGTAGCAGATTCTTTGAGCAGAAAATGCTTACTGCTGCAGGAATTCAGGGTCAAGACCTTGGGTTTTGAAAACCTGAAGGATATGTATGCAGGTGATGATGATTTCGGGAAAGCATACGAAACAGCCGAGAACCCAGTTCTCAGGGATAGGAGTCCGTGGATTGACTACCTGATCCAGGATGGATTTCTTTTCAAAGGCAATCAACTATGTATTCCAAATTGCTCTATGAGAGAGAATTTGGTAAAGGAGAAGCATAGCGGAGGCTTAGCAGGTCATTTCGGGCATGACAAAACATTCGCCAAGCTGAGCAAATCGTATTTTTGGCCAGGGATGCGCGCTGATGTCAAACGATTTGTTGACCGGTGCAGGATATGTCAAATCGCGAAGGGCCGAAAGCAGAACACAGGGTTCTATCAGCCATTGCCCATACCTGAAAGGCCATGGGAGGCCATCAGCATGGACTTTATTTTGGGATTACTGAGAACACCGAGAGGAGTGGATTCCATCTTTGTGGTAGTGGACAGGTTCTCAAAAATGGCACATTTCATACCGTGTCATAAGACCAGCGATGCGACCCACATCGCGAATTTATTTTTCAAAGAGATTGTGCGATTGCATGGATTGCCGAGAAGCATAGTCTCGGATCGGGATACAAATTTCATAGGTCATTTCTGGAGGACGCTATGGAAGAAGTTGGGGACTGACTTGGCATTCAGTTCTGCTTACCATCCACAGACCGATGGATAGACCGAGGTGGTAAACAGGATCTTGGGAGATCTATTGAGAAGCCTGGTGACGGAGCATCACACCAGTTGGGATCATATCCTACCACAAGCAGAATTGGCGTACAACGATTCGGTGAATCGGAGTACAGGTAAGAGTCCATTTCAAATTTTGTATGGGACACAGCCAAGGGGAGTGTCTGAGCTCAGGGAGCCAGAACAGGCTGAGACTAGCAGTGTGAGAGCTGAAGAATTCGCTGAGGCGATGCAAGAACTTCACGCAGAGGTGAAGCAGCGAATGCAAAAGACAAATCAGGAGTATAAGCGCTGAGCCGATCAGAGGAAGAGGCAGCTTCAGTTTGAAGTTGGGGACATGGTTTTGGCGCACTTAAGGAGAGAAAGGTTACCAAGGGGAACATACAACAAGCTCAAGATGAAGAAGATCGGGCCATGCAAAGTCCTGAAGAAGTTCGGGGAGAATGCCTATGAGCTTGAGTTGCCGGATGGCATCGGGATATCTTTGATTTTCAATATTTCGGATTTATACCCCTACAGGGCTGAGGATGCAGGAGTCGGACTGGAGGAACCGATGATCCAGTGGAAGAAACAATTACCAGTTGCATAGAAACCTCAGATGGAGTGCATACTGGATAAAAAAGTAGGCAGAAAGACCAGGAGAAAGTAGTATTTTGAATACCTGGTGAAGTGGAAGAACCACCCAGTGGAGGATTCAAGCTAGGAGATAGAGGTGGTGATCCAAAAACATGGGCACACGATACAGGAGCTCATGGACAGGATCCCATGAATTCTTTTGAGCCGAGGAGTATGATGCAGGAGCATCCACACCTCATCAAGCGAGCCAGCGCGTGGATAAAGAAATACAGCTGGGCAGTGCCAGCACATATGTTTTTGAAATACTTTGGAAAGTTGTTGCGCTGTCATTTGAATCAAAACATTCATAACAAAGAGCACTTGTACATTGTAACGGACCTTGAGAAGATAAGCTCTCGTCCTTAGGTAGTTGAGGCACTTATTAGATTTAGTGCAGGTAGATAAGATAATTAAGTCTAGATTAGACAGTTTTGCTTTCGAGAGGTAAAATGGAATATAGGCACCCTCCTTTGTATTATTGTATTCATTCATATTAGCATTGGAAGCAGCATTAGCATTCAGGAGCAAGAAGAGCAGAGCAGAGAACTTGTGAAGAAATCCCCCTGTATAGAGATTGAATTAACAGGAAAGTCTTGATTCAATTCCATGGATGTGTTTATTCTCTGTGTGTTGTTGGCATTATGCCTTTTCATATTTTCTTCTTGTTACGTATTTATTTCATATGCTGTGTATGTGATTTTATGGAAGAATTCAAATATGAATGTCTGAGTGAATGAGTTTTAATTGTTTCTCTAAGTGAACCAGAGAATTCCTGCAAGGGTGCAGTTAAATTTGTCCGCAAGGAATGCGTGACTGCAGGGTTGCTTGGAGGAAGCCTTTATCCTCATCTCAGGAGTGCAGGTTTGGCATTAGAGCCGTGCAAGGTGGGCGCAGGCTAGGAGTAGATTCAGAGTTGTGATTCTGAGTGGAAAGTGGGTGGAAGACAGAACGGAGAAGTCACCAGTCGCGAGGAATAGTCGTAGGTTGGCGAACCATCTCGTGGAGAGACACCCCTTGTTTCGAAGGTGCAGCAAGGATAAAGGGGACGCGAAGTCTACAGAGTGAACAGAAGAAAGTTCGAAGGTTGGGGAAAGTAGAAGCGTCGAAATAATCACGAGGAGCGCAACTCAAGGCCGTGGATTGGGCGTTTCGGGAGCTCGTTAAGTAAATCTCTTGATTCATGTGGAGGAAATCACGGGATCGCGAGAAGCGAAGTCTTGGCATTTTCGCGCATGGAATGATTCATAGTCAAGTTGACGCGGCGAGAAATCTCGGGACATCGGGTCTCGGGAGTTGAAGGGACAAGCATTTGGTCTCGCTAGTCACGAGGTCGCGGGAAAGAGAGGTCGCGAGATCGGCATCTTGGATCTCGGGGGGTTTGAACCCGAGGGCTTAGTACCCCGATCGATGAAAAGCGATAAAGCGAAGGTCCCGATAAGCGAGAAGAGAGTTAGCGTTGACTTACCTCGGGTCTCGGGGGTCTGAAGGGACATCATCCGACCATTGAATTCACGAGATTCGAGATTCCGACCTCTCATATTAAGTCACCACGGGAGTAGCGTTGAAAGAATTGTGGGTTGCAAACTTCCGATAAGGAAGTAGAAGAGTCTTAGAACTCTTAGGGCCGAGAGGAAGAGGGTCCTGGTGGACGCGGTTGCCGACGAGGGCAGCTTGCGTCAAGTTGAGTCTTGAATTCAATGATGATCTGTTTGTTTTCCTTGACTATTTTTTAGATTTTTTTTTCTCTTTATTTATGTGCTTCCTCAAACTCTAGTAATTTTCCTTTTAGTGACTTAGTATTCTTTTTATATTGTTTGAGTTCTTCCAGAGCACTGAGAAATTATTCTTCAAGATATACTTCACCTTCCTCTTCAGAGTCTTCAACCATACCAACATGGTTTTTAGTAGGATCATCATGTTTCTCTATACCCATAAATAGATGCTATGATTATTCTTCTTCTCCTTCACTTTCTTTAGATGAATTGTTTTCTTGTTTGGTGTAGAAGGTCTTCTTCTTATTGTATAATTTCTTCTTATTTCCAGTTTTAATCTTCTTGTACTCTTTGTAAGTTTCTTCACCATAAATTTCTTCTATTTTTGGATAGGGACATTTTTTGGAAAAATGTCCAACTTTGCCACAGTTAAAACATTTAAGAGGTAGTTTTCCTTTAAATTTACCAGTTCCTTTCTTAATTTTTTTCATGAAGTTTGCTACTTATTCATAAAAAATCTATGATTGATCTTCATTTGACACATGTTCTTGATTATTATTAGTGTTTCTTTATTTGAAGTTCATTTCCCCTTTAGATGGCCTTTCTTGATCTATGCTCATCTCCTAGGCTATGAGGATTCCATGGAGCTTATCGATAGTGAGTTTGTCAAGGTTGTATCTATCCTCTAAGGTAGAGATATTGGCATAATATCTCATAGGAAATTATCTCAACACTTTCTAAACAATATATTTATCTTCCACTGTTTCTCTCAATGCTCTAACTGAGTTGAATATCTCATCTAATCTTTGAAGATATTCTGCAATATTTTCTTATTCCTTTATCCTTAGATTTTCAAACTATGCTCTAAGTGTTTGAATTTTGTCTTTTTTTACCTTGCTATATCATTCATAAATAACTTTAAGTTTTTCCCATAATTCTTTGGTTGATTTGTAGTGCATTACTTTTACAAATAGATTTATGGATAATCCACTTAAAATGGAATTAACAAATCTTGAATTGCCATTGCATAACGTCTTTGCAACAACATCAGTTGGTGGGTAAGATGGTGCAGTATAGCCATCTTCTACATATTTCCAAATATCAAATCCAAGCGCCATGAGATAACTCTTCATCCTTATTAACCAAAAATCAGAGTCATCTCCTTTGAACAATGATGTTATTTTGGATGACATTCCTTGTTGTTGATCCATTGGATTCTTTAGGATCTACCTTCCAGTGGTTAGACTATGGTGAAGGAACCTATATCTTAATCTAATAAAAAATGTTGGAAATACTGAGAGGGGGGGGATGAATCAATATTACCTTTTATCTAATTAGTAATTCTTTTTAAAAAAAATTCAACCACAATAATAAATTAACAATGAAAATGATTATTTATTAATCATTAATAAGGATTACGATGTTTGTATAAAAACAATTTGTTATTCTGAAGGACACCAATCCTTTTTAGAGCACCAACTCTAGGAGACACAAATCCCCTTTCTTTTTCTGAGAACCTACTCAAGGAAGTTGCAACTCCCTACTTCTTCAAGCACCAACATGAAAGGAGGTTCCAATCCCCTGAATGTTTCACGCACCAACTTTAAAGAAGGCACCAACCACATGAATTTTTCAAGTACCAAGTTGAAAGGAGGCTCCAACCACCTAGCTCTTTCAGACTTTTATTTGAAGAGGACTATAGTCCTTCCTATTTCCTGCTTTCCACCCTCACTGAGCAATTTTTATTTTTACTCTCATATATACTAGTGACTCTGCTTCAAGTATACTCAGATATCTCCTGAGTCACCCTTTCATTATTCATTATGATGGGTTCATATCTCTTACCAAATGATGTGAATCATTGAACCATTGTGTCTCTTCAATGAATCAATGTGCCTCTTCATTAAAAATAGACTGTTATTGAAATTAACTTGAATTGACTTCAAATCCCATTTAAATTAATTAAATTTAGTTATCTCTTATGTAAATATTCCTTATGGATTGATCGATCTCTAGAAACCCTTCAAAAATTGACTAAGAATCTCACTTTCATCATTACACAGAGTTCTAGTTTCATTGAAACTCGACTATTATTGTATCATGATCAATATTCAATATTTATCATCAATTTTCATGATTGACTGTCTCGGGCACCTAGCCGCTTCCTTCAACCTTTTTCCAAGACATTTGACTTAGGGAAAGAATCATGGCTTAAGTCGAAAATGGGGTTGTGTCTTTCATGTCTCGAAACTTGTCGCAATGGGTTTGCGCCTTTCGTGTCTCAGAACTTGTTGCAATGGGTTGTGCCTCTCGTATCTCAACACTTGTCACAATGGGGATGCATCTCTCGTGTCTCGAAAAATTGTCACAATAGGTTTTCACCTTTCGTGTCTTGAAACTTGTCACAATGGGGTTGTGCCTCTTGTGTCACAAAAATTTTTGCAATGGGGATACACCTCTCATGTCTCAGAACTTGTCACAATGATTTTGCACATTTTGTGTCTTTGAAAGTTGTTACAATGGGGTTGCGCTTATCATGTCTCAAAAACTTGTTGTAATGATGTTGTGCCTCTTGTGTATCAGAACTTGTCGCAATGAGGCTACACCTTTCGTGTCTTTGGAATTTGTTGCAATGGGGCTTTAATATTACTTCCATGTCACACACATTAGGGGACTCAACAATGTGGTTTTAATACTAATTCCATGTCGCACATGCTAGGGGACCCACAAATGTGGTTTTAATATTAATTCCATGTCACATGTGGTAGGGGACTCAAAAATGTGGTTTTAATATTACTTCCATGTCGTGTGAGGTATTTTATATGGACAAAGCGTGGTACATCTATCACCATTGATATAGAATATTTTTCAACGGTTTGAACTCTACGTGGTGCAACACTATTTCTCCTGAGCTTGCGTCCTCCACGATCTCTGCGTGATGCAATGCTATTTCTCCTAAGCTTGTGTCCTAGGTTATTCCTACATGATGCAACATTATTTCTCTAAGCTTGTGTCCTACACGATGCAATGTTATTTCTCCCAAGCTTGCGTCTTGTGCAATTTCTGCGTGATGCAGTGATATTTTGCATGAGCTTGTGTCATGCGTGATGTAGTGTTTTTTCTCTAAGATTGTGTCTTGTGCACTATTGAAATCAATGACAACTAGACTTCCAACAATCAAGACAAAATAGCCTGAGTAAATTTTTTATGACCTTATTATTTGAATTTTCATTGGATTAAAATTTCAAATTGGCCTTAAATTTAGCCCTTATTTATTTATTTTTTCAATTCTTCGTGCTTCACTTGAACACTTTGGATTTCCCTGAAGTTGGTTCTTCCTATAAATATGCAGGAAGAATCACCATCATTGTGTACATGATACATATACACACTAGTATCATTCACAAAACAACACCACTCTAGATATAAAAAATAGTCACAAAGGTGCATTTTCCTAGATGCCTTGTTATCAATGAATTATAAAATGCAATGCACTACTAAACAATATGTTTTTACCCCAAGAAATATTGAGCATCAATGCAATATATTAAATGGATCATGCCACCTAATTTTGAACAAAACAAATTACCTAGTGGTGCATAAAAGTTAAAACACTGCACCGATGTTCTAAATATCACGAAATGGGGCCGAATATTTAAGAATTTATCATAGTAGTGATTTTTATGGGACACACCATTACCGATGTGTATATGATAACAATACACACTAGTGTCGTGCACAAAATGGCACCGTGTGAATTTTCAAAAATAACCATAGTTGTGTATCTTTCTGGACATCCCATAGTTAATGTGTTATAAGAAAACACAACACACCACTAACCATAACATCGGTTCTCCTACAGATATGAAGCACCAGTATGTTTCGATTAACAAATCTCACTGTCCGAGTTTGAATGAAAAATTTACCTAATGATGCCCCAATGTTAAGTAATCGCACCTGTGTTATAAAAACATAACCACACTGGAATGTATATTTAATGTATTCTCATAGCATTTCATCTCCCAGAACGCTTCATTTTTTGTGTTTTATTAAAACTAATGCACCACTAAACAAAACACTGATAATCCAAGGAGACATGAAACACATGTGCCTTCACATTAACACATTGCACTGTCTAATTTGTGACAAAAAAAATTAACCTAGCGGTGCCCATCGGTATACAAAATACATTGGTGTTGCAAATAACATGACACCAACCCAAAATTTAAATATTTAGCATATCGATGTGACTTATGGGACACCCCGCTATCTATGTGTCCACACATATGAAATGCACCAATGTTGTTCATAGCACGACATTGTGCCAAACGTTTAATATGTAACATATCAGTGTGTCATATAGGATGGCTTGTGACTGGTACCATGCATATGGTCGCATCGTTAAAAACATATGGTGCTCCATCTATAACTGAGCATAGTGTGTTGTGTATAACCAATCGCACTTCCTAACACGAAAAATATTCAAAATGGCAATGCAGTGCTTTTTTTTAATCGCCTCATTCACGGTGTGTTATATAATACGAATCAACATTAAATACTTATCATTTCTCCAATAATTGTGGAGCATTGGTGCATTGTTTTAGTTTCATCTATTAGTGGATATTTATTACTGATATAACTCATTGACGATGATGTGTATTTTTTTTTTTTTGGTGCATCGATTACTTTTCCAATTTGTTTTACAATCAGATTTTTTTTTTTTTTTAAATACAAATTATTTATATATGTGTGTGTTTTATAATTTCAAATTGTTTTATCTATATATGCACCTAAAAATAATTTTATGTTAGTTAGAGACGATTATGATGATGAGTGCAAGAGAAACAACCATAAGAAAATAATTTAATTGATAAAGTATGTATGGAAGCCTCAAAAATTAAATTCTGTAGAGATTTTTCTTTGTGGAGGTAAGAACGAAGGTCACTCTTCCGTGCATCTCACAATTTAGCGCACAAATCACTCGATCCTACACCACTCCCTTAGTTCTTTCACTCTCATCTCCTCTTCCATGGGCCACTCAAATTTCTCCAAGATACCATACTCTCCATTCATGTAGCCATAATGTGAATTGGCACCAATTTTCTTATAAACCTCATACCTAAACCTTCTCTTCTTCTCCTCAATGGGGCTTATCAAATATCTCTTTGAGGTCGGGGAGGAATTTTGTAGCCCTAAAGTATCTATAATTAGGGCCCTTCCAGTGGCATATATCACATGAACTTTATTCCCTTCCAATTCCATCATATTGACCCTTATTTTGGAATAATTTAGACTACCAATATCTATGATCAAAGCTTCCCAGTGCCCCTTTGTCCTGATCAGCAAGACAATAACATTGGTGGATGTCTCAATTATAAGACTCTTCCAACCTCAAGAATGAACTAAGCCCCATATTATATATTTGATAGAATTTAAGAAACACATTTGGAAAAATAATTGATGATCCATAAGTTTTGCTAGCATGCCTTATCGCTAAATATTAAGCATTTCCTTGGCCTTGTCCTACTCCTCCATGAGATCCTCAATTGTGTATTTACTAAGAATATCATGTTTATTCTTCTCCACAACCATGCACTTGATCCTTTTCTCATCTGAAGGGGAACATGGGAAGCAAACTCTCACTCTCTCTATTGTTTGGTTCCCATGTCCTACTCTTCCATTTATTCCACCACATCCTCCTCTTCCTCCAATAAGAATGACTTAACAACAATGACCTTCCCACTCTTGATCATCAACCTAGCCTCCCTCTTGACATAATCAATCATCTTCCACTCCCCTAGTTCTCTATCCCACATCTCCTTCTTTGTGGGTCAGTCGACTTTCTCCAAGATATTGTTCTCATCATCCCAGTAGCAATAATAAATTACATCAATTCCTTTTTAAAATCTCATACCTAGACCTCTTCTTCTTCGCCTCAGGGGGATTATCAAATATCTCTTTGACATTAGGGAGTAATTTCATAGCCCTATCTTCCAGCAATCAATTGTACAATTGGGGCTGGGAAATTCCTCCCTAGCATCAAAGAACTATTTGATAATCCCATCGAGGAAAATAAGAGGAGGTCTAGGTATTATATTTAAAAGTGAATTGATGCCATTTATTATGGATACATGGATGATGATGATAATATATTGGAGAAAGTTGAGCGGCTCGTGGAGGAGGATATGTGAGCTAGAGTGTTGAGGGAATGGCAGAGGATTGAGTCTATCAAGAGGGACGTTTGGTTGTCAATCAAGAGAAGAAAGGTCACTACCATTAATTTTGTCCTATTCAAGGAAGAGGATGATTTTGTAGAAGAAATGGGAGAGTAGGATAAGGGAAACTATCAATAGAGAAAGAAAGAGTTTGTTTCCCATGTGACCCTTCCAAATGAGAATGAGTCCATGGTTTTAGAGAAGAAGAAATATGATATTCTTGGTAAATACAAGAGTGAAGTTATCATGGAGGAGGGGGTCGAGGCCAAGGAAATGCTTCATATTCAGTGATAAGGCATGCTTGTGAGTCTTATGGATCATCAACTTTTTATTTCAAATGTCCTTCTTAACTTCTATTAGATATACAATATGGGCCTTAGGTCATTCTTAAGGTTCACAGAGTATTATAATTAACACATCCACCAAGGTTCATCTCTTGTTGACCAGGTAAATGGGGCACTAGGAAGCTCTGATCATAGATCTTGGCAGTACTAATTATGCCAACGTAGGGGCCAAGTTGATGTACTAGGAAGGGAATGAGGTTGATGTGTCTAATTGCACTAGAAAGGGCCTCAATTATAGATACTTCAGGGATGTGAAATTCATCCCCAGCATCAAAGAGTTATTCAATAATCCCCCCAATGCGAAGAAGAGGAGGTGTAGGTATGAAATTTACAAATGAATTGATGGAAGTTCATATTATGGCTACAAGAATAACGAGGATGGTATCTTGGAGAAACTCGAGCGTCCCACGAAGGAGGAGATGTAAGCCAA
Source organism: Picea engelmannii (assembly GCA_009831015.1). Classification (NCBI taxonomy): domain Eukaryota; kingdom Viridiplantae; phylum Streptophyta; class Pinopsida; order Pinales; family Pinaceae; genus Picea; species Picea engelmannii. Next base: position 301,508 of record ML782640.1, on the reverse strand, counting down.
AGCATTGAGGGAGTGGAAGAGGATTGAGTGATCTGTGCGATAAATTATGAGAGGCACCGAAGAGTGATTGCCTTCGCAAATCACAAGCTCCACAAAAAATTAATTGTGGAGGTTTTCATACGTACTTTGTTAATTAAATTATTTGTTGGTGAATTTTTACGTAACAACTACACTAGTGCGCTTTCACTCGCACTAGTGTTCTATAAATAATAGATAGTGTAGCACACATGCATATTTTATATTATGTATTTTTCATATATTGTAATAATGTGATTATGATATAATTATTCACTAATGATAACGATGTAATAATAATGTTATTTTATTATTTTTTATTATTCAAAGATTACAAGACAAATCTTTTACTAAAATCACAAGTATTATATTTATTTTTTGCAAAGATATTATTAATTTATAGTATTCAACTATTATAATATGTTAAATGTATTTAATTAAGTTTAAATTATTAAATATAAAAAATATATAATAATAAATTTTGATCTATACGCTTTCAATGAAATGGTTTTACAATTTTTAATTATATTACCAACTTTCTAAATCTTATATTCAAAAAGTATGTAAAAGTATTAAATATTAGTTGAATCTTCTATTAAAAAATATGTTAAGTATTGCATTTCATTGATTTTGTGTCAACATGTATGCAAATATTAGATTTGGTTAATGAATGGAAAAAATAATTTGAATAGTTACTCTTACGAAATATTATTTTTTCATTTATTTTATTGATAATGTTATAATAATTGTTCATAATTAAATTTATAATTGTTATATTTAAAAAAATAATTATTTAAAAATCACAATTAATTAAATTTAAATTATTAAATATGAAAATAAAATCATTAATAATAATGAATTTTAATATGCACATTTTGTTTTAAATCACTTTATGATTTTATTCTCTACCACCAAATTTATGGTTCTCCTCATAAGAAAATGTAAGTATTAGATTTGGTTAGTGAAGAAAATAATTAATTTGTGAAGGTTAAAAGAATATTAAATTAAATTAATTTTATATGAATATTTAAAAGTATAAAAATATTAATAAAACTCAATAAATAAAATAAACAAAAGTCCTTATGTAAATATTATAAGACATAGTCCCCATGTTTCATGTAATGATTGTAGCATGCAACCAACCACTTTATAAAACAAATGTTGAAATAAACAATACATTTATATTAGTTCCATTGAAAATCCAAAAATCCAATTACTCAATCATATTTTTCTTATGCCCCAAGGGGATGTCTAAAGGTAGACCCAATGTAAGGAATTTTTGACAAGTGATTGGTGGTCTACAAAAGTTATTGTTTATTAGCAACTTGTCACTAGGAGACAAACTATGTATTGCATGCACAACAAAAAATTTGGATGCCTTCATTTTCATAAAGAACTCTTTGTCATTGGAGTGTTCCTCAAAGGGAAAATTTGCACTAAATAATGAGGTCCTACAACTATTTATGAACCATGCACTGTTCCCATGAGTTTGTGTATGGCCATTGATATATAACATTTTTTTCAATTAAAGTTTCCATAAGAATAACCATTCATGCAGATACTATAAATGGAAATGCTATGTTTTTTTTGCAAGTGAGTATTTATATTACCTTCTAAGAACTAGAAAAAAAATATAGAAAGAGTGTCCTTGAGCCTGGGCTATCAATAGAGGAAACTTGCCCAGGCCCAAGACCATTCAAAATTAAAATATGCCCTCATGGGGCCATGGTTGTGTAAATGTCCGACAGAGTTCCAAAGGAAAGAAGTAACATGACCAATGTCATAATACCTAGACCAAAATATATGAAAAAGACTAGGATATATTAGAAAACAGTTACTTGGATGAGTGTTAGGATGAGTTTTCAAGCACGTTGTTTGAATGTCATTGTTGGAGAGGAGATGGTCAGTCCAACGCAAGATCATTTTGGTTTGGATTCTCCAAATCTTGTTGGCATTATTGTAGGATTGAATACATATCTATCAACAAGTCACTTTTCCTGTTGAGTTGCTCCATCTTGAATTTATGGTCATCTTGTTCACTTTGGATCTCAAAAATTAACTGCAAGTTATCCTCCACGAGCCTGACATTTCAAATATTTTCCCTAGGCTCACTATTTTCCACTGGCTTCTGAGGGAGAGTGACTTGGCCTCCTGGAGATGGAGTTGGGCTTGAAATATTGAATCCATTTAAGGAAATTAAAAAATTTGGACATCCCCTGGCTCAAACCATTCTACCATGCACCCCCAATAAGTGCCTTCCTTTGGATTGTCTTTTGTTTCCTGAATGCCACCTATTCTTCTGGTATCTATTTCACTAGAAGTGGCACACTGTCTCATTTGATCATTTGTGGAATATCAAGATGGAGAGGGGAAACAATACAAGAGAGAGGACAACCCACAATGCAGAGGATATAATCAAACCAGAGGTTAATGTTACCAGTGGAAAAGATTCGATGAAGAGTTATTGAGAACAAATCTTCCTCCAGACCTATTACCCACTGAAGACTCATGTGGTTCTCCGCTCTTAGGATATCCATAATGAATGTCAATGTGGACGTAGAGTAACTTCCTTTCCTTTCAACAATACCTAAATCCTGATCTACATCCATGTTTGCATGCATCAAGGAAATTGAAAAATAAATGAGCCAGTAGAGATTTAAATTAATAATTCCATCCATCTGTCTCTGATGTGATTTGGAGCACCAGGTGTTGACACATGAATTTGACATATGTGATGGCATTATGAAATTATTGTCACCCCATCCAAGGGATGGAAATGCTATGTTTTTATTTAACAATATTCAAGTAACCAGACTGACTATAAAGAGGACCAAAAAATGGCATAAGTGTTATTGATCATTTAGTAGGAATGGATACATGTGAAAGGATAAACAACCCAAGATTTGCAACATCTATTTTAGACTTGGAAATCATATAAATATAAAAAGATAATTTGGTTCTAGCATTGGGCAGACACATGGAAGAAGGTCAAGCACCATACAAATATCGATTGTAATAGGTTTTGTATTTACTTCGCAAATGGACAGGAAGAGGGAAGTCATCACTATCTTCCAACAATTGAATAGACCTTGGTGTGTATTTGGGATTTTTTTCTCTTATCTCGTACAAATTTTTGGATCTCCTAGTAAATTGTTTTTGGGTAGTATTGATATCATAATTTAGCTCACTATAAATTTTTGTTGAATCAACAGAAGGAGACAACTTGGTCAATTTAGGACGAAACTTAGTTGATATAGCTTCCAAATTTTCAAAAAAGGAGCATATGGAAGTGTTCCTACATGTCTTTTCTATATCACCTATTGGATTCTTGACTGCAATGGGAGGTATTAGATCGTCAAATTTGGGTATTTGATCATTAATATAATAGGACAATGTGACACGTTGAGGGTTCTTCTTCAACCCTTTACATTCTAAAAAACCACATATTGTTGGGGTGTCATAAAAGAGATCCAATTCACGGTGTAATACCGTTGACCCAGGCCAGTTGCTGGAAGATGACATGTTACAATTGGTAGGGTAAGGAAATTGTCCATTGTCATCAAAAATTTGACTCCGATATCTTTCTTATAATAATATCTTGTGACATTTTTGGACCAGTGGAATATCTTGTACATACAATATCGACTCTGAATCATGATTCTGCTAAATTCAATGAACAATTATTCAAATGCACATGCATAAATGACATAAATTCATTCAGATAAATGAATTATAGATCAAATATAGACTTGATTCAAATGATGGGGGAGAAGTTGATGAACTATAAATGATATGGAATGAGTTGGAATCTGAAGAATTGACCATTTGATATTATAACCTTTTTTCCCTAAATTTGAGCCAAAACCACCATCAATACATAAACGAACTATAAAAATAAATTTTGGGAAGCATAGAACAATCTAACTTCAAACAAAATATAAAATGGATTTTGAAATTTATGAATTCTCTTAATTAGTTAAATATGCATCGATGTATCTATATATAAGAAGGCACTGGTGGGTTAAATTATGGAAATCGCCAAAGAGTCACCTCTGTTACTTCCTCCAGAAAGAAAAATATCTATAAAATTTAATTGCAGAGTTTTGCATTTCTATTATGTGAATAAAATTGAAATTGGTACTGTTATACGTTAATAGCGCACCGTGGTGCTTAACATTATGCACAGAATGGATTGTATAGTGAAAAAAATAAAATAAAATTTTAAATATACATGTTTTTGTCGATTCTTTTATATGTACAAAGTGCACCAATGCACTTTACAATGCACCCGTGCTATTTAAATCGCACAGGTGCACTAAACTGTATAATGCACTTAAAAGGTTAGTTAAAAAAAACAACACTTGGATTTATCATCAATGCACCAAAATATACAATGAAAAAATGAATGGGAATTTCATTTTTTTAAATGAATGTGTTTATAAATGGAAAAAAACTATTCATTATTTCATTCTTTTGGCATAATTTAGAGGGGATATTTGTGCAAGAGAGATTTACCAACAAATACTTTGGAGTGGGTTGATTTGTTTGAAGAGCCAAATTATTAAAGGGATCACCATAAGCCACATAGAAATATGTAGAGGAGAAATTTCAGGTATGTGGTTTCATTATATTGATAATCGTAATCTTTCCCTATTTGATTCAAACTATTTTTATGCATTCTGAAAAAAAAAGAGGGGTTTCATAGTTACCTTCGGTATTATAAACCCTAGATTTCTTGTTATTTTTCTTGGTTCCACTCTCTATATTTCACAAGGGGATTTTTTTTTAAGCTATATATGTTATAGTTTTTTTTTTTTAACTTTTATATGGGGTGTTCAGTATCTATTGCATTGGTACCACTCATTGCATTAGATCCGAAAACCTATCAATGTGAGGGTTCTTTTCAAAAAAAAAATCTGAAACGCTCAATACAAACTATACATCTATTTTGCACTAGTGCACACTATACAGTAATGTTGCACAAGGGTGCATATTTATGTCAACAACAATGATTAGTTTAAAATATAAATATCAGTTATTTTAGTATCATATGTGTACAAATTCCATGGTGAGAAATAAGTAGTAATGATAACCAGTGTGTATACTTATGATGATCATAGCAGGGCATACACTTTTATTATACACACTGACATATTATTTTGTAAAACTATTTCATAATTTGTATACCTGATGATTCATGTTTTTTTTTTTTATATATAAGATGGTTGATAGAAGTTCAAGGAAAGTAACTTATTATAGCGAGCATAATGGTAGCTCATCCCAACATGAAAAGGATGTAATTCATTTAAGTTTTATTAAAAATTTAATTATATATTTCAATTATTTGTAGGTTTCAATTAATGATATTAATGCGTGTCATGCAGAGAAAAAACTTGAAGAAGCTCAATAAGATTTTGCACAATCTGAGTGAAAAAGAGAGTAAAATCTCTATGGAAATGTTGCAAAGAGAGGAATTAGGTGGATCGAAAAGTAATCAACATGACGTTTTTCTTTGAATTTTTACTAAAAATGAATTTCTTAACATTAATCACTAACAAGTTATAAACATATATTATTTTCGGGATTAACTGCCTAGTGTAAGTCATTAATATATGACCCAAGTTATAAATAGATATTATTTTCGGGATTAACTGCCTAGTGTAAGTCATTAATATATGCGACTAATACTCATGAATATGGGTCATATATTAATGACTTACACTACGCAGTTAATCCCAAAAATAATATCTAATATCTTGCACTGCGGAAGCCCCTATATGCTTAAGTTATAAACACTCGATTTCACATTTTTTTAATGTTATGTAGGGAACAATAGTGAGGGAATAGAATGCCATCCTAAGAGGAAAAAAATTATGAAGGATGTAAATGATGATGACAAATTGGTCATCAGTTCATCTAGAGTGGTGTTTGAAGTTAATGAGAGGGGAAAATTGTTTTACAGAACTTTGAGGATATAGTGGAAATAATGTATAAACATACTTTCTAGTTACAATACAAAAGTCAATACAATGACTCCAAGAATTAGGTTATACATAAACTACAAAAATCATTTCTGGAGAAATGGTTAATGAGACCCATTAGACTTGCAATAGAAAAAACTTACAATAATAAAAATGAATAATTTAAAAGGTATTAATACTAAATATCTTTTTCTATAATATGTTCCTAAAATTACCAAATTGATTTTTTTTTCTATATTTACTTTCATGTCCATTTAAAAACAAAATTGTGTTTTAATTTTTTTTCTTTTTTTCTTTTTTCAAGAAGATTATGAAAATTCCAAGCAAGGGGAAAACCAAATCATGTTGTTAGGGATGTCCAAAAAAGTTTACAAGGAGATGGTAAAAGAAATTAATATAATTTCATCACAGAAAGAGTCATCCCAACAAAAATGTGCATCAAAGTTATGTAATCATTCATTTATTATTTTATGTACATCAAATTTAATTATCGTATGAAATACTAATTTTCAATTGTTTCCATTCAACACACAAGACATGACGATAAGGAATAAAAGGGTTGATCACAAAGTTTGTGAGTACTTACATTTTTTTCCTTACTTAATATTCCATATTTTTTGTGATATTTAAATTCAAATAATTAATTTACACTTGTCCATGGATGTATTCTAATAGGTGCTAGAATACAAAGAAGAGCCAATCGAACAATTGATCAACATTTGGTTAAGTGAGGGTTGTGAGTATATGTTGAAGTATCAAGGTTTAATTGAACTATTTGTAATTAGCTATGTTTTTTTTTTTTGTAAATAAGAAGTATATATTATATTAAGAGCTTGCTAAAGCTGATAAAAGGGACCAAAATACAACAATATACTGGCTGCAGTTACCGGACTGCCCCAACAGAGGGAAAACTAGTCCATCCAGCCCACCCAGTTCAAATGTCTAAGAAAGTCATAAGTCCAGTAAAAACAGTGTTCAAACTGACGGCCATCTAAACTATGAGCCTTATAAAACTTGACAAACAACACTAGTGAGATAAACACCTAGCAGATAGCCTATCCACGTGGATCAGAGGTCCTCTGTCCACGGTTCTTCTTCAATATACGTCGGCTGATCGTTCCATTGCTTTTCCTTTCCCTCATCACGCACAGTGTCCTCAGCTTGGCCTCTTTTCTCTGCGTTCTCCTGCTTCACTTCTGCTGGTCTCTGCATTATATCCATGCTTGCACCCATAGCAATATCGGGTGCCTCCCCGGGAGGAGACTCGACTGGGTTCGAGGAGAGCTCCGAGTGCATAGAAGAGATGATTTAAAGAAAGCTTGCCACGTTTTCTTTTGTGGCTTGCAGGCGATACTGAAGGTCCGCCACCTCCTTCCTGAGCTCAAAAACTAAGTGATACAGAATGACCAGTCAATCCCTGATGTGCTCACTATCGAGATGGTCCGTAGGGTGGAGGCGTGCTCGTTTAGACTCTCCATATGTCGGTGGTTCGCTGATCAGATTGCTCGAAGGTCTAGGGATAGACATTGGGGTTGAGAACTGCATCTAGGGGTCCTGAGGGCACCTCAGAAGTGAGGCTGACACTCGTGGGATGATAGCCATGGAATTAAAAAGAATACACTGCGAAGGTGGCGAGGTGGCGACAGTGGACAGAGTCTGAGGACGGGAGGAAGAACAGGTGGAAGGTGAAGCTGAAGGCGAGACCGAGGGTCGACGGGGCTTCCAGGGAGAGCCCCTCCTCGGTCTGCCTCTTAGCCGCTCCCTCATGCACGTAGGTGGACTGGTCTGGACGATGATTAACCAAAGGTGCAGGAGAGTAACTGGGACAACAACAGTCTGGAGGGGGCGAGCCAGGTCCAGTCTGCGTTGTGAAGGGAGGAGCCCTGCAGACCGCATACTGAGATTGATAATCAAAACGACGAGCTGAGCCATTTGAAAAAAATGAGAAGGTGCAATGTGTGGCGTTAATGCCCCAATACCGCGACGTAAATGCCAATTAAACTCCCGAGAGGGCGACAGCCTGCGACACGAGCCCATCACGTGGCTCCGTGTCGCATTAGACTGTGGTTGCTCCCATCCTTTTCCACGAGGAACCCACTAGCACCCCATCCGGGGAGTAATTAGCTATGTTGTTTAACTTCCCTTGTTTTATAATTAATGGAACAAGAAGAAACCTTTATATTAACTATATCAACTAGTATTATTTGTCATGGAGTATTAAACATGCAGGAAACAAATTATGGAGAGAATCCAACAAAATATATTTCGAGACACGGCATGTGGCATGTGTTCAAAAGAATGTGTGTGGTTTATGAATCACTCATTGTTATGGTACATTTTTTCATCTATGCAATCATGTATATTCTACTATATAAATAAATGTAAATTTACTTATTACACTTTATTTATGTGTTTGTAGATGGAACATAAACAGATGAAACATAAAAAACAAGTCGATCAAGAAAATGTTAGTTTAAATAACCAAAGTACAATATTTCCTACATGCAATGAAGAAATGAGGCATGCACATATCTCGAGAGATGCTAGTAGTTCAAGTGATATATTCCAATCAATATAATTGAATGTCACTGCAATTTGTATGTTTTGGAATAGTTGTATGTGAAAATCATGGATTTTGTTTTGTATTCGACATAATGTCCTAATTGCATGAGGACATGTTACCAATAAGTGTAACAATTACATTGCATTTTGATTATTATGGACCTTTATGTTTTCCCATTTTTTTATGATGATGGGTATCTTATTCATGTATAATAAAATGGGTTTCTTATTTGATTGTATTGTAGAATGTTGTAAAATGTTGCGTTGTTGATTAATTAATATATAGATGATTTATTTTGTTACAAATAACAAAGGTTTAATTTGTTGGATAATGAATTAATGCAATGATTATATCAAAACACAATAACAAAAATATAAAAACAATATTATTATAAAAAATATTTGATTTTAAGATTATTTAAAATATTGTAACAGAACAACTAATTAAAATATATACATAGTAGTGCATTGCATTCTTTTGAACTCACTAAATGGTGCATGCCATAAAATATCCCTCGGTGCATTTTTATGAGTCATATGCACCGGTGCCTACTAATTAAATAAAAACACCGAGGCATATCAATTAAATAAAATCATAGATGCTAACAATTGTGAAAAAATAGTGTTACTTTAAACAACATAACATACAATCAATTATTCCCTAGGGATGTAGAACAGTCGGTGATGGAATGTATTGTTAAGGCATTTTTTTATTTGAAGTCACCGATTGGAAACGATCGACTTACCTTGTGTGTCTTGTGAGGGGAGGTGAAGGAATTACAGGAGGTTATAGTGGTAGCAGTGGGATAACACAACCATGTGTCACACAAGTACGTTCTCGACTAGTTGTTGATTCCACTAGTCACAATAAAAAAACACACAATTAATTATATGTATCATTTCAAAATATTATTGTTCATATAATAAAAAGGTGCACTACTGGTTTAAATATAATATACGACCTGGTGATTTATATAGAATATGCGCATTGGTGCTTGGTAAAAAAAATGGCACCAACATCTCATATAAAATATTCAAAATTTCACTATCCTTTGATGCAAATGGTAGTGCAATACCCGATGCATACTAACTACAAGAGCATCGATGCATAGTATTTATACAAGCACCATTGCTACATACAAAAATAACATGTATTGATGCATATACTAACATGGAAATCAAAGGTGTTTCATATAGCATAAAATATTGAACCGATGCATAATAGTTTTAAGAGAACTGATGTTTTTTATTATAGGGTGTGCACTAGTGCATGTTACTTAAAAGTGCATTGGTGCATGTTACTTATGAATGCACCAATGCATTTTTCCAATACAAGCACTGGAAAAAAAACTCCGCCCACCCAGAAACATTTAGTTATATGGAACATCTGCTAAAACATGCACTTTGAATAGCAAAGGTTGTAACAGAGTTTTTTTTGAATTTTTTTCCAAATATTGTAACACTTGAAACCTCTGCTACATTGTGTTTTTCCCTGTAGTGATAGATTCTTAGAGTTGGTGTACACATTATTTTTATCATTTTTATTGGATTTTATTGCTCCATTGAATGATGTGATTGAATAACATAAGACATGAGATTTGGAATCAGTAAAAAGGGAAGTTTAATCCTTGTTTGTTTGATAATGAGATAGCTCTAGTGTCATAGTCCTTTTGTGAGGGAGATCATTTTAACATGCCTAGTGCATGGTAGTTGTTTTGTTGAGCATGGATGTAATTATTTGTAAGTTTTTGTAATTTATCATTATGATTCTTGTTAGGGGATGAATTTTTGGAGTGATTATCTCCTTCATGATTTTTTCTATTAATGATGACTTACATTAAGCATTAATATATATTTTCTTAATTTTTATCACGACTTTTTATAATGAATTTTTTTTAGCATTCCCTTAGTGATAGTATGAGCAATGATTATTAACTTGATGATGTTGTATATGTACCATGGATGATATACTTCTTCTTATGATGCATTATGACTCATGTTTGATATGTATGTATATATTATGATGATTCTTTGGAAAGGTTGATATTGTACTATAGGATTTACTTTCAAGACCCACATTGACATTGGTCATATGATGGGATTAGCCCAAATGGATATTAATTATGATGTAGAAATCAATAACATCCAAGGAGAAAGAGGCTCATGTTCAATGAGGGTGACTAACCTAATCGTAATCCTAGAGGGGAGAGCCTAGAAGAGAAAAAGTGATTTTGAAAATTCCTTCTAAATTTTACTATGGCAGGAATACTAAGAGGAATGGGTTACAATTCACCTTTTATCCTCTTTATGACACTTTCAGTTCTTCTCCCAAGACAAATTTTTCCACATGTGTATTTTAG
>ML782640.1:277336-290470 GCA_009831015.1 Picea engelmannii | reverse complement strand
GGGGGGGGGGCTAGACATGGTGGGATAATTGAGGAGTTTTCCTCAAGTAAGATCTTTGATTATGGGTTGTGACATTGAGGAGTGTAAAAATAGTTTCTCTAACCTATTATATGTGGATAAAAGAGGTTGGGAGTGTATTTTCCTAACTAAGGGTACTAATGCTCATTTATTCTTGGGAATTGTTAATTTGGGGCCTTTAGGATGGAATTATTATGTATGATACTTAATTAACCAAGGGTATTCATCAAGGACCTAGGTGGTAGTAGCATCTTTACAAAGGTTCATCATTTCCATGTAGTATACTTTCCTATCCAAGGGTATTCATTGGGTGCTAGAAGTGGTGATCTTGCAGAACATGACCTCAAGGGGTATGGAGGTGTTGTAATACTAAGAGACTTTTAACCACACTATGATTTATTAGTTGGATTCTTGATCCTTGGATTATTCTTAGAGCCAAGTGAGCCATTTTTTGAGATATTTGTGTACCTATCCCTCACCTTATTAATCATTATCCTTTTCTTAGGGGTAGCACCTAGTTTATATGGATACATTGGTTGGGTGGAAAATTAACCCTTGGGTGTGATTTCCCCCATAGTGAGAAACCTACTTGTCAAATATTTATTTGGAATAATGTATAGTATTCAACTAAGAAAAACACTATAGGTACTTATTACTTTTCTAATATTATAGTTTTACTTCTCTAATTATAATTATTACATAATTCTTAGTTAAGATAATTATTATAATTATAATTAATATATATATATGGGCACTTGAATGAAATTGATGAACAAACAAGTGGAAATGGGGTGCAAAGGAATGTGTGCACGTTCTTAGAAATGTGCACTTGTTCTTAATCCTATAGTCTCATTGCTCGCCAAAGCGCCACACACACTTGCCAACTCAGATTTTCTAGGAAAATGCGTGCATTTTTTAGCAAGAGCATGCACATGATAAAGAATGCACATGTGTTCCTCAGAAACACTATTGAGGAATGTGCACACGTTACTGAGCATTGCACATGCCTAGGAACATGTGTGTGTTCTGGAGAAACACATGCTCAAGAACATGGATGTTTTCATGAGAAATGCACATGCTCAAGAATGCATGCACGCTTCTGAGTAGAAGCACACACGTGCTTTAGAATATGTGTGCATTCCTAAGTAGATGTAGGTGCGTGTTATTGTACCTAAATCCTTCAATCCTTTCTCTATATTTGGGTCAAAGGAAATGTCCAGGTTCATTCATACACACATCTACTCTGAATAATTGAATTTGTAGGATACCCTGGAGTTAGGGTAATCCCCACCAAGGGTAGGTATCAGTATTTAAGTATTAATACAAAGAGGGGGATAGGGGGAGGGAGGGAGAGAGGGGTAGATTCAGAGAGGGAGAGAGGGAGAGAGAGAGAGAGAGAGAGAGATGAAGATTATGTACATTTTAAAAAATTATAGCATAGCAATGCACACACATATTCTTTATAAAATATAAATAAAAGAATAATATTCGCACATAGTATTCATAAAGTTACCCTAGAAACCAATAATCCAGTAAAACAACAAATTCTTAGAGTTTCACCTCTAAATCTAATTGTATTAACTTCACCATTAAAACACACTATATAAGATCCAATGAAATTTGAAACCCTAATCCATTGACCCAGATTAGATTCCTTGACCAGAATTACATTACAATAGGTCAAAAAATCATTGGCTGAAAAACACCAAAAATGGATAATCATGCAAATAATATACAGTAACATGGGATAATCATGAAAATAATATAAAACATAGCCAACAAATGAGAGAGAGAGGGGTGGGAGAGATAGAGATAAAGGGGGGAAAGAGAGAGAGGTGTGTGTGTGTGTGTGTGTGCGCGCGTGTGTGTGTGTGTGTGTGAGAGAGAGAGAGAGAGATGTGGAGAGAAATGGGGAGAGATAAAGTGGGGTAGAGAGGTAAAGAGGGAGAGGGAGAGGTAAATAAAGATAGGGGTGGAAGTGATGCAGGAGCATCGCTCCATGTTAGCCAGCCAACCAGCCAGCCACGTTAGCGCTCATGCATTCATATGCTAAAAGGGAGGCGCAACCTCATTTGAATTTGAAATGAATGTAAATTTAATGTGCTTAGGCTGTTGAGCCAGGAAAGCCATACCTTTGAGTAGGAATTAGATAGGATCGGCTTTAATGCTAGATCAACTAAGATATAGATCCATACACTGGACTAGACAGTCATTGATTGTAATTGAATAGGGTAGGTGAACCTGGAGGGAAGCGCTAAGAGCCCCTCAGGTAAAAGAGATTTGAGGTTTCATTTTGAGAGGATAGGTGTGGTTGTATGAGAGAGCCAGAGAGAGCTCAAGGAACACCATTTGTAAAGATACAGGCATTTGCCATTGTTTAATAAAAAAAGAGCAGTTTTTCCTGCATTATTCTGTCTTGTATGCATGTCTATGTGTGTTCCTTGTATATGTTGTGAATGTATGTTAGGTGGATTCATTCTGCAGGGGTTTGTGTGATTTCAGGCTTGAGAGGTCTTTGAGGCTTCATACCAGGAGGGTGTGATAGAACGCTGAGGGTTCTGAGAGCCGGTGCACTGAGGATGCATTTATGAACTCTGCGGAGTCAGACAAAGACGTGCTGAGGCACAGAGACTGAAGTCGACAACTCAGGACGAAGACCTGTGAAGTTGCTAAATACCTCAAGAGGTAAGGCTATGTAGATGAAACGCAGTTGCAGATAGAATCACTGAGGATTCTGTAGAAGCTCTGTCAAGGTGCTGAAGGAAGAACTCTGTTGAGAGTTTGAAGATAGAAGTCAGAAGCTCTGAGGAGTTCTGAGAAGCTCTGCTAGGTGGGCATTGAGTGTGTCTGTGTGCAAGGAATGCACAGAGGGAGGAACTCTGTCGTGATTTCAAGGAAACAGAATCACAGAGGATTCAGGAGGGCTATGCCAGGTGGGTATCGAGCAAGTGCATAGGTGCACAAGGATCCAGAACTGCTTAAAGTTATGTGGAGAAGAGACTCTGCCAGGAGGGTGTCGAGAAAGTGTGCAAGAAGGCACAGGGGAACAAAGAACTCTTTGAGTTCTGTCATTTGAAGGAAGAGTCCAAGGAAGGATCTTCATTGGGTTACTAAATACCTAGAAGTACTCAAGAAGAGGCTTGAGCAAAAGGATAGCCAGGAGGCATCCATTTCACTCTCCATCTGAAGGAGAAGAAGGATAACATCTCTCAAGGGGTCTGAGCATTCGAAGAAGCTCAGGAGAGACAGCGTGGTACATGCACAAAGAATCTACAGGAGGTAGAGGTCAAAATATCCAAAGAGTTGAGGAGAAGCTCAGGAAGGACAGCACTTTTACGCACATCGGCGAAACTCGAAATTGAGGAGCTCGCAGGGAAGAAAGACATAAAAGGTTGAGACCTTGGAACCTTGGAAATTATCCCAAGGCAAGATGATACCACAAGGAGGCTCTGGTGAGAGCATAGCAGCCGTCATATCGGCCTGAAGAAGAGATCTTGACCATCGAGGAGATTTACGTCTAGGAGAAACCACAATAGGTGGAAACGACGACGAGGATCTGGGCTGTTCGTTCGGGAGCAGACATGTGTCACGAGATTACCCACATCGGGACCTCAGGCACTGGAGGTTGGAAGAGGAAGGAATTCAAATCATGAGTGGCGAGGAGGTGAGAGATCCGTGTTGTGGGCCTAGATGACGTCATCTCGGGATATCGACATTCGAGAACGGTGTGGGGCCACAGGAGTCGGAAAACGGACAGGTAGCACCTCTCATCTTGGGAGCTCGTAGGTGGACAGGTTGAGAATCTGGTGTCAAGGGTTGCGAGGGAGCCAGAGGATCGGGACCGTCCATTGAAGAGGATGTGTGTCAGAGATATAAGGATCTCGTGAACTCGGAAGTTCACAAGGTCAAGGCCCAAGTGTTGGGCACCCCAAATCATGAGGACGCGAGGAGCAAGAAGGAGAATAATTGTTGGATCAAGATCATGGGAGGACCGTTGGATCCGCACGTGGGATCGTGCATCAAAACATCGTGAGAGAAGACTCAAGAATTTGGCCACAAAAATTGCGAAGTCGCGAGGGAACGAGGTCATGAGTTTTGACATCACGGGTAGGACTGTGTGGGCCATAACAAGCTGACGAGTGGAATCCAGGTGGCACGAAGACCTCGGGATCTCGCTGCGAGAAGTCCCGAATTATTAGCATCAGGATTCAAGATCCTGTGAGGTGTGAAGTCTCAGCGAGATAAGAGACGTTGAAAGGTCAACTCTCGTGCGCCTCGGCCCTTCGGCACATCAGGTGTCGAGTATTGGAAAATCAAGAGCTTGGTATAGCGAGTTGCGAGGTCGCGAGGGAGGTGAGGCCACAGACACGGGAGTAGTGGTCGTATGGTGGACACTTAGCCAGGAGGGCTAGCGCATAGGAGCCAAGAGCTCATCAGTGATCGGGGATTCACGAGGACAGTGGTTTGTGACAGCGGAAAGTCTGAAACCCCGACGCTCGACAACAGTTTCCTGTGGGGAAGTAAGTCACGGTCAAGTGCAGAGGCCGTGCAGGTGAACGAAGGACCTGTGGATTGGGTCGTACTTTGATAGTGATTCCCGAAAGAATCTAAAGAGCCACTTCGGCTCAGCAAAAGGAAAAAAAAAAGAACGATCCTGTGAGCAGGAGGTCAAGTGAAGGAACCCTGCGGGTGATAGGAAGGACCTCTTTACATCAAGTGGTATTAGAGCGAGATTTCATCTGTATATTGTAGGTGAAGGGAGACAGAGTGATGGAGACTCTGTAATGATTGTTTGCAGGCAGGCAGCAGTCAAGAAGACAGCCAGAGAGACTGTAGGATGATGAAGCTGGACACACTCCAGATGCAGAGTGACAGCAGCATATATGTCAGGGAGGCAGATAGACATGGAAATATGGCTACTGAAGGCCATAGGAAGAAGAGCAATGCAGAAAAGCTTGCTGAATGGGATGAAGAAGAGACTTGAAAGCTCTATGAATTAAAAGTAGACATAGAGAAGCTGGAACTGCGGATGAGGCAGGATAAGAAAGCAAAGCTGAGATGGGTATATGAATGGCCCATGAAGATGCCAAAAGTGAAATGGCCAGTCAGGGAGCTGATGGTCAAAAGACAGTAGAGGTTGTTAAGGAGATGGTTGAGGTATGCTGAAAACCTCAAGGCCATAGAAGAAGAGATGATTGATCACTATTGGCCAGAGAATGGAAAGGGTCTCGATGATTGGGATGATGAAGAAGATAAATTGGGATCGTCTGATGATCTCAAGGACTGCCAGGAGGGCAGAGTAGAAATTCCAAATTGCCAGATGGGCAAGGGAACAGAGATGAGATCGACTGATGATCTCCAGAACTGCCAGGAGGACAGAGAAGTAGAAATTTCAGATTGCCAAGAGGACAACGAGTTGAGATCAGCCGAGGATCTCACATACTGTCAGGTGGACAATGAGGGAATTACACATTTCCAGGAGGGCAATGAAATGAGATCACTGCGGGATCTCGAAGACTTCCAGGAGGGCAGCGGAAGCATCGAAGACTTCCAGAGAGGTAGCGGAAGCGTATTGAACTGCCAGGTGAGAAAAGATGAGAATTTGGGACCATCTGAAGGTCTCATGGACTCAGAGGAGAGTTCAATTCAGCAAGGAGTGCTGATGAATATGGGATTGGTTGATCTCATGGTCTGCCAGGGAAGCAGCAGAGGAAGCATCGCATATTGCGAGGTGGGCAGGGATGAGTAGATGAGACTATCAGTGGGTCTTAGAAACTCAAAAGTGAGTTGGAACCAACCAGAGGAGATGACAGAGAAGATGAGCTCGCAAGGAGATCAGCAGATGCAACTAATAGAGGAGGATTTGAGTCGTGTGATGATTGGGGGAATTTCAATATTCCTTCCATTTGCCCCAGAGGAGGCAGAAATTTGTGTTGCAGGTGAAGCAACAGCAGAAGAACAGTCACAGCTGGAGATGATTGTCGAAGAAGAGGAATTGGAGCAAACTTTGGGAGCTGCCCAAGAAGATGAAGAAAATGAGCATTCGGTGGAATGGCTCAAAGATTTCATCCAGCGAGCTGAGAGAACTGCAGCACTAAAGCTAGAAGCAAAGGAAACCAAGTAGGAAGATAAAATTATCACTCCATGGGACATGGAGCTGAAAATGTTGGAGGATTGGTTGAACAATCCAGGGCCAGCAAGAGGACTGACAAAATTTGAGCTGTCAGAGAAGAAGATGACTGAGCAGCAGGTCATTCAAAGAGAGACTGCAGAGTTGAAGTCTGCAGCAGAGTGGCAACTTGAGGCCACAAATAAAGATGAAGATGAAGAAGATGGCATGGGAGATCATAGTGATCTTCTCGATGGCCAAAAAATTTTGCAGCTGAGGAGACTGCAAGGACCGGACCAGCCATTGGAGCAACTGGATGAAGTGATCAAAGAAATCAGGGAGATGATGTTGAGATTAGTGCAGACTACCAGTGAAGAGAATCTAGGCAGAGAAAAGAAAGCAGCAGCAGCAGCACAGCGGAAGCAACAGCAGCAGCAACAGAATGGAGCAGATGGAAAGCTCCAAAGACTTATTTGGGATTCAGGAGGATTTCCAACAGCCCAGGGGAGAAGCTCATGAGCAAGAGCTCATGATTTTTGCAGCTGTGGAGTATGATGCAGGAGCATCGCTCCATGTCAGCCAGCCAACCAACCAACCACGTTAGCGCTCATGCATTCATATGCTAAAAGGGAGGCACAACCTCATTTGAATTTGAAATGAATGTAAATTTAATGTGCTTAGGCTGTTGAGCCAGGAAAGTCGTGCCTTTGAGCAGGCATTAGATAGGATTGGCTTTAATGCTAGATCGGCTAAGATCTAGATCCATACGCTGGACTAGACAACCATTGATTGTAATTGAATAGGGTAGGTGAACCTAGAGGGAAGCACTAAGAGCCCCTCAGGTAAAAGAGATTTGAGGTCTCATTTTGAGAGGACAGGTGTGGTTGTATGAGAGAGCCAGAGAGAGATCAAGGAACACCATTTGTAAAGATACAGGCATTTGCCATTGTTTAATAAAAATAGAGCAGTTTTTCCTGCATTATTTTGTCTTATATGCATGTCTGTGTGTGTTCTTTGTATATGTTGTGAATGTATGTTAGGTGGATGCATTCTGCAGGGGTTTGTGTGATTTCAGGCTTGAGAGGTCTTTGAGGCTTCATACCAGGAGGGTGTGATAGAACGTTGAGGGTTCTGAGAGCCGGTGCACTGAGGATGCATTTATGAACTCTGCAGAGTCAGACAAAGATGTGCTGAGGCACAGAGACTGAAGTCAAAAACTCAGGAAGAAGACCTGTGAGGTTGCTAAATACCTCAAGAGGTAAGGCTGTGTAGATGAAATGCAGTTGCAGACAGAATCACTGAGGATTTTGTAGAAGCTCTTCCAGGTGGGCATTGAGCGTAAGCACGAGGTGCTGAAGGAAGAACTCTGTTGAGAGTTTGAAGATAGAAGTCAGAAGATCTGAGGAGTTTTGAGAATCTCTACCAGGTGGGCATTGAGTGTGTGTGTGTGCAAGGAATGCACAGAGGGAGGAACTCTACCGTGAGTTCAAGGAAACAGAATCACAGAGGATTCAGGAGGGCTATGCCAGGTGGGTATCGAGCAAGTTCATAGGTGCACAAGGATCTAGAACTGCTGAAAGTTCTGTGGAGAAGAGACTCTGCCAGGAGGGCATCGAGAAAGTGTGCAAGAAGGCACAGGGGAACAGAGAACTCTTTGAGTTCTGTCATTTGAAGGAAGATTCCAAGGAAGGATCTTCACTGGGTTACTGAATACTCGAAAGTACTCAAGAAGAGGCTTGAGCAGAAGGATAGCCAGGAGGCATCCATTTCACTCTCCATCTGAAGGAGAAGAAGGATAACATCTCTCAAGGGGTCTGAGCATTCAAAGAAGCTCAGGAGAGACAGTGTGGTACATGCATGAAGACTCTACAGGAGGTAGAGGTCAAAATCTCCAAAGAGTTGAGGAGAAGCTCAGGAAGGACAATGCTTTTACTTGCATCGGCGAAGCTTGAAATCGAGGAGCTCGTAGGGAAGAAAGACAGAAAAGGTTGAGACCTTGGAACCTTGGAAATTCTCCCAAAGCAAGATGAAACCACAAGGAGGCTCTGGTGAGAGCATAGCAGCCGTCAGATCATCCTGAAGAAGAGATCTTGACCGTCAAGGAGATTTACGTCCAGAAGAAACCACAGCAGGTGGAAATGGCGACAAGGATCTGGGCCATTCGTTCGGGAGCGAACATGTGTCACGAGATTACCCACATCGGGACCTCGGGCACTAGAGGTTGGAAGAGGAAGGCATTCAACTCACGAGTGGTGAGGAGGCGAGAGCTCCATGTTGTGGGCCTAGCTGATGTCATCTCGGGATATCGACATTCGAGAATGGTGTGGGGCCACAGGAGTCGGCAAACAGTCATCGCATCTCAGGAGCTCGTAGGTGGAAGGGTTGAGAATCTGGTGTCAAGGGTCGCGAGGCGCAAGGATGCGAAGCAATGAAGGAGCGAGAGGATTGGGACTGTCCATTGAAGAGGACGTGTGTCAGAGATCTAAGGATCTCGCGAACTCAGAGGTTCGCAGGGTAAAGGCCCAAGTTTTGGGCACCCCAAATCGCGAGGATGCGAGGAGCGAGAAGGAGGATAACTGTTGGATCCGGATCACGGGAGGACCATTGGATCCACACGTGGGATCGTGCATCGGAACCTCGCGAGAGAAGACTCGATAATTTGGCCACGAAAATCGCGAAGTCACGAGCGAACGAGGTCACGAGTTTCGGCATCTCGGGTAGGACTGCGTGGGCCATAACAAGTCGGTGAGTGGAATCAAGGTGGCACGAAGAGCTCGGGATCTCGCCATGAGAAGTCCCGAATTATTGGCGTCAGGATTCAAGATCCTGTGAGGTGTGAAGTCTTGGCGAGATAAGACACGTTGAAAGGTCAACTCTTGTGCGCCTCGGCCCTTCGGCACATCGGGTGTTGAGTATTGGAAAATCAAGAGCTTGGTATAGCGAGTCATGAGGCCACGAGGGAGGTGAGTCCATGGACACAAGAGTAGTGGTCGTATGGTGGAATCTTAGCCTGGAGGGCTAGCGCATAGGGGCCAAGAGCTCATCCGTGATCGAGGATTCACGAGGACAGTGGTTTGTGACAGCGGAAAGTTTGAAACCCCGACGCCCGACAACAGTTTCCTGTGGGGAAGTAAGTCACAGTCAAGTGCAGAGGTCGTGCAGGTGAATGAAGGACCTATGGATTTGGTCGTAATTTGATAGTGATTCCCGAAAGAATCTAAAGAGCCGCTTCGGCTCAGCAGAAGGAAAAAAAAAAGAACGATCCTGTGAGCAGGAGGTCAAGTGAAGGAACCCTATGGGTGATAGTAAGGACCTCTTTACATTAGGAATAGACAGGAATATAGAGATAGGGAGGGAGAGAGGGAAATGTGGGGAGAGAAAGAGAGACTCCCCTTGAAAAAAAAAATCTACCTCGGGAAACGTGTCATGTATTTAGGTGGTTTTTTGGCACATGGTTTTTATCGATGGTTTTCTATTTTCGGTTAATGAATTAGGGTTTTGGACTAATCCAGTTCATTGGGTTAGGTTTTTGAATGTTGTTGGATCCTATATGTATATTGTATTATAAATAATGTAACACTATGAATGAATATAGAATATGCTGGTTTTCCTAGTTTGGGTTTCCATGGGAAATTCTCTATGTAATGTTTGTATTTGCCATTGTATATTTTCTGTTCTTCTTGAATATTTGTTTGCAGTAGATATTTTACAAGGTTAGGATTTACATATGGTATCCAAGATTTATTGGCTTCAGGGGGACGCCTTTGTGGTCAAGGGTTTGGCTCGGGACTGTGATAATCCTTGTTACAGTGGGAGATCTGCGGTATTGTTTTTTAGGTGAAAAGAAATGGCAAGCAATTCGAAGATGGAGATTGAGAAGTTTAATGGGAAAATATTTGAGTTGTGGAAGCTCAATATGGAATATATTTTGGTGGATAGAGATCAGTGGATCGCGGTAGATCCAGGTACTGCACCTGCAAGAAATTCTACAGATGACTAGAAAAAGATGGATCAGAAGGCAAAGAGCACAATCCAACTGTGTCTCTTTGATTCAATATTATTGAATGTGTTAGAGGAAGCTACAAAAACTTTTGTAAGCAAAATGGAATATGCAGGGGTAAAAACAATTTTTGAAAAGGGAACTTGCAAGATGGTTCGAGGAGCAATGGTGTTGATGAAGGGAGTTTGGATTGGAACTCTTTATAATCTTCTAGGAAGAACTATTAGTGATGGGTGTAATACCTCCATTGTTCCTGATATTGGAGTTGAAGAAGAAAGAACTCCTACAGTCTATGGAGAAAAGGTTATGTTGTGGCATCAAAGACTGGGGCATATCAGAGAGAAGGGTCTTCGACTACTACATGGTAAAGGTATGGTTGAAGGTATGTCTAACTACTCTTTGGATTTTGATTTATGTGAGCATTGTCTATATGGGAAGCAGAATCAGGTAAGATTTGCCTCTGGTGTAGCGAGGGAAAAAGGAATTTTACAACTAGTTCATAATTTTGTTTTTGGACCTGTGTCGGTCCCATCATTGGGAAAATCTGTGTACTATGTCTCATTTATAGATGGCTTCTCGAGGAAAACTTGGATATATTTCATCAGGAAGAAATATGAATTCTTTGACAAGTTTAAATATTTTAAGGCTCTTGTTGAGAATCAAACATAGAAAAGAATTAAGGTGTTGAGGACAAATAATGGTGGAGAGTTCTATGGGAATAAATTTGAAGAATTCTGTAAGAAGTGAGGTATAGAAAAGCAAAAGAATACTCCATATACACCTCAGCGGAATGGAGTTGCAGAAAGGATGAACAGGACGCTGATGGAAAAAGAAAGGTGCATGCTCAGTGGTGTCGAGTTAGTGCAAGAATTTTGGTCAGAGGCAGTGGGTACTACATGTTATCTGGTCAACATATCACCCTCATCAGCATTGGGTGAGAAGAATCCACAAGAGGTATGGACTAGTAAGGAACCTCCTCTCACACATCTTAAGGTATTTGGTTGCGATGCATATGTTCATGTTCCAAAGGAAAACAGGAGTAAGCTGGATAAGAAGGTTGAAAAATGTATATTTATTGGATATAAAGATGGTCTCAAAGGTTATAATCTTTGGAACCCATAAATTAAGAAGGTAGTGTATAACCGAGATGTGGTATTTAGAGAAATGAAGAATGTTGTTAAACATGAATTCCTACCAAGTAAGGAAGAACCATAGAAGATATATTTTGATTTAAAGGATGATGAATTAGACTCTAGAGAAGAGAATGAATCAAAAGAATAAGAACCTCATACTCCAATATTGAGTAGATCGGATCGAGAAAGAAGGCAACCAGAAAGGTATAGTCCAGCTGATTTTTGTTCAAATTTTGCTTTGTCTATTACTGATGATGATCCTAGAACTGTCAGGGAGGAAGTGGATTCAGAGGATGGAAATGTCTGGAAAAGGGCCATGGAAGAAGAAATGGCATCTTTGGATAAGAATGAGGCTTGGGATCTATTGGAGTTGCCAACTGGAAGAAAGCCCATTGGTAGAAAATGGGTATTTAAAAAGAAGCTGAATGCAGAAAGAAAAGTGGAGAAATACAAAGCTTGGTTAGTAGCAAAGGGTTATTCCCAGGTTGAGGGAATTGATTTTGGTGATATTTTTTCTCTTGTTGCCAATTTAACCTCTATAAGATTTATGTTATATGTTGTTGCTGCATTTTATTTTGAAGTAGAACAGATGGATGTGAAGACAACATTCTTGCATGGGGATCTGGAAGAAGAAATATTTATGAAGCAACCAGAAGGTTATGCTGTGAAAGGAAAGGAGTTGGTATGCAAGCCGAAAAATTCCCTGTATGGTTTAAAAAAATCACCAAGGATGTGGTATAAAACATTTGATACTTATATGCTAGGACTTGGCTTCACAAGAAGCAAAGAGGATCACTGTGTGTATTCTAAATTAATCGATGATCATTTGATTTATTTGGTCTTGTATGGGGATGACATGTTGTTGATAGGAAACAACAAGGAGATTATCCAAGATGTGAAAACTGAGTTGTCCTCTAAATTCTATATGAAGGATCTTGGTGGTTCAAATTTCATTTTGGGCATGGAAATTAAAAGAGATCGAAAAAAGAGGAAATTCTTGTTAAATCAGAGAAAATATGTCGAGACAGTATTGCAGAGGTTTAATATGTAGGAATGTAAACCGGTCAAGGTTCCTATTCCTGTTGGTGTAAAGTTATTTGTGGATCAGTGTCCCTAGACACATGAAGAAGAGGAGGACATGTCTCATGTTCCATATGCGAGTGCAATTGGCAGTTTGATGTATGCAATAGTTTGTAATAGACCGGACATTGCACATGCAATGGGAGTTTTGAGCAGGTATATGTCAAAATCAGGGAAGGAGCATGGGACAATAGTAAAAAGGGTTTTCAAGTATTTGCGTGGAACTGCTAGCTATGGATTGTGCTACGAAGGAAGACCAGGATTGGACAGAGTGGTCGATATACATCTCTTTTTGGATGCAGACTGGGTTGGATATTTGGATCATAGGAGATCTATGAGCGGGTATGTGTTTAACCTATTTGGAGGAGCAATAAGTTGGATGAGAAAAAGACAAGCTATAGTAGCACTTTCAACTACAGAATCTAAATACATGGCAACCACTCATGCAAGTAAGGAAGAAATATGGTTACAAAGATTGTGTTCAGGTATTGGGTTGGTACAACAAGCTATAAGGATAGAGTGTGACAGTCAAAGTGCAATTTTTCTGGCGAATAACCCTGCTTATCATTCAAAGACAAAGCACATTGATGTTCAATATCATTTTGTGAAAGACATGATTGAAGAAAAGAAAGTATCACCGATGAAGGTGGACATTTTGAAGAATGTTGCAGACTCATTAACAAAATCTGTGAGCAATGAGAAGTTATCTTGGTGTAGAGGATCCATGGGCATTGTTGCCCTAGATTTTTGACTATGTAACCCTATAACCCCCTGTATGCAAAGAAAACAACAAG
>ML782640.1:243230-275259 GCA_009831015.1 Picea engelmannii | reverse complement strand
GGGAGAGGGAGGAATGTGGAGAGAAAGACAAAGAGAGTGAGTGGGGTAGAGAGGGAGAGAGATAGAGAGACAAAGGGGAATAGGGAGACAAGAAGAAGGAGAAGAGGGGGAAGAGAGTTAGGGAAATGGAGAGAGGGGTAGAGAGTAAGAGAGAAAGAGAGGGGTAGAGAGAAAGAAAGAGAGAGTTGTCAGAGAGAGAGGGGAATATAGAGGGAGGGAGAGATATATGTTGTGTTAGTAAGATAGTGTGTGTGTTCCTAATACTGTGAAGTCGTGTGCGATATTTCATTTAAATTTTATGTCGATTGTTTTGGACGAGAGTGAAAACTCTAGTGTATGTGTTATTGGTTGCTTCAGATTTAGGTTTGGGGTGAAAAACCTAGTGGCTTGGTCTACAAATACATAAAAACATCAATTTTTATGAATACGTCCCAATATCTCTATTTTTTATGTTACTTTTACATAGGATACATAAATATGTTGTGGATCACACACACACACACACACACACACACACACACATATATATATAGTTGGCTATGTATATTTCAGTTTCTCTACAATTATACAACACCTACACTAACGAAAACATATAGATTATGTTTTTATTGAAAAATAAAATTCAAATTTCACATAGTTATTCACAAATTCTATAAATAAAAATTATGTATTTGTTCCTACATTTCATATTTTACACCATGTTACAGCATATTCAAATTCATTATAAAAGTACCTTGAATAATGCCTCCAACTTAACATATTTTTTTTTTCCATGTTTTCATTGCCACTAACGCACCATGAAAGACCATCATTATCTTGCACCCACCCATATAAAATAACACCCTCCTTAGGTGAGAAGAGTTGTTACAATTATAATGATTATGGATAAAACAAGGGTTGTTACAATTATAATGATTATGGATAAAAGGTTATGTGTTAGGTTCAAAATGTTTATAATGTCATAGAGGTCTGAAGTTAGGGAAATGAGGGTCTAAGGGGATCATATATTATGAGGTTAAAACCACTAAACCTACAAAAATGTTTGGAGACCATCACAGTTTCTAAAGCTTGCTACGATGTCAGCTGGAAATTGGTGGCATTTAAAGCAGTGGGCCAGACAAGATGCTTATATATTTACTATACAATATGTAGAATTATATGTGTGTGTGTGTGTGTGTGTGTGTGTGTGTGTGTGTGTGTGTGTGTGTGTGTGTGTGTGTGTAATTTGTTTTTGATTCTTTATTAAATATAGTACGATTCATAAATTTTGAAGGGATTTATGTGTATTGTGTGACATGATTCTCTATGATAGATTTCATGGATTACAAGGAGTTTAAAGTGAATTATTTTGTTCTAATTAATTGTTGAATTGTTTGGGTTTGGCCATGATATAGTGTGGTATTCTTGGAAGGTGAGTTTGTTCCAAAAAATATAGGTGTTTTGGTTGTTGACTTTGAAGATATCTATTTTTTGGGCTTGTACAAATCTATGAGAGTGGGTAAGTCATGTGCATCTATTATATATTTGATATATGTATTTAGAAAAGTGAAATTAGTTTCTCTAGTTGTTGTTTGATAGAGTTTGCTTTGTGCATAGTGCAACTACTTATGTTGTGTTAGTAGTTTTTCCATAAGCAAGTCATGTCGACCAGGGGTTATTAAAGAGACTGTATAGGCAAAAAATAGTCAAAGGTGAACAAGAAGAGAAGGTGTGTTGTTTTGAGGTTGTTTTTTTCACTTTTTGTTTTGGGTTGGTCAATGTGTTTATCGAGCATGTCATCTGTTATGGCTCAAAAATATGGAGTTGTTATAAATTTCCAAGTGATGAGAGTGGCGAGTTGTAGGAATTATAATTTTGGGGTAGTGGAAATCTACATCAGGGTGTAGGAAATCCTCTCCATTGTATGTTATATGTTATGGAAGATTAGGACCTAATTCTTATTTTTCATTTCCCTATTGTCAGCTTGTATTTGTCTTATTATTTTGTAGTTGCTTGATGCTATGGAGATAGTTTGGGTATAACATTATAGATTAGTTCATTATTTTGCATGTTTTGTAGAGCAATGTTGTTTTTAGGTTGGATGCATTTTCATATGGTGTTGGGGATTGTTTAGTTGGTGAATTACATTGTTTTCCATCTATTATTTTTTTTTTTGGGGGGGGAGGGTTGATTATAGTATAAGTAGATATATTTCATAAAGATGGGTATTTTCCAGTCTATCTAGAGGCTTTTTCTATGAACATATGGCGACACTTAGTGTAGATATCTCTTTCATACCTCACCAATTGCAAAGGAATATCGTTAGCACAACCAGTGTTGTGTATTATTCAGAGAATTTATGTTGATTATCATCGTGTCGTCCTACACCTCCATATGGCCAATTGTGATAGGGGATGTAATTTGGCGATATCCCAATAATTTTTTAGACATTGATTTTTTTGGATTTTCAAGAAAAGTGAAATGATTTAGAACTATTTCCATGTGAATGCAAAAGGATAGATTCTATGAATGCTCGATGCATTGTTGAAAATAAATTGATTGCCTATTGTGCAAGAGGAATAGGAGGGTGAATATATGGCTATAGAAAAAGCTATCATCCAACCTCAAAAGTGGCCAAGTAAAAATTATTTCTACTAGAAAATTGTCCAAAGATAAATATATCATAGAGTTATGTTTCCCCAAGGCAGAGAGCAGGATTCCAATCTACTAAAATCTAGTTTACACATATATCGACTACCCTTTGAATAGAAATAGCCATAATAAATACATCGAGCAGTCTATAGATAAAAAGAAAATTTGTTTGACACTACTTCTATATGCATTGTGTTTCCTCCTAGATCAGAACAAATCAATTTATCATAAATCAATGACTTGCATTGAAAATTATGTCTCTTGTCACAATCACGAATGCATAACTATTGGAAATGTGGAGGTGAAAAAGTGTAGCAATGTGGGAGGATGACCCATGCAGGTTCTTCACACAAGGCTTAAAAATAGACCGTCTTAAGTAGACCAAGTATAACTATGAACATATGACAACACTGGGTGCATCTATGTCTTGTGCACCTCGACAGTGGCGAAGGAATATCACTAGCATAGCTAATACTATGTATTTTCAATGTTTGTATAAATAATTCATGTCAGTTGTTATCATGTGATTTCACATCTAGGCATGGTGAATTGTGATAGGGGACGTAATTTGGAGGACATCCCAGTCATTTGTTAGACACTATTTTTTTCGGATTTGTAGGCAAAGGGAAGCGATTTAAAACTATTGTCGAGGGAATGAAAAAGGCCAGGCTCTATGAATTCTTCACATATGTGTTGAAAATAGACCAATTGTCTAATATGAAAGAGGAATAGCTAAGGGAAGGGAGGAGATATGGCTATTACAAAATATACCATCCAACCTCAAAAGTGGCCAAGTAAAAACACTTTTAACTAGCAAATTCTCCAAAGATAAATGGATCACAGATTCAAGATTTCATGAAATCCAAGAGCAGGATGTCAATCCACTAAAATTTATATTACACATATATCTGCTACCTTTGGAATATAAATATCGATAATAAAAATCCATGGAGCAATCTACATATAAGAAACACATTTGCTTCGCATTGCTTATAGATGTGTGGCCTTTCCTCCTAGATTGAAACTAATCAATTTACCATAAATCAATGACATATTTTGCAAATCATGTTTCTTGTCACAATCATGGATGCAGAACTGTTGGAAATGCAGAGGTGCAGAAGTGTAGCAATGTGAGAGGATGATCTGTGTAGGTTGATGCAGGAGCATCGTCATCAAATCACAAGTGGAGGACAACTCAGTGCCTAGCATGCATTTTGAAATGATTTTGAGTTTAAATATGGCATGTCACGAAATATATTAAAATATTGTAATTAAAGAACATATTAAATGTTTAGAGACTAAACCATCGCATGAGATTGATGGGGGTTGTATTTATTTTAATGTAATAGATTACAGTACATATTTGAACCATTCGCTCTTATCTGTTTGTACTGATCATTTATTGTAATAAGCCTTAATAGTTGAAATCCTTTAATTTGGTAAAATAGCACTAAGTTAGTTGGAGGGAAAATATATATGATCCTTTTGTATAAATAAATGTATTGTGTGCCCAAATGAGGTTGTTGAAGGGGAGCGTTGACAAGTTATATGAAGCTAAGAGTTGTTGATTTGGTGAAGAGAATTGTATGAGCCCATGTACATATCATTTGAATGAATATAACAGAGAAGTGTCGATCCCAAATATCTGGTGTTGTTCTTACTGTGTCTATCTGAATGAATGAATGGTATGATTTTTGTTTAATTTAATTTCTATTTTATTACTTGTTCTTATGTTATGAATGCATTTACATGGTTGAATGTATGAATCTGTGAGGATTAGATAAGCTTCAATTGTTTATGTTCTATGAGAAAGTGCAAGGTATGCATATTGTCCGCAAGAAGTACTTCAGAAGAGTCTCTTTCGACTCAGAAGCACAGAAGAGATAACATGAATCATTTGTTCGCAAGGAGTTCATAATTGTTTGCAAGGAGTGCATCGACATAGTGTCTTTCGACTCAGAAGCTCAGAACATATAATGTGAAGATTTTTTTTGCAAGGAGTTCATAAGTGTACGTAAGGTGTGCATTGACAGAGTCTATTGTGATTCAGAGGTTCATGAGAGATAATGTAGATCTTTGTTTGCAAGGTGTGCATATTTTCCGCAAGGTGTGCGTTGATAGAGTCTTTTTGACTCATAATATCAGGAGGAATAACTCGAAGTTTACTTGCAGAAGAGTGTAAAGAACTATTGCAAGGTGTTCACATTCACTCACAAAGAAGTCAAGTCATGGAAGAAGACCTGTTGCAAGGGGTGCACAAAGTCAAAATTCAACTAAGTGTCGAAGAAACTCTCTAAGGAGTTAGAGGTTTCGAGGAAGAACAAGCTCAAAATAGGTAGAGGGTGAGAATCCTTCAATAGGGAGGATCCATTTAAGATTTTATAAATTAATGAACAACATCCATTTAGGAGGAAGCGATATCATTCCATATCGTCATATTTGGGAGATTTTGGTGGAGGTTATCTGGGGAGTCCTTCGACACTTCATGGTTTAGAGGTTTTGAAAGTGTTCAAGGAGTGGGATCACTGAAGTCCCAAGTCAGGGAAGAAATCCCAATTGTTGGTTGCAAGGAGGATAAGTGGTAGTGGATTATAAAGTCTGGGAAGTAGATCTTCAGAAGAAAAAAGATTTGGAACGTTTGGAACTCTTGAACGTCAGAGTCCAAAGCGGATCATAGTCGTTGGCTATCAGATAAGAAAGAACCATCGATCGTCCAGGTGAGTTCACGATTCAGGTTTCAGGAAAAAAGTTGCAGTTGTGGCCAAAAGAGTTGAATCTAGAAGTTATGAAGAACCTTAGGTTTTAGCATCAAGTCACAATCTGAGGTCGTATGAGGAGAGGGGCCTAGCAAAAGGATCTAGCACCCGCAATTTTAAAATTTCCAAGAGCGCCAGGAAAAGGGGTCGTGGGTTACATAGGACCTGCACCTAAGGAGATAAGGAGCCCGTGTTAAATCAATTTGGGGCTAGCAGGGTCTCAAGGAGCTAATTCAACTCAGCCTATTGAAGATCCTTGACTGGGAGGTCACACAAACCCTAGGAGAGAAGGGGGGCTACATCAAGTGGTATCAGGGCCACAAATTTGATTTATGTAGGAAGGAGGAGACAAAGGAGATAGTATGATACCATCAAGTGGTATCAAAGACTCAAATTGTGCTCTATGTAAAATAAGGAAGTAGTATGATAACATCCACTGGTATTAATCACATCAATTGGTATCTGTGTAAAGGATAAATCTCAGCACCATGCCGCCTAGAAGACGTGCAGAGCTACCTGTAGAAAATCGAGCTATGGAAAGGGAGATGAGAGAACTTAGCACAAGTTTAGATGCTATGGAGACGACACAAAGGAGAGCACCTGATGTTGGAATTCAATGATGCAAAGAACGACAAAGTAGAATTTGAAGAATTTGTAGTAGATGATGTTGTAGAAGAAGGCTTGTTGAAAGCAGTTGTCAAGTGGGAAGCTAGAGAAAAGATAGACATCCCAATGTACGAAGGGAATTTATATGTTGAATAATTGTTGGATTGGATAAGATCAATGGAAAAGTACTTCGACTATGAATATGTCGATGAGGAGAAAAAGGTGAAACATGTTGTCACTATATTAAAAGGACATGCAACACTGTGGTGGGGTGAAATGCAGGCTAACAGAAGATGCAAAGGCAAACAAAAGATCAAGAATTGGGATATAATGGTAGCCAAGTTAAAGGATAAATTCATACCTAAGGACTATCAGATAAATTTATTCAGGAAGTTGTAGAACCTGAGACAAAATGAAATGACAGTGAAAAAGTATGCATAGGAGTTTTACAAGTTGAATATCAAGGTTGGACAGAGAGAAAACGATGATGAAAAGGTTTCCAGATATATTAATGGCTTGAAAAATGAAATCCAAGGTGAAATCAGTATGATGACAGTAAGGACAGTGGAGGATGCTTATCATATTGCACTGAAGGCAGAGGATAAGTTGACTAGAAAACAGAGCCACTAAAGTCGAGGTAGGAGTCTAAATAGAGGTAAGGGAATTTTCTATGACAAGGTACATAAGCCTAGGGTTGATACTGAAAACCACATAGTCACTCAAAAAGAGGAGGATGTTCCTGAGGGAGACAATATGGTGGTAGAAATTATTTTCCTCGAGGAAGAGGAAGAGGCAAAGGAGGAGAGGTGAAGTGTTATTCCTATGGAAAAACAAGACACATGTCTTGGGAATGCTCCGAGAGAAGGAAATAAGGAGGAGGTGAAGCTCACATTTCAGAAGCGCAGAAGAGGAATGTTGAAGCAGAAGGCATAGAATATGAAAGGTCTTTGATGATGAAGAAGATTCTCATGAAGCCAGATCTAGAGGTGGAAAAACTAGTGCAGAGGAACAATTTGTTCATAACTGCTTGCAAGACTAAAGACAGGGTATGCAAGGTGATAATAGACAGTGGGAGCACTGATAACTTAGAATCCACAGAGATGATGGATAAATTGGAGCTAGAGACAACTGCACATCAAATTTTGAATAGAGTCTCATGGTTGCAGAAAGGACACCAGGTGATGGTAACTAAACAATGCCTAGTTGAATTTAAGATAGGAGGATATAGGGATAATATTTTGTGTGATGTGATTCCCATGGATGTATGTCATGTTTTGTTGGGGATACCATGGTAGTTTGAATGAAATTTCATTCATGATGGGAGAAAAAATACTTATACTTTGGAGAAGAATGGTAGGACACACATGTTACTTCCGAAAGAGGAAAATAAATTAAAGGAAGAAGCCAACACAAGTATACTTCTCATGAGTGGGAAGGAACTCCTGAGTGAAGTAAAGAAGGGACAAGAGATTCAATTTCTTGTAGTGAGCAAGCCTAGAGTCATCCTTACAAGTACTTATATGGATGATCGTCCTGAATAAATTCAGGAGTTGTTAGAGAATTTTGCTGACATAGTAGTGGATGAGTTACCTATCTCATTACCAACCATCATGAGTTTCATCCATCACATTGATATAATACTAGAGGCAAGTTTGTTGAACAAAGAAAAATGTATATTGACACCTCAAGAGAATGAGGAGGTAAAGAGACAAGTCTAGGATTTGATGGACAAGGGTTTGGTCAGAGAAAGCTTGAGTCCATGAGCAGTACAAACTGTGTTAAGTTCGAAGAAGGATGGAGGATGGAGAATGTGTACAGACTCAAGATCCATAAACAAGATCACCATAAGGTACAAATTTCCTTTTCCAAGGATGGATGACTTAATGGATTGCTTGAGAGGAGCACATTATTTTTCAAAGATAGATCTGAAAAGTGGATATCATCAGATAAGAATGAGAGAAGGTGATGAGTGGAATAAAACCTTCAAAACAAACGAAGGGTTGTATGAGTGGCTTGTTATACCATTTGGCTTGACAAATGCCCCAAGTACTTTTATGAGGTTGATGGATGAGGTATTGAACTATTTCATTGGTAATTTTGTGATTGTATATCTGGATAATATATTAGTCTTCAATAAAACTGAAGAAGAGCATTTGAGACATCTGACATTAGTGATGAGAATATTGTAGTGGGAGAAGTTGTTGATGAATCTGAAGAAGTCCTCTTTTATGAAGACATAACTCATTTACTTGGGTTTTGTGATCTCTTTAAATAAATTGAATATGGATCCAAATAAGGTGAGAGCAATTAGAGAATGTCCATCGCCAAGAAGAATATTTGAGGTGAAAAGCTTCCATGGATTAACAAGTTTCTATCGGAAGTTCATTAGAAATTTCAGTGGCATTTGTGCACCAATATTAGATATGGTGAAGAAGAGAAATAAGTCTTTTAAGTGGACAGAAGAAGTTAATAAAAGCTTCAGGATATTAAAGGTGAAGAGAACAGAATGACCGATTCTCGTCTTGCCAGATTTTGAGAAGACATTTCAAGTACGATGTGATGTTAGTTGAGTTGTAATTGGAGCAGTCTTGAGCCAATGTAATAGGCATGTTGCATACAGTGAGAAGATGAATGACACTAAGAGAAAGTACTCCACATATGATAAAGAATTTTATGCAATAATTCAAGCCTTGAAGAAATGGAGGCACTACCTTGTTCCAAAAGAGTTTGTTTTGTATAATGATAATCAAGATTTACAATTCATAACCAAACAGGAGAAGTTAAATCAAAGACATGCTAGGTGGATAGATTTTATGCGAATTTTCACTTTTGTCATTAAACATATTTTTGGTAATGCTAACAAAGTTGTTGATGCATTGAGCAAGAGATGTCTAATTCTGTAGGAATTTCAAGTGAAAACCTTAGGGTTTGAACACCTTAAGGAGATATATTGTGATGACCTAGATTTAAAGAGGAATATGAAGCATGTCCAAATTTTGTACTTAGAGACAGAAGTGAATGGACGGAGTATCTGATTCATGATGGATTGTTGTTTAATGGTTTCTAGCTATGCATACCAAAGTGCTCAATGTGAGAAAATATGTTGAAGGAAAAACATAGTGGAGGTCTAACATGACATTTTGGCCATGACAAGACATTTGCACAGTTGAAAAGTTCATACTATTGGCCAGGTATGAGCACAGAAGTGAAAAGTTTGTAAACAAATGTAATATTTTCCAGTATGCAAAAGGAAAGATACAGAACATTGGATTGTATCAACCATTACCTATTCCAGATAGGCCTTAGGATGCAATAAGCATGGATTTCATGTTGGGATTTCCAAAGAAACAAAGAGGAAGTGATTCCATATTTGTGGTAGTTTATATATTCTCAAAGATGGCACACTTTATCCCATGCCAGAAAAATAATGATGCAACACACATTGAAATTTCCTTTTTCAAGGAAGGTGTGAGACTTTATGGGTTTCCTAAGAGTATTGTCTCAGATAGAGACACTACATTTGTTGGTAATTTCTAGAGGAAACTGTGGAAGGAGTTGGGGACAAAACTATCTTTTAGTTCATCATATCACCCTCAAACGGATGGACATACTGAGGTGGTAAATCAGATTTTAAAAAAATTGTTCAGGAGTCTAGTCACTGAACATCATATCCAGTGGGATCAAATTATTTTACAAGCAGAGTTTGCATACAATGACTCACCAAACATGAGTACCGAAAAGAGTCCATTCTAGATAATGTATGGAATGAAGCCAATAGGAGTATCAGATTTGAGAGATCTAGAGAAAAATGAATTTAGAAGCGCGAGAGTAGAAGACTTCGATGTAGAAATTCAGAAGCTTCATAATCATATCAAAGAACATTTGCAGAACAGTAGCAGAGAATATAAACATAGAGTTGATCAACATAGGAGAGAACTTCAATTTGAAGTGGGAGATCAAGTTCTAGCACATCTCAGGAAGGAAAGGTTCCCAAGGGGAATGTATAAAAAATTGAAATTGAAGAAGATAGGACCGTGTAAGATCCTAAGAAAATTTGAGGTCAATGCTTATGAAATAGAGTTTCTAGAGGATGTAGGTATATCACCCATATTCAAAATTTTAGACATGTATCCTTACAGGAAAGATGACACAAAAGGATCAGAAGATCAGAAACAGATCCAGTGGGAGAAGAAGATGCATGTAGCAGAAAAGTCGTAGATGAAGAAGATCATAGATCAAAGAATTGGTAAGAAGACCAGAAGGAAAACCTATTTTGAATATTAGGTAAATTGGAAAGGACACCAAATAGAATATTCTAGTTGGGTAAATGAAATAAATATTCAAAAGCATGGAAAGTCAGTGCAGGAGCTCATGGACAGGAGTCCATGAATTTGTTTCTAGAGGATTATGATGCAGGAGCATCATCATCAAAGTGTAAGTGGAGGTCAGATCAACTCCTAGAATGCATTTTGAAATGATTTTGATTTTAAAGATGGCATGTCACGAAATATATGAAAAGATTGTAATTAAAGAACATCTTAAATTTTTAGAGACTAAACCATCGCATGAGATCGATGGAGGTTGTATTTCTTTTAATCTAATAGATTACAGTATAGATTTGAATAATTCACTCTTATCTGGGTGTACTGATAATTTATTGTAATAATCCTTAGTAGTTGAAATCTTTTAATTTGATAAGATAGCACTAAGGTAGTCAGAGGGAAAATATCTATGAGCCTTTTTGTATAAATAAATGTAGTGTGTGCCCAAATGAGGCTGTTGAAGGGGTGCGTTGACACTTTATCTGAAGTTGAGAGTTGTTGAGTTGTTTAAGATCATTTTATGATCCCATGTACATATCATTTGAATGAATATAACAAAGAAGTGTTGATACCAAATATCTTATGTTGTTGTTACTGTGTCTATCTGAATGAATGAATTTCTAGGATTTATGTTTAATCACATTTCTCTTTTATTACTTGTTCTTATGTTATGAATGCATTTACATGGTTGAATGTATGAATCTATGAGGATTAGATAAGTTTCAATTGTTTCTCTTCTAGGAGCAAGTGCAAGGTGTGCATATTGTCTACAAAGAGTGTGTCGACAGACTCTCTTTCGAATCATAAGATCAGAAGAGATAACATTTAGATTTTTTTTTCAAGGAGTGCGTCAACAGAGTCTCTTTCGAATCAGAAGATGAGAAGAGATAGAATGAATATTTTTTTTGCAAGGAGTTCATAAATGTCCAGAAGGTGTGCGTTGACAAAGTCTGTTGTGATTCAGAGGTTCATGAGAGATAACATGGAGATTTTTTATCAGGGTGTGCATATTGTCTGCAAGGTGTGCGTCGATAGAATCTATTTTACTCATAAGCTCAGGAGGAATAACTCAAAGTTTACTTCCAGAAGAGTGTAAAGAATTGTTGCAAGGTGTGCATAGTCGCTCATGAAGAAGTTGAGTCGTGGAAGAATATCTATTTTAAGGGGTGCACAGAGTCAAAATTTGACTAAGTGTCGAAGAAACGCTCTGAGGAGTTAGATTTTTTAGGAAGAAAAAGATTAGAAGAGGTAGCGGGTGAGAATCCTTCAATAGGGAGGATCCCTTTAAGATTTAATAAATTAACCAGGAAGATCTATTTAGGAGGAAGCAGGATCATTCCAGACCGTCAGGTCTGGGAGAGTGGCATGGAGTTTAGTCAGGGATTCCTTTGGCACTTCGTGGTTTGGAGGTTTTGAAATTTTTCAATGAGCGGGATCGCTGAAGTCCCAAGGCTGTGAAGAAATCATAGTCGTTGGTTGCAAGGAGGATACGTGGCAACGAATTAAAATTTCAAGAAGTAGAGCTTCGAAAGAAAAAGGAGTTGGAACATTCAGAACTCCCGAACGTCGGAGTCTGAAGCAGATCATAATCGTTGGTTGTCGAATAAGTGAGAACCCTCGATCGTCCAGGTGAGTTTGTTGTTCGGGGTTCAGGAAAAAATGTTGTACCTATGGCCAAAAGAGTTGAAGCTAGAAGCCATGAAGCACCTTAGGGTTTAGCCCCGGTACACAGTCTGAGGTCATATGAGGAGAGGGGCCTAGCGGAAGGAGCTAGCACCCGCAAGTTTAAAATTGCTAAGAGCACTAGGTGAAAGGGTCTTGGGTTACATAGTACTTGCACCTAAGGAGATAAGGGATCTGTGTTAAATCAATTTGGGGTTAGTAGGGTCTTGAGGAGAAAATTCCGCTTAGCCTCTTGAAGATCCTTGACCGGGAGGTCACACAACCCCTAGGAGAGAAGGGGGGATGCATCATGGGTTCTTTGCACAAGGATTTAAAATAGACCATGCTAAGTAGACCTATGGAAATGAAGAGGATTCAAAATAGAATAGGAGAATGATTTCTCCATTTTCAATCCTTTTGGAGGATTCTACACTTTTAACCCTTGCGTTGAGAACTCATGCCACTTATGGTCTAACATTGGCACATGTTGATTACATAGAAACGTATGCAATTGGAAAGGTGTTGGTAGGGTGATGTGATCAACACTTCCGCATAAGTGTATGTTGCACAGAGGAAATACTTTGTCTATGTAGCACTTGGTCTATATAAATATCTTATGCGGAGAACTTATACATCTACTCTTTCCGCACTGTCATGGTTCCACATCTCCTCACTTCCAATAGTTTTGCATGAGGGATTGTGACAAGTGTCATAATTTGCAAGATATCTTATTGATTTATGACACATTGGTTTACTTTGATTTACGAGGAAATGACGGGGATCTAGAAGTGACTCAAAGAAAATATTTTGGTTATCTGTCAGTTGCTCGACGGTTTTTGTTTATGATTTCACCTATTCTAAAGGTAGTTGATATATGTGAAAAAGACAATTTAGCAAATTCGCATTGTGTTGTTTGGTAGTGTGTTCTCTATGCATAGTACAATTACTTGGTTTCATTCAAATTTTCATTGGCGTTGGTGTAATGTTTAAGCAAACCAGTCCTCTTTTATCAATTGTATTGTTGAATCAAATGGTTCAATGAAATATTCTTGATCTGCATCATATATGTGAAAAATGAATTGTTCTTTCTTATTATTTTTATTTTTTAGGGGTGGATTGAATTGGTCAAGAGCTATTTCAGAAACTATATAGATTGAAAAGGAATCAAAGATAAACATAAAAAAACAAGATATGTTGTTTTGAGATAAGTTTTTGTTTTCCTCGCTTGCTCGATGTTATAGACATAGCTTAAGAATCATCTGAATGAAATAAAATGAATGAAAGCATGTTTTCATATTCTTTTTACATATTTATGGAGTTCTTGTTTCTATGTTGGATCAAGAAATTGTGTTGTACATAACAAGCAGTTGATATAATAGATATTCCGGTCACAAAGAAAATAAAATATCAACAATTTGCATTGTATTTCCATCTCACTGTCATCAATCCACATTGTTATTTGACTTGTTTGATGTGTAATACATTGAAATAATCACCATTGTTTAGAAATAAAATAGGGCAATGAAAGAAACATGGAACACGGATTGGAGAGGTGTATTTTTCTAATTTTATCTTTGTACTATTCATTTTCTTCTCATTTGTTGTTCGTTAATATTGTATATTTCATGTGATTTTGACATAAGGGTTTATTTTCATGTTCATTTCATTTGGTGCACTGCTTTCATATGAAAATTAAATAGAGCAATTTCAAGAGAGAAATAAATCACAAGAAATATAGGAGAAGAAACTCAAGAACAATGTCCCAAGTGTAGGTATGCTTGTAACAATTACATAAGGAACTGCATTTTTTTTGGTAAATTATATGCATATGAAACGATATATATCCATACTGCATAGTAGTGTGTATAATCCAAAGTGCATATTGAATCCATGGTTATCCTATTGGTGGTGGTTTGGAAATACATGGTTTGTCAATATTTGATGTACAAAACTGCAAGGCATCTGCATATTGAATTTTTTTTGGAATACTGAACAAATTGTCACTCAAGACTATCTAGGAATTATAGATACTGGCTAGCCTTTTTTCAGATGTCAATGGACAATTTATTGAAGTAAAATTCTTGGAATTGCACTAATTTGATGATAGTGCATTAACGAAGTAATAAACATACAACACTGAAATAGATAACAATTCAATTGAGAAAAGACACACTGGATTGAAAAACAAAAACAAAGTTTGGATGATTTTCATTTGAAAAGAATGACACATACAAAGGTAGACTAGTAAATTTCATAGAACTATGTTATGTACTTTTCTCATTTCAATAATGGTTGCATGGATCTGTACCATGGATTCTATCTTGTTAATATGTGCTTGCCCTGTCCTTTGACACTTATTTATCACATAGAAACAAGATTTAGATATAAGATGATCTTATTTATTTATATTTGTTAACATTATCACTTGATGCAGTTAGCCTTATAGAGTAGCAAGAAGAGAAAGTAAGGATAATGTTGACATCTGGTGCATCATGGTTTATTTTTATAGAGATTTCACCCTATTACAAACTTATAACACTAACATTTGGTACTTAAGAAGCTTTAAACGTTATTATATTGGTTATCCTCGACTCAAGTGGTACTAGGATATCAAAAAATTACTATCTTGGATTGTGAGTGTTGTTAATGTGGCTAGGTTGCATACCCACACATTGCTCGAGTAAGTGAAAACCATCTATCTGAGATATTGTTGCATCCTTACAAAAAAATTCAAAAGAGTAGGGTCATCCCGAAGGTGGCAACTGGATTTGGTGTACATTTTTCTAGGTTGACGACGTCTCTCTGCTTAGGATTCCTATGGACTGGTGAAGTGTGGGTGTGCTTCATCTTGCATTTTAGAAATCCAAACACTAGCTAGCCCAAGTCCCGCAGCTAGAAATTTTTCTAGTTAGTCGAGCACTTGCAAAGTGTAAGGATGGAGTAATCCTTCCAACAAGTAGACCCACGTTCATCCTCTTGTCGGGTTCAGCTTGGTTGATAACAAAGAAGAGGAGGAAAAATACAACTGATAGAAGGGGAAGTATATAGAATTCACCTACCAGGTTCAACAAAGGTGTTGATCCACGATGGCATGCACATCAAATGTTGGCTCAGAGAGATGGAAAACTACATGAACTTTGAATCATAGTTCAAGCAACTATTTGGTGGGGTTAGGGATATTCCTCATCGACTATAGGTTGGGTCCCTTTCCAATTGTTTCCTTCTTAGTTCCATCCAATGTGAGAATGGAATAGTGGGACTATAGGCAATCTCCATGAACTACAAGTTGTAGTAAATCATGTGTTTTCTAGGAGAAGCCATGGATGCAAGGAATTTTTTATTGAACTATAATTCTTCAGATAAATGGGTTTTATTGTTGGGTGGTTGATAGAAATTATCAATTGAAAGCTGGTGGGATCTATTTTTGGATAAATGTAGGCTAGTTTCCAATACTGTGGCCCTGGAAAGTGGTGTAAATAGTTGAAAATACAACTGGAAATTGGCATCCTGATGTTCTCATTTTTTCATTAGCTCCATGTGTCGTTGTTCCTATACTGATATGTTATGATTTGGATCTAGGTTCCTTTAATGTTACATGTAGTGGGAATGATTCAATATACTCCCGATGGCCCTTGCTTAATGTGGTGTCATAACTATCGATGTGTGTCATACGTGTGTGATCTGGCTGGATCAGATTTTTTGACGCTTCAATATTGTGAAACACCCTGTAGTCCTTGTGTTGCCTATGCAAGAGTGTCATCATTTTTAGTCTTGTTTACAATGCTTTTCATTTGGAAACTTCCACGAATTTAATGTCCATGTCATATTATTTAGGTTTAGAAAGGAAGTTTTTCCATGGGCCTTCTCTAAATTGTCACTAAAGCATAGGCTATCCACACAAGAATGTTGTTTTATTTTTCTATCTACTATACATTTTTTTCTTTAAATGCATTTTCATAAAGCTGAAAGTTATGAATAGTACATTATTTAGATCTGATTTCTTTAAGGCCAAGTACATAGGGAATATTTACTAATCTATTCTTTTCAGACTTGAGTTATTTACGGGGTACGAGAAATGATTAATAGAAAGAATTAGAAATCTCATAGAAAACA
The DNA here is from genome assembly GCA_009831015.1 of Picea engelmannii. Classification (NCBI taxonomy): domain Eukaryota; kingdom Viridiplantae; phylum Streptophyta; class Pinopsida; order Pinales; family Pinaceae; genus Picea; species Picea engelmannii. Next base: position 259,169 of record ML782640.1, on the reverse strand, counting down.
TAAAAATTTACTTCAAAAAAGTTCTAATTAGCCTTTGTTTTTCACAAATCTGAGCAAATCAAGTTCCATAAATGACTCGATCATGGTGAAAATTACATGGCCTTTCAAAATCCCCAATGTGGAATGAATACAAATGTGAATGTGTGGAAGGGATAAATTGGGTTGTCCTATGAATTATCCGCACAATGGTTGAAAATATAATTAGCAGTCTCAAGTGCGTGATCCATATACCTATGTGAAGAGAACATGTGTAGAAAATATAGGTGAGCATATTGTGGGGATGTAGTGATTTGCATTGGATATATATGTCGTCTTCGACATCAGAAACTTTCAAGGTGTTTGAGGAATTAACTACCATATAACAATCCTAAAGATCATGAGAGTTAAATGTTGTATTGGTTGTTAGGATCCTACTATGCTTTATGTGTGTGCTTCTCAACTGCCTAAATGTATTCTGTCATGTTATATTTCTTTTACAATTCCATAGGATCATGCAATCGTTGTGGCACTAATTGCCAATTGTTGATGCATTTCAATTGCAAGACCTGGCTTGAAGTGTTGTGCAAATGCATATACATATTCTAGCAAATAAGTACAAGTTTGTTGCAGTGGATAGTTCTATGTGTCAAAGTTCATAACAAAGTCTATTACGCTTGGATTTGTTTTTTCATTTGTAGGCATTTTCACAATTTAAACTTGTACATATAGTTAACAAATTTTCATTTCTATGTATTATATGGTGTGAAATGTGTTTTTGTGTGTTGTATCGTTGGTGTACATCTGTCCCACCAAAAAAACAAGGATCATATATCAATGTAAATATAATATATAATATATTGTATTTTATTCGCGTTCATGCATCTAGTGTTCCAAGAAGGATAAGTTGGACAAGAAAGGGAAGTATTAGTATTGTGCATCACAAATATCCACCCAACAACAAAGTCAGAGGTAAATTCCTATAATTTATTTTTTATTTGCACACTACGATAGCTATGAAGACATAGGCAGGTATTTATAAACACTCTCTTATAAGAAAGAAAAAAAAATAGCACTAGGTTCTTATGCAATTTGCAAATTGCTATGTTCAGTTCAAGAAAAATAGGTATGCCAAGAATTGAAGCAATCAATGTTGGAGAGTCAAGTCTGATAGGCATGGGTGAAGAAACTATCCATGTGCAGTAGAAGCAATTGGAAAGGTATCTATATAAAAATGTATATTTTGTAACTGGGCAATAAATACATTGAAATTGTTTTTCATATTGCTTATTTTTTGCAATTTCTATACCATGATGCATCTCTATAACTCAAAATGTTGTCTCAATAGAGGACTTGAATAGTTGTAGAACTGGGGAAGTATTTATTGGAGACATGATGGTTGTTTACATCACATATTTGGATAAAGAGAATAGATCACTCAAAATATTGCGTGGTAATTTGATAGATGGAAATGGCATGATGACAGTTACATTGAATGTTCCTACACACCTCATTGGAAGACATGAGAAAATGATTGTTCCCAGAGCTAGAATATCTATTAAAATTTTCAAAATTTTTCCAAAACGTGGCTATGACCATCGTGGTTGCAATCATGTTATATTTATACTAATAAAGTGTTATGGAGACAATGTCTCCAACATGTAAATAATACAATTTCAAACTAGACACAACAATCAAGCAATTTGCAAATAACACAAACATGTATCCAATTGACACTATTGGATTTTTCGTCACCCTCGCTAGAAAATTTGGATTGCAGTACAATTTGCATATAAAATATGGGAACACAGAGGATGAAAAATAAATGGTATGCTTTGACATTGTCAATGGTTTATCATTTATATGTTTATATATCTTAGGTGAAGATATATGACAATCACAGTGTTTTGTGTATGAATTGCAGTTGTTTGAGACATATGGAGATTTCTTCGTTTCACTAGAACAACAATTGAAAATAGGGAAATTTCCCATTTTAGTATTTGAAAATATAATCAAGAGGAGAGATGAAAAAGAAAAGGTGTTCCACACAATGCAGCCAACATTTATAATAGAACTCACATCAAAATCATTAAAATATCTAAAAAAACTAATTGGCTCGATAAATGTTGTAAATATAGATTGACAAGTCTATCTAAAAATATCATGTACAAGATTATATATATATATGTATGTATGTATGTATGTATGTATGTATGTATGTATGTATGTATGCATGCATGTATGTATGTATGTATGTATGTATGTTATATTGTTAGGAAATGAAAAACACTTCCACTAAACCTAGCAGAAGAGAGGAAGAAATATTTAAACAAGAAAGAAAATACCCACATTACACAAAGATTTTACCCTAGAAACCCAAACGGGAAAACCAGCATTCCTTAAGTGTCTTTCTCTCTTGTTGTCCTAGTCATTCAGAATAAAAGGTTAAATTCCTAACATTGTTATACACCTAAGACACAATCGACATCATACCTTATTTATTTACAAAAGAACAACCTTGTATCCAATTCGACTTACATATGCATGACCAACAACCTATAAAGATTGGTCATTCTACAATTATTAAATTTTTTTTACAACACTAAAAGATGCCTTGTTTATAGGATTTATAGTAGGAAAAACCCTAAATCAAAGTGTCCAAAAATGGTTACATATCCACATAGATCATTGGCTACAAATCATGGGAATCTCAATATTTTGTTACAGACGACTACCAAGTCGGATTACCAGTTGTCCTTCATTCGTTCTTCAGTCGGTTTCCACACACTAGCCTGTCGACACTTTTCGATTGACCTCTTTGACTTGTTGTCAATATCTTTGAATTCAACTTTACCCAATCGAACCACCTCAACCTTCAACTTGTTGTCGATATCTTTGAATTCAACTTTACTTAGTTGAAGCACCTTGAACTTCAACTTGCTATCAATTTCTTCGACTTCGACTATCAGTCAATCCACCTTGACTAGAATTTCACTACAAAGAATATAAAAACCCAAAATTATACCACTTATTATTTTCTTTGATGAAACTGGGATATCTTTGAACTCTCGTTCACATACCCAGGGTAGAAATTCCCATTTCCTCTCTACACAAAGATAAATTTATATCACTCATAGACTTGATCAAAGAGTCTACTATGTTTTCCAATGTTTCTACTTTCTCCAGCAACACCTTGTTTTTTTCCACCATGTCTCTCATGAAATGGTATTGTACATCAATGTGATTAGTATTATAATGATAAGTTCGGTTCTTTTCCAGGAATATTGCGCTTTATTGTTGCAACATATCTTTGTAGCTTCCTTCTCAAACCCAATTCCTGAACATAGCCTTTGCAACCATACTACTTCTTTACTTCTATAACAACCCCATCATTACGACTACAACGACGGTAGCAAAAGAGAATTTTTTTGTGTTTTAAGTAGGATAGTACTAACAATGAACATTTAACCTCGCAATTGGGTGGCAAACACCACACATGCAACTCCAACATCATCCACATCAGGTGGTGCCTAAACCTAAGCGGGTTTCATGTGCTCTCCTCTATCAATGCGCGCATTGATCCTGTCAAGGAATCATGTCGCCTCACAGTGATAGGCGTGATAGTAACCCTAGCTCTATGCCACCTATCTAGACCAAACCCAATAAAATACAACATGCTAGGATACCAAATAATTGTCTGGTTCCCTACAAGGCGAACCAATGGAGTGACCACTAAGACTGATTCCCCAAATACCGATTGACTTAAGGCACAAGGCGCAAGGTTGCCAAAAGACGGTTAAACAAAAACAAATGCTTAGCCAAAACTTAATAACCCTCAGCCATTAAACTTGTGCAAGCTACCAGACTAATGGCCAATAATCATAAACCATTGACGGTTAAATCAATAAGCCTAAGTGTGGATGAGTGATCGATCATCGTGGAAATGAATCAAGAAATCTAAAAGAAACAATTAAGCATTAAAAAAACCCAAGCAACATTTATTCTATTGGGATAGAAGTTAAGGACTGAAAGGTGAGGCATGTAATCAAAATAAATCTAAGGGTAGTAAGGATCACTAGCATCATTGAGACCATTTTCTTTAAAAATGAGATCTCCATTTAGCAAAGATACATGGTCTAGCAATGTTGTCTAACTAACACACTATCTAGTTGAATGCTACATAAAAATAAAGTAGATGCCTACCAAAGGCATCACTGCCCCACCAAAATTAGCTGGCTATTAAATAGTATCACTGCCTATCAAGTAATCGCCTGGGGTCTCACTGTTTGTCGTTGTCCAAAAAAAGCACGATAATGCTATCAAACGTTGTCACTCCCATATAAGAAAAAAAATGATGGAAATACTCGTAATAAATTGTTGTCAGGTGTTAGAGTAAACATGGAGTACAAGAATTCAGGTAAACGCTAAGGAGGGACTTGCTGCCCAAAAAATCATTGCCCAAATTCATTGTGATTAAAGCATAATGAAAGAGCAAGAATCAATGTCGGCAATTGTAGATTCACTGGGACTTATCATAACAAGCTGGAAATTAACACCAAAAGAACATCGGGAACCTCCACAATGTTGGGAAAATATCAACCCCAAAAAAACACAGAAAAATATCCATTCTCATTTTAAAGTATCTCATTGTCCTTCAAAGCTAAATGTTGTCCCTTAATTAAAATTTACTGTCAAGCAATGTAGCTGTTAAAAAAAAAATCGGGATTTCTATCCACGCCCAATTCAATACCCAAAAATCAATGCTACATAATACTAATCTCTACCCAATGTTATTAAAAAAATACCACCATACATAATCTCAAATCGTAGATGTAGATATAATCCAGATAGGTGTTAAAGTAGGAGTCTCCTTAAAGGAAAAAAAAAAAAAAAAAAACTTAAAACCAAATGCATACATATCTAAATTGGAGCCAATGTATGTAGAATTGCAGTTAAAGGGTGTAAAATTCAGTCAAAAAATGGAGGCGCTATCTAAAAGGAAATCACGGTATGGTTGCATTTGTAATGCTCATTGTCTATTAAAATATCTTGTTTTCCTTTAATTATAACACTGGAACGATATAGTGCCGCAATACTTAACCATAATAATTTTCTACCGTAGTAATAGCTACCAGACTTTAAAAGATATTAATCGGTGAAATGTGTAAATCATTAGGTAACACGACATGTGGGGTATCAACACCAAGTGTAATCACAGTAATATTGCAGGGTATCAATGCCCAGAAAAAATTCAAAAGAAAATCGCAGAGATCCAAAGCCAAGCCATCAAGTGGTAATGATGAAATTGTAGAGAAGGAATGTAAAAAACAGTCTAGTGAGGCCAAGGCAAAGTGAAATTCATCATCGAAGTAATAACAGCAGAGGGGAAAATCGCAAACCATGTGTAAAAAAACAAACGCCTTGAATTTTGCACTCAACAAGGTAAGGGATGAAGGTTCGAGTCAAGGGATAGGAGCCAAGTTGCAGCATAATATTCATCACGAATAAGGGTAACAATTGCAGTAAAAAAAAAGTTGAAGATTTCATAATAACCCAAATAAAATCTCCAGCCGATCCACCCAAAAACATAGTCCAAAATACTTTAAAAAGTGTCATTCGAGTCAACTAAAGTGCAGAGGTAAAGTCACAAGCCATAGGTGTAAAAACATAAGTTAAAATTTGTAGGGTAAAGGCAGACCAGATGTAAAAATCACACAGTAAATTCACCAGAAACAACATTAATAGCGCAAACTTAAATCATTGCCAAGAAAGGTATTAAAAACACAGAGTTCATTTCATCAAACGCAGAGGGTAAAAAGCGGATCGTGGAAGGAAAGGTTAAACCATCGCAGAAGTGCTTGTCACAAAAGGTGCAAGGCAATCCATCAACTGGGAACAATCAACATGGGTAGACGGTTGGGTGACACGTCCTTTTCTCATCATCCACACACAGAAAAGCAGGGCATTAGAATCTATAGGTCATTGTGCACCGAAGTGACGACCATCGATTCGACTCTTGGCGGACTGCTCAGGCATGGACTAGCGAACTAGGGATTAGGAAGAAGTAAAAATCACACCTCTTCACAACAATCAACAAACCAAAGGACAGTCACAACATTCAGGGATCGAATGCCAAGAGAAACAAGTCAATCATCGAGCTAAGGCTATGGGGAAAATTTAAGTTCTTGGTTGAAATGTTAGGTCAAACATATTCTTTACCCGATTAAAAATACATAAATGAAAGCATAGGGTATAATAATAATCTACCATGCATAATAAAAATAAGCATACCATAGCCCAAGTCATCCACTATGAGTCGTTGTCCCACGCACTCTGTGCATCTCTTGTTTGTCGACCGATAAGACTTCACCGGTACCTCCCAACCAATGCTAGGGGCAATCTTCTTCCCCCTTAGCCCCCTGAGCCACAAAGGTGCCATGCACATTGAACCAGAGATCAGATAGCCCCTAGCTCGCCTTGCAAGACCGAGCTGCCACTCCTCAGCAAGCTGGGTATCCTAACTCCCACAAGCTAAGTTAGTCAAGTCTAAAATTCTGCAGCGTAACGTTACGCATAACAAAAGAGATCCATCATCCTTCTCCTCCCTCCTTTATATAGAGTTTCTAAGTCCTTTACCTTCCCAAATTCCCATTTAATTTATTTTTCAACAATTTAATTCATAAAAATCCTCCTCATACATGTGTCGTCCATCCCCTTCATTGTACCATAAATTCATTTCATTAATTAATTAATTACCCCTATTTCCCTCACCCACCTAAAAGCATTCCTAGAATCGCTCCTAGGTGTCCCCATATTCCCTTACACATTTTAATGACTTCCCCCCTTACTAATTTACTAGTTGAGTTTAATTTAGAAAGTTCTTAAATGCCAGATACCTTACTAAGTTAGTGTTTCTGCTTTTTCCTTGTGTTTCCCCTTTCTTTTTATGCTTCCACTTTTTCCTAGTTTCCTAATTCTTTTGAATTTCCCTCTTTCCCTTTCATTTAAAACTCAAATTGGCAGGTGTAAAAAATTAACTTTTTCCCCTTTTTCCTTTTTAATAAATAAATTTTTTATTAGCATAAGTGATAAAACAATTATTTCCCCTTTTCCCCCCTTTTAAATTTTATCCCCCCCAAAGATTTTTTATAAATTAATTAATTACTTACCCCCTTCTCGTCACATGATTAATGATGATTATCATTATTATTTATTTATTTTTATTTTTATTTTAATAAAAAAAGATATTTTTTTTTTATCACAAGTATCACTTAGACCTAAACTTTATTTTCCTAGGTTGGGTGACATTTTATTAGGAAAATTGTTTTAAATCTTTCTTATCACGTTATTCATCCTAAGGTCATCTAGGTTTATCCATTTATTAATTAACAATGCGACGTTCCCTTTAGGATGCACTAGGTGCTCCAAGGGTGCCACTCGCCTCATTATGTTTCCCTTCCGCGACGTGCCCTTCAAGACGCACTATGTGCTCCAAGGGTGTCACTCACCTCTTTCTGTTTGTCTTGCGTGACGTGACCTTCAGGATGCACTACATGATCCAAGGGTGCCACTCGCCTCTTGACTAACTTGGTAGACATCAAAAACCCCTGGAGTCAATACTTCACCAGGTGATCTTGTGGAAGACTAAGGGCCTCTAAGGAATAAGGCCCCTGCCTTATTGCACGCCCCTTAGAATCATCATGAGCGACTGTCACAGTCTGCCCTCATGGAATCGTGGGTGTTCTCGAACTAGGTAGTCATTAACCTATAGTTCGAGCCATGACGGGAGTGCTAGTAGACTGTGGCAGGGCTATTGTCCACACCTCTCCCTCAATGTCTCTGGTTATCGTGCATGACCCCTCTACTCCACATGTGAGTTTGGTCGCAAGCTATCATCAACCCGCATCATCAACGAATCATGTTAGAAATAATATCCATAATCATATCATCTAATCAAATCAACAAATGTCATATATATACAACAATCAAACCCCAAAATTCCACTCCTTGACTCGATCCGAAGTCCAAGGGTTTCATCGGTGCCTCAGCATCCTCGAAGTCCAAATCTTGCACACTCGGGAGAACCGAGTCAATAGCAACTGTCTAAGTCAATATAGAAAAATAACATATAATCACATCCATAATTCCTAATAATAATAATCAACGGTCAAAGGTATAATAATCTGAATCTCTTGCAAGCAAGTGTCCTCAAAGAATAAGTTCACTCAATGCGCGCAAGAGCGAGATGTTACACTTCCATGTATTCAGATTTTTTTGTTGAAAAGGTTACGATCGCCTATATCTTATTCATCAAACTTATACCCCCATCAAACATATTGAACACATGTCCACAGGTCGACAGGGATGATTTTAGGGGCTAAATTTCGCTCGTGGGCTAATTTTTCATGGTTTTTCCCCAAAAAAGATTCGCTATTCTAACAATTATTCACCCAAATTCTATAGGATAAAATTATTTTACTAAAAAATCACCAAAATTTTATACAAACTATATAAAATCCTTATAAATTTGAATATTTTTACAAAAATATCACTAAACATTTATAGTTGGCATATAAAGGGTTAGGAATATTCGCCAAGGTTTCTACATTTAAAAATAAATTTCCATCATTAGAATAATCCATGGGACTTGGCCTTCATTGATCCAGATCTCCATCCTAGTTGGCATCGACAAATCCATGTACATTTACTTCACTGTCATCTCAAAATTTTCCTTGATATCATATAGCATAATATTTTGTGCCACACAAATACCTGAATAGTCTCTTGAAAACTGTCCAAGTCTCCTTCCCAGTTGATGACATGTATCTACTCAACACTCCCACTACATGGGAAATGTATGGTTGAGTGCAGACCATCGATTACATTAGACTACCAAAAACACTTGCATAGGGAACACATGCCATGTCCTCTATTTCCTCCTCCTGTGTCCTTGGACACTTTTCAATAGTCATTTTTGCTCCCACAGGGATTGACAGCTTCACAGTTTTTCAATCCTGCATGTTAGAAAGTTTTAATACTATTTCAATATACTTCTTCCCGTTCAACCAAATCTTTCTAGTTGCTCAATCTCTCTTGATCTCCATTCCCATAATGAATTTCACTGCACCAAGATCCTTCATGTCAAACTTGGAGGATAGTTTCTTCTTCACCTTCTTCATTCTGTTCATGTTGTTTCCAATCAGCAACATGTTGTCGACATACAATGTTACATATATGAAACACCCACCTTCTTTTTTTGAATATATGAAATGATCATATTTGCTTCTCACAAACACAAAACTAAGGATGTATGTGTCGAACTATTGGTACCACATCCTTGGTGATTGATTTAAACCATACAGGGATATTTTCAGTTTGCACACCAAATATTTCTTTCCCTTTACTGCAAATCCTTCAGGATGTTTCGTGTAGATTTCTTCTTCCAGTTCCCCATGTAGGAATGTTGTATTTACATCCATCTATTCTATTTCTAGATCAAATGCTACAAACAAAGACATTATTACTCTAATCGAATTTAATTTTTCAACAGGGGAAAAAATCTTACCAAATTCAACTCCTTCAACTTGGGAATATCCTTTCGCTACCATTCGATATTTGAAATTCTCGACCTGACCTGCTACATTCATCTTCTTCTTGAATACCCATTTTGTAATGACATGCTTTATTCCACTAGGTAATTTGACTAAGTCACACATATCATTCTTGTGCAAGGATTCCATATCATCGACCATGGCCTCCTTCCATAGTTTTCCCTCTGCTGATTTGATTGCCTTCTCGACCAACTTGGGCTCATCGTCAGTGGAATTTAACACAAATGAAGAATAGAAGTTAGGAGGAATATACCTTTTGGTTGGTTTTCTTACTCTCTTTTACCTCCTTACAAATGGGGTTTGTTGTTCCACCTCTTCTTCTAATTCAATCGACTCATCTAAATCATCTTTTTCTTTCCTCAATTCAAACCACACCTTATCTGGATTATTCTATGTTTGAACAATTTCTTCAGGCTCGGAATTCCTTCTAACTTATTTGAAGACCACATCTCGATTGTACACTTTTTTCCTTGATGCAGGATCCCAGAGCTTATATCCTTTCATTCCTTCCAGGGATGATTTTAAGGATGGAAATTTATTTTAAAATGTAGAAACGTTGGCAAACCTTACTAATCCTTCATATTCCAATTATAAATCTTTGGCAATATTTTTGTAAAAATATTCAAATTTCTAAAGATTTGCTATAGTTTTTATAAAATTTTGGCGATTTTTAAGCTAAAATAATTGAATCCTATAGAATTTGGGCGAATTATTTTTAAAATAATGAATCTCATTTTTGGAAAAACCATGGAAAATTAGTCCATGAGCGGAATTTATTCCCTAAAATCATCCTTGATTCCTTCTTTGTATCCAATGAAAATACACTTGATTGCCTTCCTGTCCAAATCGCTCCTCTTTTCCTTGGGAACATGCACAAATGCATCACATCCAAACACTTTTAGATGTGAAACTGAAGTATTCTTACAATGCCATACCTCATGTGGAGTTGTGTTGACTAGTGACGACAAATGAGACATATTCACTATATATTTTGTAGTGTCGAAAACCTCTTTGAATTTCTTGAAAACCTCTACTTTCTTCCTTAGGAGATATATCCATGTCTTCCTAAAAAAATCATTTATGAAGGAGACATAATACAGTGATCCACCAAGTGAAGGAACTAAAACAAGGACACACACATCACTATGAACCAATGCTAGAATCCCCTTTTCCATTGTCTCTCCAGATGGGAACCGCAAATGAATTTGTTTTCCATATATACAATGTTCACAAAATTATACTTCTAAATTACATTAAGGAAAATCTTTAACTATACCTTTGTTATGCATATCTCGAAGTCCTTTTTCTCCAATATGTCCCATCCTCTCATGCCATAGTATGGTCAGGTCAACTTTACGATGACTTGTCAAGTCGGTTTGAATTGACTCATCCTTATTTGAGTCGAGTCGACTTAAATAACCATGATGTTATTGCATCTGATCGAGTCGACATTCCCTAATAACCTGTATAGGGTTCCAATATGAACTCATTTCATTAAGACCATCACATATCTGACCATATTGTAGCTATCCTTTTGAAATAGAGTGTGCACCCATACATCACTCATCTTGCTGACAGATATTAAGTTTCTTTCCAAACCTGGAATGTATAGCACACTTGGAAGGATTCTCCTCCTCCCTTCCTCTAGTATCAGTCAAAATCTTCCTTGTCCCACAATTTTGGTTGTCAATTCATTCCCCAAGAACACATCTCCTCCTTTATATCATTCATATTAGAAGAACCATTCTCTATGTAGTGTCATATGATAGGATGCGCTTGAGTCAATCAACCAAACATATTGATCTGAATGTGTACTGGTCGACACCAGGTACACATCACCTCCCTTATATGGAGTCATATTTCTCTCAGTCGACTGCTTCTCATCGGATCTTTTACTAACTTCCATTACCTTTGAATTGCAGTCCTTTTTTTAATGCCCAACTTTAACGCATTTCCAACATATTCTCGTCAACTGAACATGGGATTTAGAGCTACCCTTTGACTTAGAATTTCTACCGGATAATTTGTCTTTATCTATGTCAATCGGTCAACCTCGCATGTCTAATGCATATTTGATCAATCCTTCCATGTTATTCCTTCTCATTTATTATAATAGTAGAGATGAAACCATGTCTTCTAGTGCTAATGTGGTTGAATTTCTCCCTATAGCCATAAATAATTTATCCCAGGAGTCTAGCAAAGAACATAATAGGATAACACATTTCTCCTCCTCAATGATTTTAACATACACGGAAGATAACTAGATTATAATGGTATTACATGCATTTAAATGCTCAGTGACCAAAATTCCCTCACTCATCCTTAGAAGATACAGTTTCTTTATGAGAAACAACTTATTTACCAGGGATTTTGACTGGTACAAGATTCCCAACTTGTCCCACAATTTCTGGGTTGAATCTTCACTTGAGACATTCAACAGTATCAAATCTGCAAGACAAAGTTGAATTGTACTAATTTCAATTCTCTCAAGTTTCTCCCATTCTTCCATCAACAAACCTGTTGGAATGGTACCTAGACAGACTATTTCCCATTGTTCTCAATCTACAAGGAGATCTTCAATTTTAAGCTTTCAAAGATCAAAATTTTGGCCATTGAATTTTTCGATATTTATTCTCGAGTTGCTCGCCATTCTTTAACACAATATTTAAAGATTTATAACTTATGGATCTTATTGAACCTAGGGTTTAAATTGGATCCAAGATTGTTAAACCAAGATTTGATACCACATGTTACGAAATTAGAAATACTCCCACACTAAACCTAACATAAGAGAGGAAGAAATATTTAAACAAGAAAGTAAATGAAAAAACAAAAAATGCAATACACAAACATTTTACCCTGGAAACCCAAACAGGAAAACCAACATTCCTTGAGCATCCTTCTCTCTTATTGTCTTATTCATTCAGAATAAAAATGTTACATGCCTAACCTTGGTCTACACCTAAGACACAATCGAAATCATACCTTCTTGTTTTACACAAGAACAACCATGTATCCAATTTGGCTTACATCTGCATGACCAACAACCTCTAAAGATTGGTTATTCTACGATTATTGATTTTGTTTTATAGCATTACAACACAACCTCTTTATAGGATTTAAAATAGGAAAAAACCTAAAGAAAATCATCCAAAAAATGTTACAGATCCACGCATATCATTGACTACAAATCCCACAAATCTGGGGATTCTGTTACAGTCAACTACCAAGTCGGATTATCATTCGAGTACTAGTCGACCTTCATTCGGTCTTCAGTCATTTTCCACACACTCACCTATCGACCTCTTGTTGGTTGACCTCTTCATCATTTTGTCGATATCTTCGAATTCGAATTTACCCGATCGAGCCACCTTGACCTTTGAATTGTTTTCAATATCTTCTACTTTGAATTTACATGGTCGAGCCAAATCGACCTTTTACTTGTTCACGATTTCTTCGACTTTGACTGTCAATCGATCTACCTTGACTAGAATTTCACTAAAAATAATATAACAGGGAAACATATATGTATATTTTTATGTATATGTATGTGTATGTATGTATGTATATAGCCTAAATTATTAAGTTTTGTACTATATAAAAAATTCGAAGGTATAATGATACAAACAAATGCATATTCAACTCCATTTGAACCTATTTGTGCAATCTGCATCTCTCCTGTAGGCGCATCTTCTTTTATAAAAAAAATGTAATGTTTTAATTTGTAAGATGTAATCAAAGATTCCATTTTATACATAAACATTTCCTAAGTGTTATTATACATGCAATGAGCAACAAAAATGTGCAATGCACTGCTACAGAACCTATACTTTAAGTTGCTTCCTGACTTAATTTAAATTAAATATGAAATATATTTGCAAAATAAACCTAATTTTTTTATATGATGTGTGATTTTTTAGTTCATGGAAAATTTACAATAAACGAAGATAGTGTGGTCTTCATGCGGGATAGAGATTGAACAAAGACAATATCATCATGCATGTGTGATAAGTTCTATCTATTTCTTTTACTCTAACTATAATTTAGTTATTATTTTTTATATTGACCTAAATGATGATGCCTTATAACATAGACATTGTATATACATATTTCTTGTATAGTTATTAAATACCAGAATAGCATGTGCATTGTATGTACATTTTGAGTCCAAAGTATTTACTGGACATTGTTACCATTGCATTTTCATTGTGTTGAATTTTTGCAATTCAACTATGTCAAAATTTTAATGAACATTGGACTAAATGTTTATATATTATTAGTTGTGTTAGACTGCAACATTGATATATTCTTACTAGAGACAGATTTCCATTGGAACAAGTTTTTCTATTTAATGCTTCCAGAAATTTCATAGACATGGAATTTGTAGTTCAATCTTGATATCTTTAACAAATTTGATGTTATTTTTAAATGAAATATGCATCTCTTCTGACAGTATCAAAAAATATTGATAGAGACAATTTTGCACTATCATTGGACAACAAATCACAACTACTTCTATTCTGCTTTCAGATATTGATGTGCATTTGTATATTTCCTTTCTTGTTTGAATAGAGTTTTTGAAATTTGTGTCTAGTCCAAGTAAGGATAGAACATGTAATAAAACTTTTGGATAAAAATGAACTTAGGCATTTTGATGTTTGTTTATCGATTGTGTCCTAGCATGGAATGATCAATGTACTTTCTATTGTTTTAAGCAGGTTGGCATGACTAAATATTATTTCTATTTCTATGGTGTCTATGATAAATTTATTATAAATAAACACTAACAATAATGTTCTAATTGGCCTATATAGAACCAAATGCAATCAATATTCAACAAAAAAACATCATGTTTTATTTTTTCACTAAGTCAGATGTTTCTCTTATTCTGGAGCGCATTGTGTATGACTGGATACATAAAGTTGAAAAGGACAAGTTACTTGTTTGGAAAAGAAAACAAATTAACACAGTGTTCATCCCAGGATTTAAAAATAGAAAAATTATATTTTTATGTTTGACTCCAATAACTTGTATATAATGACCAGTCGAATAGAACTAAAAATAACTAGCAATTATAATAAATTTTCTTGGTTCGCATTACAATGAATCATAAATTTACATATGCATGGAATCAATTAAAATGAAAGTTCCATTGTGTTCGATGAATTGAAAATAGATGTCATTTTTCAACTATTTGAAGTATTCGAAGTGTGGAACTACAGGAGTATGGGACTATTGTCCAGTGAGTCATTTGATTTCCTTGCACATTTCTTGAAAATAAAATAATTCTCATCTTTGCAGGGATACATGTCTGTGGAGTACAAGAGCATTGAAGATATAGTTATATGAAATGCAAAAGTGCATAGGAGTGCATATGCACATTCTTCTCACAAAAACTAGAAATAGTCTGGACTCTTTCATGTGCTTGAGATATCTTTGCAGACTGCACTAGTGTTGAATACATGAATGTGCACATTGCAAAGATATGGTCATATTAAAATCATACATGCAACGTGGAAAAGTGAAAGTAAAAACACATCTAATTTGGATATTTTCGAAAGAAATGAATCTTTTTGGTCATAATAACTTATGTACCCGTTACTGCAATACAAAATTCTGAATGCAAATATTTTATCAAATTCTATTGTCAATCCAATATATTTTTATAATTTCTTATTCAAAAGATCTTTTACTTATCCTTTGTTAACATTGTGCAAAGGGACTTGCTATGACCATATATCTACATTCCATGTACCTATATCTTCCATAGATCAACACTTTGTACTGGTGTATGCTCTGCACAACCACTACTTGTTCTAATTCTATTTTCAGGTCTAGACTATTTATACCATTGATCATCCCATAGTCCCACACTTTGTATTTAAAATGGTTCCACACACAATTTTCTCGCAACTCACCCAATTGGAACAATAAGGAAGTGATTTATTAAAGTTTTATTTGCTCTAATTTTCCAAGAAATGAAGGTTATTCAGAACCAATTCCAAGTGAATGTCGGGATTTCCTATTGCCTCATTAATGGTTTATATTTATCGTTCCTTGTATTTTGTATCTAATTTAGGTGTGGAATGGAAATTTTAGTAAATACGTCTGATGTAGTTTAACATAAAGAAGATCAACCTCTGTAATGTACTATTCATAGGTTTCACGTATAGTAAATTCCATTAAAAAAATCATAGTATAGAATATATGAAAAGAAACCACCATTTTTGTCTGCATAGCTTATGTACCACATCCTCTAGTAACAATATTGCTTCAAGGACAATTTGAAGAACGTCCATAGGAAAACTCTCTTGTCAAATTTCAACAATATGACATGGGAATCCACTTTGTC
>ML782640.1:200947-238582 GCA_009831015.1 Picea engelmannii | reverse complement strand
ATTTCATTAATTAATTAATTACCCCTATTTCCCTCACCCACCTAAAAGCATTCCTAGAATCGCTCCTAGGTGTCCCCATATTCCCTTACACATTTTAATGACTTCCCCCCTTACTAATTTACTAGTTGAGTTTAATTTAGAAAGTTCTTAAATGCCAGATACCTTACTAAGTTAGTGTTTCTGCTTTTTCCTTGTGTTTCCCCTTTCTTTTTATGCTTCCACTTTTTCCTAGTTTCCTAATTCTTTTGAATTTCCCTCTTTCCCTTTCATTTAAAACTCAAATTGGCAGGTGTAAAAAATTAACTTTTTCCCCTTTTTCCTTTTTAATAAATAAATTTTTTATTAGCATAAGTGATAAAACAATTATTTCCCCTTTTCCCCCCTTTTAAATTTTATCCCCCCCAAAGATTTTTTATAAATTAATTAATTACTTACCCCCTTCTCGTCACATGATTAATGATGATTATCATTATTATTTATTTATTTTTATTTTTATTTTAATAAAAAAAGATATTTTTTTTTTATCACAAGTATCACTTAGACCTAAACTTTATTTTCCTAGGTTGGGTGACATTTTATTAGGAAAATTGTTTTAAATCTTTCTTATCACGTTATTCATCCTAAGGTCATCTAGGTTTATCCATTTATTAATTAACAATGCGACGTTCCCTTTAGGATGCACTAGGTGCTCCAAGGGTGCCACTCGCCTCATTATGTTTCCCTTCCGCGACGTGCCCTTCAAGACGCACTATGTGCTCCAAGGGTGTCACTCACCTCTTTCTGTTTGTCTTGCGTGACGTGACCTTCAGGATGCACTACATGATCCAAGGGTGCCACTCGCCTCTTGACTAACTTGGTAGACATCAAAAACCCCTGGAGTCAATACTTCACCAGGTGATCTTGTGGAAGACTAAGGGCCTCTAAGGAATAAGGCCCCTGCCTTATTGCACGCCCCTTAGAATCATCATGAGCGACTGTCACAGTCTGCCCTCATGGAATCGTGGGTGTTCTCGAACTAGGTAGTCATTAACCTATAGTTCGAGCCATGACGGGAGTGCTAGTAGACTGTGGCAGGGCTATTGTCCACACCTCTCCCTCAATGTCTCTGGTTATCGTGCATGACCCCTCTACTCCACATGTGAGTTTGGTCGCAAGCTATCATCAACCCGCATCATCAACGAATCATGTTAGAAATAATATCCATAATCATATCATCTAATCAAATCAACAAATGTCATATATATACAACAATCAAACCCCAAAATTCCACTCCTTGACTCGATCCGAAGTCCAAGGGTTTCATCGGTGCCTCAGCATCCTCGAAGTCCAAATCTTGCACACTCGGGAGAACCGAGTCAATAGCAACTGTCTAAGTCAATATAGAAAAATAACATATAATCACATCCATAATTCCTAATAATAATAATCAACGGTCAAAGGTATAATAATCTGAATCTCTTGCAAGCAAGTGTCCTCAAAGAATAAGTTCACTCAATGCGCGCAAGAGCGAGATGTTACACTTCCATGTATTCAGATTTTTTTGTTGAAAAGGTTACGATCGCCTATATCTTATTCATCAAACTTATACCCCCATCAAACATATTGAACACATGTCCACAGGTCGACAGGGATGATTTTAGGGGCTAAATTTCGCTCGTGGGCTAATTTTTCATGGTTTTTCCCCAAAAAAGATTCGCTATTCTAACAATTATTCACCCAAATTCTATAGGATAAAATTATTTTACTAAAAAATCACCAAAATTTTATACAAACTATATAAAATCCTTATAAATTTGAATATTTTTACAAAAATATCACTAAACATTTATAGTTGGCATATAAAGGGTTAGGAATATTCGCCAAGGTTTCTACATTTAAAAATAAATTTCCATCATTAGAATAATCCATGGGACTTGGCCTTCATTGATCCAGATCTCCATCCTAGTTGGCATCGACAAATCCATGTACATTTACTTCACTGTCATCTCAAAATTTTCCTTGATATCATATAGCATAATATTTTGTGCCACACAAATACCTGAATAGTCTCTTGAAAACTGTCCAAGTCTCCTTCCCAGTTGATGACATGTATCTACTCAACACTCCCACTACATGGGAAATGTATGGTTGAGTGCAGACCATCGATTACATTAGACTACCAAAAACACTTGCATAGGGAACACATGCCATGTCCTCTATTTCCTCCTCCTGTGTCCTTGGACACTTTTCAATAGTCATTTTTGCTCCCACAGGGATTGACAGCTTCACAGTTTTTCAATCCTGCATGTTAGAAAGTTTTAATACTATTTCAATATACTTCTTCCCGTTCAACCAAATCTTTCTAGTTGCTCAATCTCTCTTGATCTCCATTCCCATAATGAATTTCACTGCACCAAGATCCTTCATGTCAAACTTGGAGGATAGTTTCTTCTTCACCTTCTTCATTCTGTTCATGTTGTTTCCAATCAGCAACATGTTGTCGACATACAATGTTACATATATGAAACACCCACCTTCTTTTTTTGAATATATGAAATGATCATATTTGCTTCTCACAAACACAAAACTAAGGATGTATGTGTCGAACTATTGGTACCACATCCTTGGTGATTGATTTAAACCATACAGGGATATTTTCAGTTTGCACACCAAATATTTCTTTCCCTTTACTGCAAATCCTTCAGGATGTTTCGTGTAGATTTCTTCTTCCAGTTCCCCATGTAGGAATGTTGTATTTACATCCATCTATTCTATTTCTAGATCAAATGCTACAAACAAAGACATTATTACTCTAATCGAATTTAATTTTTCAACAGGGGAAAAAATCTTACCAAATTCAACTCCTTCAACTTGGGAATATCCTTTCGCTACCATTCGATATTTGAAATTCTCGACCTGACCTGCTACATTCATCTTCTTCTTGAATACCCATTTTGTAATGACATGCTTTATTCCACTAGGTAATTTGACTAAGTCACACATATCATTCTTGTGCAAGGATTCCATATCATCGACCATGGCCTCCTTCCATAGTTTTCCCTCTGCTGATTTGATTGCCTTCTCGACCAACTTGGGCTCATCGTCAGTGGAATTTAACACAAATGAAGAATAGAAGTTAGGAGGAATATACCTTTTGGTTGGTTTTCTTACTCTCTTTTACCTCCTTACAAATGGGGTTTGTTGTTCCACCTCTTCTTCTAATTCAATCGACTCATCTAAATCATCTTTTTCTTTCCTCAATTCAAACCACACCTTATCTGGATTATTCTATGTTTGAACAATTTCTTCAGGCTCGGAATTCCTTCTAACTTATTTGAAGACCACATCTCGATTGTACACTTTTTTCCTTGATGCAGGATCCCAGAGCTTATATCCTTTCATTCCTTCCAGGGATGATTTTAAGGATGGAAATTTATTTTAAAATGTAGAAACGTTGGCAAACCTTACTAATCCTTCATATTCCAATTATAAATCTTTGGCAATATTTTTGTAAAAATATTCAAATTTCTAAAGATTTGCTATAGTTTTTATAAAATTTTGGCGATTTTTAAGCTAAAATAATTGAATCCTATAGAATTTGGGCGAATTATTTTTAAAATAATGAATCTCATTTTTGGAAAAACCATGGAAAATTAGTCCATGAGCGGAATTTATTCCCTAAAATCATCCTTGATTCCTTCTTTGTATCCAATGAAAATACACTTGATTGCCTTCCTGTCCAAATCGCTCCTCTTTTCCTTGGGAACATGCACAAATGCATCACATCCAAACACTTTTAGATGTGAAACTGAAGTATTCTTACAATGCCATACCTCATGTGGAGTTGTGTTGACTAGTGACGACAAATGAGACATATTCACTATATATTTTGTAGTGTCGAAAACCTCTTTGAATTTCTTGAAAACCTCTACTTTCTTCCTTAGGAGATATATCCATGTCTTCCTAAAAAAATCATTTATGAAGGAGACATAATACAGTGATCCACCAAGTGAAGGAACTAAAACAAGGACACACACATCACTATGAACCAATGCTAGAATCCCCTTTTCCATTGTCTCTCCAGATGGGAACCGCAAATGAATTTGTTTTCCATATATACAATGTTCACAAAATTATACTTCTAAATTACATTAAGGAAAATCTTTAACTATACCTTTGTTATGCATATCTCGAAGTCCTTTTTCTCCAATATGTCCCATCCTCTCATGCCATAGTATGGTCAGGTCAACTTTACGATGACTTGTCAAGTCGGTTTGAATTGACTCATCCTTATTTGAGTCGAGTCGACTTAAATAACCATGATGTTATTGCATCTGATCGAGTCGACATTCCCTAATAACCTGTATAGGGTTCCAATATGAACTCATTTCATTAAGACCATCACATATCTGACCATATTGTAGCTATCCTTTTGAAATAGAGTGTGCACCCATACATCACTCATCTTGCTGACAGATATTAAGTTTCTTTCCAAACCTGGAATGTATAGCACACTTGGAAGGATTCTCCTCCTCCCTTCCTCTAGTATCAGTCAAAATCTTCCTTGTCCCACAATTTTGGTTGTCAATTCATTCCCCAAGAACACATCTCCTCCTTTATATCATTCATATTAGAAGAACCATTCTCTATGTAGTGTCATATGATAGGATGCGCTTGAGTCAATCAACCAAACATATTGATCTGAATGTGTACTGGTCGACACCAGGTACACATCACCTCCCTTATATGGAGTCATATTTCTCTCAGTCGACTGCTTCTCATCGGATCTTTTACTAACTTCCATTACCTTTGAATTGCAGTCCTTTTTTTAATGCCCAACTTTAACGCATTTCCAACATATTCTCGTCAACTGAACATGGGATTTAGAGCTACCCTTTGACTTAGAATTTCTACCGGATAATTTGTCTTTATCTATGTCAATCGGTCAACCTCGCATGTCTAATGCATATTTGATCAATCCTTCCATGTTATTCCTTCTCATTTATTATAATAGTAGAGATGAAACCATGTCTTCTAGTGCTAATGTGGTTGAATTTCTCCCTATAGCCATAAATAATTTATCCCAGGAGTCTAGCAAAGAACATAATAGGATAACACATTTCTCCTCCTCAATGATTTTAACATACACGGAAGATAACTAGATTATAATGGTATTACATGCATTTAAATGCTCAGTGACCAAAATTCCCTCACTCATCCTTAGAAGATACAGTTTCTTTATGAGAAACAACTTATTTACCAGGGATTTTGACTGGTACAAGATTCCCAACTTGTCCCACAATTTCTGGGTTGAATCTTCACTTGAGACATTCAACAGTATCAAATCTGCAAGACAAAGTTGAATTGTACTAATTTCAATTCTCTCAAGTTTCTCCCATTCTTCCATCAACAAACCTGTTGGAATGGTACCTAGACAGACTATTTCCCATTGTTCTCAATCTACAAGGAGATCTTCAATTTTAAGCTTTCAAAGATCAAAATTTTGGCCATTGAATTTTTCGATATTTATTCTCGAGTTGCTCGCCATTCTTTAACACAATATTTAAAGATTTATAACTTATGGATCTTATTGAACCTAGGGTTTAAATTGGATCCAAGATTGTTAAACCAAGATTTGATACCACATGTTACGAAATTAGAAATACTCCCACACTAAACCTAACATAAGAGAGGAAGAAATATTTAAACAAGAAAGTAAATGAAAAAACAAAAAATGCAATACACAAACATTTTACCCTGGAAACCCAAACAGGAAAACCAACATTCCTTGAGCATCCTTCTCTCTTATTGTCTTATTCATTCAGAATAAAAATGTTACATGCCTAACCTTGGTCTACACCTAAGACACAATCGAAATCATACCTTCTTGTTTTACACAAGAACAACCATGTATCCAATTTGGCTTACATCTGCATGACCAACAACCTCTAAAGATTGGTTATTCTACGATTATTGATTTTGTTTTATAGCATTACAACACAACCTCTTTATAGGATTTAAAATAGGAAAAAACCTAAAGAAAATCATCCAAAAAATGTTACAGATCCACGCATATCATTGACTACAAATCCCACAAATCTGGGGATTCTGTTACAGTCAACTACCAAGTCGGATTATCATTCGAGTACTAGTCGACCTTCATTCGGTCTTCAGTCATTTTCCACACACTCACCTATCGACCTCTTGTTGGTTGACCTCTTCATCATTTTGTCGATATCTTCGAATTCGAATTTACCCGATCGAGCCACCTTGACCTTTGAATTGTTTTCAATATCTTCTACTTTGAATTTACATGGTCGAGCCAAATCGACCTTTTACTTGTTCACGATTTCTTCGACTTTGACTGTCAATCGATCTACCTTGACTAGAATTTCACTAAAAATAATATAACAGGGAAACATATATGTATATTTTTATGTATATGTATGTGTATGTATGTATGTATATAGCCTAAATTATTAAGTTTTGTACTATATAAAAAATTCGAAGGTATAATGATACAAACAAATGCATATTCAACTCCATTTGAACCTATTTGTGCAATCTGCATCTCTCCTGTAGGCGCATCTTCTTTTATAAAAAAAATGTAATGTTTTAATTTGTAAGATGTAATCAAAGATTCCATTTTATACATAAACATTTCCTAAGTGTTATTATACATGCAATGAGCAACAAAAATGTGCAATGCACTGCTACAGAACCTATACTTTAAGTTGCTTCCTGACTTAATTTAAATTAAATATGAAATATATTTGCAAAATAAACCTAATTTTTTTATATGATGTGTGATTTTTTAGTTCATGGAAAATTTACAATAAACGAAGATAGTGTGGTCTTCATGCGGGATAGAGATTGAACAAAGACAATATCATCATGCATGTGTGATAAGTTCTATCTATTTCTTTTACTCTAACTATAATTTAGTTATTATTTTTTATATTGACCTAAATGATGATGCCTTATAACATAGACATTGTATATACATATTTCTTGTATAGTTATTAAATACCAGAATAGCATGTGCATTGTATGTACATTTTGAGTCCAAAGTATTTACTGGACATTGTTACCATTGCATTTTCATTGTGTTGAATTTTTGCAATTCAACTATGTCAAAATTTTAATGAAC
Organism: Picea engelmannii; assembly: GCA_009831015.1. Classification (NCBI taxonomy): domain Eukaryota; kingdom Viridiplantae; phylum Streptophyta; class Pinopsida; order Pinales; family Pinaceae; genus Picea; species Picea engelmannii. The sequence goes on along the minus strand of ML782640.1, from coordinate 231,453 downwards.
ATTGGACTAAATGTTTATATATTATTAGTTGTGTTAGACTGCAACATTGATATATTCTTACTAGAGACAGATTTCCATTGGAACAAGTTTTTCTATTTAATGCTTCCAGAAATTTCATAGACATGGAATTTGTAGTTCAATCTTGATATCTTTAACAAATTTGATGTTATTTTTAAATGAAATATGCATCTCTTCTGACAGTATCAAAAAATATTGATAGAGACAATTTTGCACTATCATTGGACAACAAATCACAACTACTTCTATTCTGCTTTCAGATATTGATGTGCATTTGTATATTTCCTTTCTTGTTTGAATAGAGTTTTTGAAATTTGTGTCTAGTCCAAGTAAGGATAGAACATGTAATAAAACTTTTGGATAAAAATGAACTTAGGCATTTTGATGTTTGTTTATCGATTGTGTCCTAGCATGGAATGATCAATGTACTTTCTATTGTTTTAAGCAGGTTGGCATGACTAAATATTATTTCTATTTCTATGGTGTCTATGATAAATTTATTATAAATAAACACTAACAATAATGTTCTAATTGGCCTATATAGAACCAAATGCAATCAATATTCAACAAAAAAACATCATGTTTTATTTTTTCACTAAGTCAGATGTTTCTCTTATTCTGGAGCGCATTGTGTATGACTGGATACATAAAGTTGAAAAGGACAAGTTACTTGTTTGGAAAAGAAAACAAATTAACACAGTGTTCATCCCAGGATTTAAAAATAGAAAAATTATATTTTTATGTTTGACTCCAATAACTTGTATATAATGACCAGTCGAATAGAACTAAAAATAACTAGCAATTATAATAAATTTTCTTGGTTCGCATTACAATGAATCATAAATTTACATATGCATGGAATCAATTAAAATGAAAGTTCCATTGTGTTCGATGAATTGAAAATAGATGTCATTTTTCAACTATTTGAAGTATTCGAAGTGTGGAACTACAGGAGTATGGGACTATTGTCCAGTGAGTCATTTGATTTCCTTGCACATTTCTTGAAAATAAAATAATTCTCATCTTTGCAGGGATACATGTCTGTGGAGTACAAGAGCATTGAAGATATAGTTATATGAAATGCAAAAGTGCATAGGAGTGCATATGCACATTCTTCTCACAAAAACTAGAAATAGTCTGGACTCTTTCATGTGCTTGAGATATCTTTGCAGACTGCACTAGTGTTGAATACATGAATGTGCACATTGCAAAGATATGGTCATATTAAAATCATACATGCAACGTGGAAAAGTGAAAGTAAAAACACATCTAATTTGGATATTTTCGAAAGAAATGAATCTTTTTGGTCATAATAACTTATGTACCCGTTACTGCAATACAAAATTCTGAATGCAAATATTTTATCAAATTCTATTGTCAATCCAATATATTTTTATAATTTCTTATTCAAAAGATCTTTTACTTATCCTTTGTTAACATTGTGCAAAGGGACTTGCTATGACCATATATCTACATTCCATGTACCTATATCTTCCATAGATCAACACTTTGTACTGGTGTATGCTCTGCACAACCACTACTTGTTCTAATTCTATTTTCAGGTCTAGACTATTTATACCATTGATCATCCCATAGTCCCACACTTTGTATTTAAAATGGTTCCACACACAATTTTCTCGCAACTCACCCAATTGGAACAATAAGGAAGTGATTTATTAAAGTTTTATTTGCTCTAATTTTCCAAGAAATGAAGGTTATTCAGAACCAATTCCAAGTGAATGTCGGGATTTCCTATTGCCTCATTAATGGTTTATATTTATCGTTCCTTGTATTTTGTATCTAATTTAGGTGTGGAATGGAAATTTTAGTAAATACGTCTGATGTAGTTTAACATAAAGAAGATCAACCTCTGTAATGTACTATTCATAGGTTTCACGTATAGTAAATTCCATTAAAAAAATCATAGTATAGAATATATGAAAAGAAACCACCATTTTTGTCTGCATAGCTTATGTACCACATCCTCTAGTAACAATATTGCTTCAAGGACAATTTGAAGAACGTCCATAGGAAAACTCTCTTGTCAAATTTCAACAATATGACATGGGAATCCACTTTGTCTAGACTGTTAATTGATGAATATTGTGAATCAATAAGTGGCATTGAAACTGTAAATATCACCGATGAATTGCATGAATGCATCAGACATGGCTAGCTAAGTGCCACATATACAACTAACACAAAGAATTGTACAAATCATCAATAATAACTACATTGAAAATTGCTTTTGATAACGGAATTTCTAAAACACGGTCCATTGCCACAAGAATTTTATATAACATTTGCAAAAGAATTGAAGTTAGGAGGAAAGAGAGTCTCACCTAGTCCATGGATTCCACAGTTTTTCATTTGCAATTGTTCGACATTGGGGATTTTGACAAGAAACCTAATTTTCATGATAACCGACTCATTTATGGCGGGTATATTTACTCGGATTTGTGAAATAATGGAGGCTATTTAGTTGTTGTGTGAAGTAAATGTCGTGGATTTATATGAGTTGTCCAATATCTTCTATTAATCATTTTTTGTATCTGGTAACTAATCCAGGTGTGGAAAGGACTGTTTAGTAAATATTCCCTATGCACTTGGAATTAGGGCAATTGGACCTTCATAATGTACTATTCATAACATTCATGTATGACGTGACCTCCCCTCAGCAGATGGTTGCTCCCCAGAACCTTCTCTCTCTCTCACAGGTCCGAAGAGTCAATAGCTCTTCCAACAACCTCGGGAGTTCTTTACCCACAGTACACTTCTTGGCGATCTCCCTTTCGCAATTCGGGAAATCGGGTTTCGTGGATTCACGAACCTTGTGTGCACTTCCTGTGCAATTCAAAACTCCGAACCCTGAATTTCGATGGTCAACTGTCAACACTTTGTATGTCGGGGATTTCCCTATCGGGAACTCGGCACTTACGATGCAGCAATATACTTACGACACAAAATGCCGAACCCTAAACTCCGATGACACCTGTCTTCCACTAGACCTGGTGGTCCCACGTTGCCACGTCACTTCCCCCTCTCGTGCAATCGGGGATCGCAGGATCACGATTTCTCCGGTCGAAAGTCCTTTGCAACGTAAATCCCCGAATGCCGAACCTCGACCTCTCGGGATCTCGTGCCACCTGTCTCTGCTCTGATCGACGGTTCCCGTTGATTCGGGAAATCGCAACTCGCGATTTCGACGTGCATGCAACTAGCCTCGTCAAACGCCGAATGCCGATATGCGATGGCGTTGGTCCTTGCCTCCTGCGCCAAAGGATTTTAAACCCTACGTGGCTTATCCACGATCCAACGATAATTGGGAATTCAAGTTGTCAATTCTCTTCCTCTTGGAGAGTCCTTCTGCTCCCCGACTTCTCTTGATTCGAATCTCATCCAGGCCTGTTCCCAAAATATGTGCTAGGAACTATCCCTCCTGAGCTTGGCTTCTTCCACTCCTTCAACTGAAGGCTGGTGCACTCCTTGCGCTCGACGTCCAATCACTCTCTAAGTGTTGGTCTTCTGGACTCTGTGCCCTTTCACAACAGTCATCCTTGCCTTTTCTTCCTCAGACAAACTGTTGAGACTCTGGCCTTAGCTTGCACTTCTCCTGTAGCTTCAACCTCTACAGAAGCTCGATTCTTATTCTCTCTCTCTCGCAGATAGAGAATAAAATGCTTCCTGCAGTCTTCCAACTCAAGCACCCTATTTCTGAGTACTCTGGGTATTCAGTAACCCAGTGAAAGTTCCCTCAATGGATGCTTCCTTCGGATGATAGAAATCGATGAGTTCCTTTCTCTTGGGCTATCTGCACACTCTCCCAACGCCCTCCTGGCGGAGTATCTCTGCCATAGAACACCCAACAGTTATGCTTTCCCATTTTACTTACATACTTTGCTCGACGTCCCCCAGACGGAGCTCCTCAGAATCCTCAACAGAATTTTGGTCTTCCAGAACTCACAGCAGAGTTCTTTTCTTACATACGCTCGATACCCTCTTGGTAGAGCTCCTATAGACTCCCCAGAGGTTTTGTCCACAACATCGTCTCAGCTACACTGCCTGGACTATTGAGGTGTTCAGTAACCCCAAAAATTCTTCTCCATATGAGTTGTTGACTTCAAGGCTTGTGCTCTCAGCACGTCTTTGTCTGACTCCTCAGAGTTCAGAAGTGCATCCTCTGTACACCGGTATTCAGAGTCTCAACACTCTATCACGCCCTCATGGCATGAAACCTCAAAGACCTCTCAAACCTGAAATCAAACACGCTTCCTGCAATGGAATAATCACAATACACAAATGAAGCATATAATGAACACACACAGACATGCATATAATGACAGAATAATGCAGGAAAAAACTGCTCTGTATTAATAATGGCAAATGCCTGTATAATTTACAAGGTGTTCCTCGAGCTCTCACCCGGCTCTCCCTTCTTCTCTACTTGCCTACCCTCTTCCAAAATGAGATCTGAACATACCTTTTACCTGAGGGGCTCTTAGCGCTTCCCTCCAGGACTTACCTACTCTAATTAATTTACAATCAATGGGCTATCTAGTCCAGGATCTGGAACTAGATCTCAGCCAATCTATAATAAATGCCTATCTTATCTACAGCATGTGCAAAGGCATGGCTCTTCTGGCTCACCAGCCTAAGACATTAAATTACATTGAATTCAAATTCAAAATGAGGTTGCGCCTCCCTTCAGCTTTGAATGAGTGCGCGCTGACGTGGCTGGCTAGCTGGCTGGGGAGATGCTCCTGCATCATACTCCACAGCTGGAAAAATCATAAGCTCTTGCTCATGAGCTTCCCCTTTAGTTTTTGGAACCCACCTGGGTCCCAAACAAGTCTTTGGAGCTTTCCATGCACTCTGTTCTGCTGTTGCTGCTACTGTTTCTGTTGTGCTGTTGTTGTTGCTTTTCTTCTGCCCAGCTGCTCCTCGTTGGTGGTCTGCGTTGATCTCAACATCAACCTTCTGATGTCTTCTATCTCTATGTCCAACTGCTCCAGTGGTTGGCTCTGTTTTTGCAGTCTCCTCAGCTACAAAATTTTTTGGCACATGGGCAAATTGCTATGATCTCCCATGCTATCTTCTTCATCTTCATCTGTGGCCTTTAATTGCCACTCTGCTAGAGTTTTCATCTCTGCAGTTTCTTCTCGACTGTCCTGTTGCTCAGTCTTCTTTCTTGACAGTCCAAGTTCTGTCAGTTCTCTTGCTGGCTCTGGATGGTTCAGCCAATCCTCCAACATAGCTAGCTCCATCTCCCATGAAGTAATAAATCTATCTGCCTGTTCCTCAGCTTCTTCTGTTGTTAGCTTCAGTGCTACAGCGCTCTCAGCTTGCTGGCTGAATCTGTTGAATTGTTCCTCAGAACACTCACTTTCTTCTTCTGCTTTCAGAATCAGTGTTGCAGCTCCTCGGTTTCCAGCTCCCCGGCTGAATATGTTGAGACATTCCTCAGAATGCTCGCCTCCTCCATCTTCTACTGCAAATTCCCCTGTTGCATCCCTTTCAACTCCAACGTTGCATGTTTTGAGCCATTCCCCAGAATGCTCACTCTCTTCTCCTGCTTGGGTAGCTCCCAAATTCTCCTTTAGCTCTTCTTCTTCGACAGTCATCTCCAGCTGTGACTGTTCTTCTGTTGTTGTTGCACCTGCAATACAACTTTCTACCTCTGCCTGGGGACATGGTAGGAATATTGAAATTCCCCCAATCATCAGAATACCATTATGATCTTCCTTCTCTGTCAGCTGCCTCTGTTGATCTACTTGCGAGCTTATTTGCTCTATCAGCTCCCCTGGTTGAATCTGACTTCTCAATTCATCCCTGCCCATATGGAAATATGGGATGTTTCCACTGCTGCTTACCCGGTAGATCATGAGATCAAATGATCCCATCTTCCTCGGCAACTCCTGTTGAATTGAATTCCCCATGATACCGATAGATGGTCTCAATTGTTCATCTCTACCCACCTGGCAGTTTAACATGCTTTTGTTGCTCGTCTGGCAGTCTAATACGCTTCCGCTGCCCACATGGCAGTCTTCGAGATCTCCCTCTGATCTCTTTTCATTGCCCAAATGGCAATGCAAAATTTCTTCGTCGTCCTCATGACAGCCCTTGATATCCTCAGCCGATCTCATTTCGGGTTCTTTGCCCAGCTGGAAATTTGAAATTCCCTGACTGTTCTCACAACAGTCTTTGAGATCCTCAACTGATCCCAACTCATTGCCCTCCTGGAAAACTGGAATTTCTTCTTTTCTGGTCAACCGACAGTACTTGAAATCATCAGCCGATTCCAATTTATCCCAATCATCATCATCATCGAGACTCTTCCCCGTCTCTGGCCAACAGTAACAAATCATTTCTTCTTCTGTTGCCCTGAGGTCCTCAGCATACCTCAACCATCTTCTCAACAGCCTACCCTGCGCTCTGACCATCAGCTCCCTGACTAGCCATTTAACCTTTGGTGTCTTCATGGGCCATTCATTAACCCATCTCGGCTTTCTATTTTGTCGCATATTCATCTCTAGCTCCTCCATCTCTCGCTTTATGTCAGCGAGCTCTTTATCCATCTCTGCTGCGCTCATCAGCTTTGGGCTCTTTCTTTCAGCTCGTTTATGGCCTTCAGTAGCCATGCTGCTGGTTCTATCTACCCCCCTGGCAGATCTGTTGTTGTCACTCCTACAATCCTGAGTGCTCAGCTTCATCTTCTCACAGTCTCCAAATGACTGTATCCACGACTGCTGTCCACTTGACACGGTCGTCACAGAGTCTTCAGTAACTCTATCTTTCTCCTGTTGCTGGCTCTGATACCACTTGACATGAGTCATGTGTATCAGAGTGCCTTCTCTTTCTCTTTCCCTTCTCTCTCCTGAGATATACAGACAAGATTCTGGGCTCTGATACCACTCTGATACGACCTCCCCTTGGCGGATGGTCGCTCCCCAGAACCTTCTCTCTCTCTCACAAGTCCGAAGATTCAATAGCTCTTCCAACTCCCTCGGGAGTTCTTTACCCATAGTACACTTCTCGGCGATCTCCCTTTCGCAATTCGGGAAATCGGGTTTCGCGGATTCGTGAACCTTGTGTGCACTTCCCGTGCAATTCAAAACTCTGAACCCCGAATGTCGATGGTCAACGGTCAACACTTTGTATGTCGAGGATTTCCCTATCGGGAAATCGGCACTTACGATGCAACAATATAATTACGACACAAAACGTCGAACCCAAAACTCCGATGACACCTGTCTTCCACTAGACCTGGTGGTCCCACGTTGCCACGTCACTTCCCCCTCTCGTGCGATCGGGGATCGCGGGATCACGATTTCTCCGATCGAAAGTCCTTTGCAACGTAAATCCCCGAATGCTGAACCCCGACCTCTCGGGATCTCGTGCCACCTGTCTCTGCTCTGATCGACGATTCCTGTTGATTTGGGAAATCGCAACTCACGATTTCGACGTGCATGCAACTAGCCTCGCCAAACGCCAAATGCCGATATGCGATGGCATTGGTCCTTGCCTCATGCGCCAAAGGATTTTAAACCCTGCGCACCTTATCCACGATCCAATGATAATTGGGAATTCAAGTTGTCGATTCTCTTCCTCTTGGAGAGTCCTTCTGCTCCCCGACTTCTCTTGATTCGAATCTCACCCAGGCCTGTTCCCAAAATATGCGCTAGGAACTATCCGTCCTGAGCTTGGCTTCTTCCACTCCTTCAACTGAAGGCTGGCGCACTCCTTGCGCTCGACGTCCAATCACTCTCTAAGTGTTGGTCTTCTGGACTCTGTGCCCTTCCGCAACAGTCATCCTTGCCTTTTCTTCCTCAGACAAACTGTTGAGACTCCTGCCTTAGACTGCACTTCTCCTGTAGCTTCAACCTCTACAGAAGCTCGATTCTTCTTCTCTCTCTCTCACAGATAGAGAATAAAATGCTTCCCACAGTCTTCCAACTCAAGCACCCTATTTCTGAGTACTCTGGGTATTCAGTAACCCAGTGAAAGTTCCCTCAATGGATGCTTCCTTCGAATGATAGAACTCGATGAGTTCCTTTCTCTTGGGCTATCTGCACACTCTCCTAAGGCCCTCCTGGCGGAGTATCTCTGCCACAGAACACCCAGCAGTTATGCTTTCCCATTTTACTTACATACTTCGCTCGACATCCCCCAGACGGAGCTCCTCAGAATCCTCAACAGAATTCTGGTCTTCCAGAACTCACAGCAGAGTTCTTTTCTTACATACGCTCGATACCCTCTTGGTAGAGCTCCTACAGACTCCCCGGAGGTTCTGTCCACAACATCGTCTCAGCTACACTACCTGGACTATTAAGGTGTTCAGTAACCCCAAAAATTCTTCTCCATATGAGTTGTTGACTTCAAGGCTTGTGCTCTCAGCACGTCTTTGTCTGACTCCTCAGAGTTCATAAGTGCATCCTCTGTACACCGGTATTCAGAGTCTCAACACTCTGTCACGCCCTCATGGCATGAAACCTCAAAGACCTCTCAAACCTGAAATCAAACACACTCCCTGCAATGGAATAATCACAATACACAAATGCAGCATATAATGAACACACAGAGACATGCATATAATGACAGAATAATGCAGGAAAAAACTGCTCTGTATTAATAATGGAAAATGCCTGTATAATTTACAAGGTGTTCCTCGAGCTCTCACCTGGCTCTCCCTTCTTCTCTACCTGCCTACCCTCTTCCAAAATGAGATCTGAACATCCCTTTTACCTGAGGGGCTCTTAGCGCTTCCCTCCAGGACTTACCTACTCTAATTAATTTACAATCAATGGGCTGTCTAGTCCAGGATCTGGAACTAGATCTTAGCCAATCTATAATAAATGCCTTTCTTATCTACAGCCGGTGCAAAGGCATGGCTCTTCTGGCTCACCAGACTAAGACATTAAATTACATTGAATTCAAATTCAAAATGAGGTTGCGCCTCCCTTCAGCTTTGAATGAGTGCACGCTGACGTGGTTGGTTGGTTGGCTGGGGAGATGCTCCTGCATCAATGTATATAAAAGTGCATTTAAAAAAACACACGTATAGAAAATACAATCTACAGAAGGTCGATGGACAAACTTGCTTGCTAAACTTAAAGGATATGACATGAACATTAACTTTGTAGAAATCGTCAGGTGACAAGGAATGTAAATTAATGATTGGTATTGAAGCCCATCTGCTATGCAGACCATGCACTAACTCAAGATGTAACCATATCCCAAAAAAATGGTCATCAAAATCCTATTTTGTTAGTGACTTTCCACCTTGTGTCGATTATTTTTCTATTATCTTATCTTCACATATAGCACACGCATATGTTCCAAAATTCACATCGTCTACACATACAATACTTTTGCGACATGAATTTTGACTAGTCACGTAATCTTCACTAAAACTAAATCTTTTATGACAAGTTGATTTCGTGCGACTTACGAAGAAAGAACGACGATTAGGAATAATTCAGAGTAAATGTATCGTTGTTCTATGAGTTTCTTAATGGTTTCTAATTATGATTACGCATTTTCCAAAGATAGTTCATATGTGTGGAAAGGACATTCTAGTAAATATGCATCATGCAATGGGATTTAAAGAAAATGAACCTCAGTAATCTATTATTCATAACCTTCATGTATGCCAAGTCAATTTAAAAATTAGTCGTATGGAAAATAGAAGAAGAACCTAGCCCTTTTGTGGTGATAGTTTCAATTCACTAGCCAAAGAGAACATGAATTTCCATGGTCTACCTCATACAAGTGGTTCTTGAACAAGAGTGCAGAAGAAAAGAAAACAAACAAACTCTAGACCATAGGGCTTGTCAATAATGGTTATGTACCCGAAGCTTTTGATTGCAAGGAACTCGTACATTGGTTTTCTCGAAGGTTAGATTCTAGGACAAGAATGATTAAGGTCACAACAAAACTAAAGAATTCAATGGTTCTTACTCCCAAGGTGTTCAACAAAATGATTCATCTTCCTACTACAAATAAGCCTCTCAAGGTTGTGAAAGAATATGTGTTCATCACCTCTCAGGTATACGGTTCCAATATATTGAGATAATTTGTACTACCATCTACAAACATGTCGACCGACCTTTTAGAAATTGACATAACTTTGCTACAAGAGCCATACTGAGGCTTTTCATGGTTGTTTGCATGTGTAGTTAGCAGGTAGAAAAATTTGTATGCATTGTACTTTACCTTCCAAAGGGATGGAATGTTTGATTGGTCACATGTGATATCCTATGAACATTGTTTCCAATTGAGTAATTACTTAAGCGCTCAAAGTTTTTTTATGACCGCATATCTGGTGTCTGTAATTGTCTATTGCAATTTCTTTGATAGTCTCCCTATTAAAGTGAATGTAAATATACATAATGAACTAGTCCAATTCTAGCACCCCATGCTATGCAAACATAAAGAAAAATTCAATTTTTAAATTTTTCATTATAATTTTGTTAGACAGTTCAGACACATGTTGGTTGGGGAAGAGCCCAGAAGAATAACTAAGGAAGCTGAATAATTTATTAACGAAAAGGGAATTTTCATTCAATATGAAAACCATACATATATATGGTTGTATGGTTTCCAATAAAATCCCCTTCTACTCCCTATGTTTCTCTGTGATAGATATTTTGTCGTGGAATTTTATCAACAATATGTAATCTAGTGTATTTTATTTGATAAGAAAAGAAAAAGGCAATTCATTACATCACTTTTTTTAGCTGGTAACAAAATGGTCAAGAATATGTCCCATATGAAATACGTTTTAGAAAAACTCAGTGCATCTACTCTAAAATAATCACAACCTCTGAGAGGTTTTCACCCTCAGGGTCTGTTTTCACAATACTTAAAATCCATAAGATACAATAATTTGTTCACAATATTTGATGAGGAAATGAGTGACAATCCTTGCACAAAAATCGACATCAATGGATGCACTAAGGACATGATGACAGAAATAAGATCAAATTTGAAAATCCAAATAAAAGCAAGACAAAGGGGGAAAATCACTACCAATTTCCAATCTTCCTCCAATATTTGGGCACATAAGATCTCCTCCTCTGAACAAAGAACACAATAACATAATCTAAATAGAGGAGAGAGTAATCACGTGTGTGTTAGAGGTGATGGCAGAGAGAAACCATGTCATGTTTGTAATGTACCTAGCCTCCAACTGAGGAACATAACATGTGGAATACACCTTAAAATTAATATCTTTCTGCTAAATAATTTCTTGTAGCTTACTAGTTGCAGATCACACAAAGATTTAACCATTTGAATGATACCATAGTTCTAAATGCATCTAAAAAAATGTATTCAAACATGAATACAAATTCTCAAGAAAAAAACAAGCACACAACATCCATATAAATGAATTGCACAACACAATAAACATAATATCATAACATAGAATTTATTTGTATGCATAATAACCAATTGGATGCATACGAAGGATGAACCTCCTAGCCATAGGAATTGTTGTTCATTTCCTCTCAATTGAAGGCCACCCCTGAAATGAGGCTATGATTCCACAAGGATATGCATCCCCTTGTCTATCCACTCTCCACACATAGCATCCCAAAACCTAGGTTCCACTCTATTCCACACAACCTACACAACCCAAGGAATGGGATCCCCATTAACAACAAATAGTCCCTCGAGCCTTCCTACTTACCTCCAAGGATCCAGTGCACTTGGTTGACCATGAACCCTCCCATATACTCTAGAAATTCTCACAACAGCCTTCACAAGGCTCTTGAGCCATTTCCTTAGCAAGGAAAAGGATTTATAGGCTTACAACTCAATTTACAGGAACACAATCGTCTTCCTCAACATAAAACACATACAAACAATCATTTCCTTTAAGAAAAATATGGTTGTTTCTCTTCCTGGAACTTAGCTCCTCTCGTGGTGTCCAAAGTATGCATGTAAAACTTGTTTCTAATATGCATATGAATTTCCCTTCTTCTCCCGTGTTTTCTTGACTATCAATCTTCCCAAAGATGATTGTACTTTATCCCATGTTCTTAATAAATATGGGTTGTGACTTCCCACACCCACCCTCTTACATGAGTTTAATGATTGGATTTGGTAACACTCAACAACAATTTAGAAGGTTATACACAATGATAATAATTTCAAAAATTTGGTTTGGATTAATACCCATGAATAATTCCCCTTTGGACCCCCCTCTTTCTTGTGGAATCATAGCCCCCCCATCGTTCTTCATCCCTTTTGTATAACAACTAGTGATTACAATTTTTATTACTTATTTCAATCCACATAATATACCACTCCGCCTCCGACCACATTAAACCAATATGGATTTTTCTCCCCAACACATTGGCTCACCAGCCTATTCACATTTATATAATTACATTATAATTCATGGGGATCAAATTGGGATTGTTACATTCCCATCCCCTTGTTTTTGCATTTTCCTCAGTGCACAACACCACCATGTGATACCATTATAATGCTAGGCCCTCTGGACATTAATCAACATATAGTCTTTTTGGCCCAAAATCACACAAGCATTCCAGCTTAAACAAATTACATAGGTACTTTGGCCCAAAATCATATATACATAGGAACCCTGACCCAAAACATATATGTACATAGGAACTATGGCCCAAAAATCATAGCTACTTAGAATCCTTGGCCCAAAACGTGCAAGAAAATTTCACAATTCATCATTCTGAAAACAATTCCAATGAACAACCTCTCATTTTATGCGGTCTGCACCACCTCTCTCTAGCTCTAGCTGTAATATTCTACATTCTTTTTTGAGCCCCACAACAATTCCAACCAACAAAATATCATTCCTCTCAACCTGTACAACCCAAGGAAGTGTACCCCCTTCTCTGCACCGCAATCCCTCAAGATATACCACTTCCCTTCCATGGTTCCAGCACAAGGTTGGACAGGAAGTATCTAAATTTTTCCTCTATGAACTCCAGTTGTGATAATGGAATATCCAACTATCAAATAATTGCAATTGTTCCTCCTGCACAACATCTTGACACAACTTTGGTCGAAATAAAATACAAAACATGACATGTAATCTCATGCAACTTCCCATAACAATCAAAATATAACACAATTATCTTAAACATACATAGTGATGATGAAGTAGACACACAAAATCATTCAGTCACATACAATGCAGATACAAAAATTTCACTCAAGAACAATAAGCAACAGTGAATAAGGAAAGACTTAAAATGAACTAAAAACTAATTATCCCGTATTTCATCATAATTAACACAATTATTATAGTCACTTATTCATATGGTTGTTGCTCTATTTCATGAGCAACGATGGAAATAATTTAGCTCATTCTTCTTTTCTGACACACCCTCATGATATCGGCCACCATGTCATATGAATTCTTGATTTCCCTCCCCCTTGTCATCCTCATCCTCTAGGATCAAGCATCCCCTTCACTACTACATAATCCCTCGGGAGATCCATCATTTTCTAAGGTGTTCTTGCGCAAGGGAAGCGTTGAATCACTGCCAGATTTTTCACTGGAAATTTGTAACTTGCAGAAATCATAGGGTTCCAGTGTCATAGTAGTAGCCACCTTCCCGATATTACTATATTTAATATCCATCATATAATCTATATCACACACATATAGTCATCATGAGATATCATCATAACAATTTTACATATTAATTTGCAAATATATTTTACATATAGGAAATTGAGTTTCCTAGGCATGAGATTTATTCTCAAGACATTTGGCTCTTGCAACAGTAGGTATCGGTCTTCCTTATGATATTACACCATTTCCATATCCAAGACCATTTTTCCCCCAACTTTTTTTAGTACTTTAATTCATCCAAATAGATCGTTAACATATTATAACAATTTTCAATCATCAATTTCTTAAACATGTTCTATATAGGAAAATGAAATTTCCATGCATGAGTTCTACCTATTATGTTTGGCTCTTATAGTTGTACATATTGGTCTTCCTTATGGGATTACATCATTACCATATCTGAGACTATTCTACCTGCAATTTCCTTAACTTTTTGGCAGCCAAACAAGATTGTTAGCACTCATGCACAATATCATCTCACTACAACATTTGCATTCAATTTGTGAAGTAGTTTTAGAATTATATTACTCTAATATTCAATCACTTCCAACTGTTGTTCAGATTAAATGTAATGAACATAATAAATTTTACTGGAGGTTATAGCGGAGGTTTCTAGTGTTACAAAATTGGCAAAAATGTCAAAAAAACCTCAGCTACAACATTTGTTTTTTATAGTGGATGTTTTTGCGAATACTATAACAGAACTTGATTATAACTAAAAAAATATGGGTGGTCGGAGGTGTTAGTGGATGTTTACAAATCGGTGTATTTTTATGAGGTACAATCATCGATGCATACATACACGTACCACATAGGTGTTGTACACTTAAAGTCAAGCACCAGAGTAGTAAAATATTCAAGCACCGAGGTAGTAAAATATTTAAGCATCGGGTTGTTTGTCTTATAAGCATTGAGGACTTAATAGTAAAACACATCAGGATATTTAAAAATAATTAAACATCGAGGATTTATTCTTAGAATGCATTGATGCATTATTAATAAAAAGGTATTGATGTTGTATAAAATAATATGCACTGGTGCGTTACCTAGAAAAACCCCCCAGTTCATTAAAAATAGAAAGCGTTGGTGTTTTTTAGTAACAAACAAGGGTCAATGATTATTAGTAACACAATAGCACTGGTGAATACTAATAACAAAAACACATATGTTCTTATTAATAATCTTAAATCATCAGTGCTTATTAATAACAAAAAAACATCGATGCTTCGTATATGCTTAACGCACTGAAGGCCAATTTTTTAATATAATTTTGTGGTATTAAATAAATATTGAAACCAGTGCTAATTGATTACATAAAAGCATCGGTGTGCATTTCTTATGAAAGAAACCGACACATTTTAATATTGAATGTGTCGATGAGATTAATAATTAAAATACACCAAGAAACATCGACCTATGATAGTGCAATTATTGTTATTTTTTAATTCCATTATTTATCAAAAAAATTGCATATATCTTATATTTTGATCAGTGAATTTGGATATGATGTTTGGATTAATTTTTTATATCATCCTAGTTTTCATATCTTCATTATAATATTTAGTCATCCATATATTTAATCAGTGATGTAACAATTCACAGTGACATTCGATAACGCTATAGAATAAATTAAAACATATTTTATTATATGAATAAGAGGGTCTTTGTCATACAAAATGGGACACTTATCAGTAATCATTTGTCTTTAAATTGGGACACTATGCCCACTACAAAGAAAATAAATTTTACTGGAGGTTATAGCGGAGGTTTCTAGTGTTAAAAAATTGGCAAAATTGTAAAAAAAAACCTCTGCTACAACATTTGTTTTTGATAGTGGATATTTTTGTGGATACTATAACAAAACTTGATTATAACTAAAAAATATGGGCGTTCGGAGGTGTTAGTGGATGTTTACAAATCGGTGTGTTTTTATGAGGTACAGTCACCGATGCATACATACACATACCACACAGGTGTTGTACACTTAAAGTCAAGCACCAAAGCAATAAAATATTCAAGCACCGAGGTAGTAAAATATTTAAGCATCGGGGTGTTTGTCTTATAAGCATCAGGGATTTAACAGTAAAACACATCGGGAGAGTTAAAAATAATTAAGCATCAAGGATTTTTTCTTAGAACACATTGATGCATTATTAATAATAAGGTATCGATGTTGTATAAAATAATACGCACTGGTGTGTTACCTGGAAAAAAAAACCCCAGTGCATTAAAAATATAAAGCGTTGGTTTTTTTTAGTAACAAAGAAGGGTCAATGCTTATTAGTAACACAATAGCACCTGTGCATACTAATAACACAAACACATCAGTGATTATTAATAACAA
This sequence comes from Picea engelmannii, assembly GCA_009831015.1. Lineage (NCBI taxonomy): Eukaryota > Viridiplantae > Streptophyta > Pinopsida > Pinales > Pinaceae > Picea > Picea engelmannii. Next base: position 215,467 of record ML782640.1, on the reverse strand, counting down.
AAAAAGAATCCATGCTTCGTATATGCTTAATGCACCGAAGGCCAATTTTTTAATATAATTTTGTGGTATTAAATAGATATTAAAACCAGTGCTAATTGATTACATAAAAGCATCGGTGCACATTTCTTATGAAACAAACCAATGCATTTTAATATTAAATGTGTAGATGAGAATAATAATTAAAATACACTAAGAAACATTGACCTGTGATAGTGCAATTATTGTTATTTTTTAATTCCATTATTTATCAAAAAAATTACATATATATTATATTTTGATTAGTGAATTTGGATATGATGTTTGGATTAATTTGCTATATTATCAGATTTTTCATCTCTTCATTATAATATTTAGCCATCCACATATTTAATCAGTGATGTAACATTTCACAGTGACATTCGACAACGCTATATAATATATTAAAAAATATTTTATTATATGAATAAGAGGGTATTTGTCATACAAAATGGAACACTTATCGGTAATCATTTTTCTTTCAATTGGGACACTATGTCCATTACATTAAAAAAAAATCTAATTTTCACAGACAATTATTTCAAAAAAATACAATTCAATCTTGCATTGATATCCAAATATATTGGTCATCATTCAATTAGCACTAGAAGTCAACTCAATATTGCTATTGAGCCAAGCCTAACACATCTTGTTTCAAAATTCTCAATAATTGTATGAAGGTGTAAATATCACACATTTGGTTTCAATGAGGCTTATGATTTGAGCTATTTAAACCATTTTCCTATGTGCATCAAACTAGGTAAATAAAACATTTGATCAGTGAAATAAGATAAGTGATATGGTATGGAAGAATTGTGGAACAAAAACTGATAAATTCACCAAAGAGAAACATGTTCTTTAATACTTTTACTCAGTAGAAGAATGAATCATTACTCGGAAACCCTTTCCAAATAAGATTCAAATGTCTTAAACATTTATGTGGCAAAGATTGCAACATATCCTATAAAGAAACATTCTCAACACATATTTGCAGTCATGTATCATACAACAACAAAATATGTTCAAGATGAAGTAAAAGAGATGATAAACAGAGAATAGAAACACACACTAACCATTGGCTTCATAAGTAGTTGATATCTTTACATAAGAAAATATAAGCAAAAATTAGCTTTTGAAAGTTTTACAATGAAAGCCAAAATTGGGATACCCCCCTCTCTCAGTATTTCCATTCCTCTCTTTTATAAATATATTACATTCTTCTGAAGATCCAAGAAAAATGGATCCAAAAACCTCCATCCCAAATTCAAAATGATGAGGTGGCTAGGCAATTTTTAGGAAAAATAAACTGTCAAAATTCTAGAAAAATGATGCTCATAGATCCACATGTTTCTACCAAACCATGACACTTGTGTAAAACCTAAGAGAGGTTTTTTCATATGAGTTTTTTATTGAGAAAACCATCTTTCATGTTTAAAAAATAACCTTCTAGCTTCCCAGGATCTATTCCCAAATATAATGACTAAAACAGGAAAATTCTTGAATTTCTGAATCTGAAAAATGGGTTGTAAAGATTCATTTGAATATCCAAAACCTCTTTAAAAACTAAAATACTTTTTTATTTCAGTCCGTTATTGAGAAAAACCTCTTTCACATTTCAAAAATATCCTTCTAGCTGCCCGAGATTTGTTCCCAAACATAATGACTAAAACAGAAAAATTCCTAAATTTCTAAATCTAAAAAATGAGTTGTAAATATTCATTCTAATCTCCCAAACCATGACACCTGTGTAAAAATGAAAGAGGTTTTTGGATATGATATTTTTATTGAGAAAATACTCTTTCATTTTATTGATATTGATCACCATCTGCTAAAAATCCATTCCAAACGTTTATGACTAAAACAGGAAAATTCCAAAATTTCGGGTAACTTCTTGCTAAAAATTAGGTCAAAATGATGATATGTTCCCAAAATATTATCCATCAAGAATTTGACCGTCCTTATTAGGTACCACAGTGTTTGAAATATATATGATTCAAAATTTAAAGGATGTGGTATCCCTAAAAAATAGGAGTGTTGGATAGTGACAACAAACCCTAATTTCTAGGCAACAATTTTACACTAGAATAGGTCTTTGACTAATAAAGATCCACTTGGAAAATGAGTTGTCATTCCCTCTTATCTTAAGTGATTTATCTCCAACTCACCTCGGCAATTAAATAGGTTGAATAGGTGGTTGGTATCATAATCATCCTCCAAAACCGTGTCATTTTCCTAAAACCAGGTTGCGCTACAAGAACTTCTTACAGCGCCAGCACACTTTTTCTGCATAAGAAAATTGCAGGAACTTCCTATAGCACCCTTTTCAAAATATTAGTTTTAGACTTTAAAACTCTTCATATGACCTTAAAATGGAAAAAAAGATGCTAAGAAGACCTTATTATCTTTATATAAGAAAAATATGATTTTTTAAGACGAAAATTTGATCACGAAAATATTAGTGCTAACATTGGCTCCACAAGGGATGGCATGCTGTAATGACCCCAATAGTTACGACTCCAAGTGAAGAGAAAAGTGGATTTTTATTTATTTATTTTCAGGAAGGATGGTAATGACAACAACAGTTAAACCACACCATATAACGATGAACACCACGCATGCATATCAGGAAACAAACAAGAATGACTCCACACACTATCACATCAAGCAACTAGGCGAAACATGTGAAAATCAAAAAGAAGGAAACAACTACCCACCTGACACAACACGACAACGCCTACAAGATAAGGACATCATCCACAATCCCGACACAACGGCCTCAACAACCAATAACTAGAACCTCTATGGCATGCAAAACCAAACGCATGAAGGCGTTGCAACCCAAGTCCCAACAAACGTTATAACGAACAACACCCACATCAGGAAGCACAAACTTTGGTTAGGTTATCATTCACCTCTATCCCTCGGGGCGCACAATGATCCCCTCATCAAGAATCATGTCGTCACAAGGCGATAGGCGTGATGGTAATCCTGGTGCAACATACTCCATTTGACCAATAAATCAAGAACATTCGACACGCTAGGAGACCGAATTTAAATGTCAACCACATGATGAAAACCCATTCACACAAACAACAAGTTAACAAGATGCAAGGGAAACTAACGACTGTAACAATTATACGACACATTAAATCCCAAGAAATATTACCTCAACATGGTTAAATGTGCCTAGGGATACAATCCTTAACCTAATACCTCACATTAACTCCCGACTCCACATGCATCATACGATCCTTAAACTGATCTTTCCTTACCATTTATAAATTAACTAGTGGTTTTTTTGTTTTTTTTTTGCATTAAAAGTGAACTACTATAAGTAATTAACATAATCAATAAATGTTGTCAAAAATTAAACATTGTCTGTTAGTATAAGTGAATGATTTAACAAAAGTGAACTACATTGTCCAATATATTGCGGTCTCTGGATAATTCAATTGATAAACTATTAATAATTAAAATGATATTGTTGGATCAATAACCATAATGATTTGATAAATAATATCGTTGCGTAATAACATTTTTCCTTCAACAATATTTAGAACTCTATCCATGATGATGATATTAACAATATTTAAAACGCTATTGAAAAATCTATCAACAATATTCAAAATTCTATCAACAATAATTGAAATGATATCAACCATATCTAAAACGCCACATTATTTAAAATGCTATCCACGATATTTAAGACGTTTTCAACAATATTTAACACGCTATCAACAATATATAGAATGTTGTCAACAATATATTGAATTCACAGTCATGCTCGACCACCTACACACATCAATTACACACACAATTATCATTAAACTCGTTGTCAACATCTATGTACAACAACCACTACAACGCAGTAACTGTTGTCCCACAATTTATGGGAAATCACTACCTATCAAAGTGTGGTTGTCTAGCAAGGTTATCATTGTCTAAAAGAATGGAATCGCTACCCAATCATACACTCGGTCATACCTATTAAAAATTTGTTGTCATACATATTATAAGGTTGTTGTCAAAAAGGGTTTTCTATAAAACAAGATCATTGTCTGTTTAGTACTCACCTCAGGGATATTAACTCATGTCACTGTATCTATATAAAAATTCCATCAAACATCCAATGTTGTCAAAAAGGGCATGACATAGCTGGGTAGGGAAAATATAAAATATATTATTGCTGACTATAAATTTTTGTGTAAATGTACAATTAAACTATGACTAACAATCATTAAATAGTTATCAACAAATTCATTGTCGGTTGAATGAAAAGCTATCTAACATTGTATTGTTGACTATAAGAATTACTGTGTAAATATATTGTTAAACTATGACTATAAATCATTAAATATCTATCAACAAATTCATTTTCGATTGAATGAAAAGTTATCTAACACTGTATTTTTGACTATAAGAATTACTGTGTAAATATACAATTGAAACTATGACTAACAATCAACCAATTGCTATCATCAAAATCGTTGTCGGTTTGAAAAAGGGAACATTGACTATGAAGTTGTTGTCCAGTAAGACGGGATTAAAAACACAGTCAACAAAGGGTAAGGTTGTTGTCAGAAGGAATATAAAAGCAATGTGATGTATCATTACAAAAATGCCTAGACCTTAAAACGCCCAGACATTTGAAAATGAAACACCTAGACATTAATTCACTGTGTTTTATCATTGAGAAATGCCCATACATTTAAAAATGCCCAGACAATTGAAAACGTTGGGTTTAACACAAAAATCGTTGTCAATAAAAAGGTAAAATGGCACGCAATTAAAGACTCAATTCTCAGCCAATAGATAGGTAAATCCGCAGTCTAATAACAATAAGAAAAACTGCGATATAATTTGGTAGTATAATAATGAAGGGTTGTCTATTAAAGGAAATCGCAGCCATGACTTCTGGTAAGGACACAGAGATTTAAAATGAGGTAAAACACCTCCATAAGTATATAAAAACACAGTCCCTTTAACTTACAAGAGTAGTCACGACATAAAAAAGCGCAGTAAAAGAAAGGAGTGTAAATTCACAGTCAAGGAATGGTAAATTATCAGTCTAATACAAGTGTAAATTTGTTTTCAACAAATGGTAGAAAAAATTGCAGACACACATTCCATATAAAGTGCAATCCTTAATATATATTCAATTTTCATTTGACAAGGTTAAAATGCAATCCTCAATAAACATTCAATTCATTGTGAACAAATATTCAATCGCAGACATAGTAAATTCACAGACACAAAATAAATAAGTGCAGACATTAACATTTTAAAATGTCGATATTTATCGATCAAGGAATTGGGATTCATCAATCAAAACGCAGATTTTTACTATCCAAAAAGAAGAAGAAATCAATCACAAGAAAGCATAAGACTAATCATTCAGCCATGAATCAATCAATGCAGAGAGAAGTAAGGTAGATGGCTGGGAAAAAATTATCCTTCACTCATCATCCATGCACAGAAAAGAAGGGCGTTAGAATCTATAGGTCTTTAAACACCGAAGTGACGATCGTTGATTCAGCTCTTGGTCAACTTCTTAGGCATATACTGATGACCTAAGGATAAGGGTGGAAGATAAATCACAAACTCTTCATAATACTTGTTAAAACCCACATAGATAAGAAAAAGAAATCAGAAGTTGGGCTCGCCAAAGGAAATGCATAAGAAAATAGAAAGCAAGGGAATTACAATACCGAAGGAAGGTAGGTGCAAGACAGTGCATGGAAATCAAATCTTAAACGAGCACGAAGAAATAACATAAGTAAATTTAAATTGATTTCAAGTAACAATTAGACCGACGTACCTTAGCCAAACGCGATTTTCTCAGTAGTTTTTGTCTCGTGCACTCCATCCATCTTCCGCTTGTCGATCGATGTGACCTCACCGGTACCTCCCAGCCAAATCTAGGGGTACTCTTCTCCCCCATGAGCCCCCCGAGCCGCAAAGGGGCCATGAAAACTATACCATAGAACAACTAGCACCCATCTCTCCTCGCAAGGTCGATCTACCACTCGTTACCCGAGCTGGGTATCCCAACTCCCACAAGATAAGTCAGTCAAGACAAAAATTCAGTAGTGTAACATTACGCTTCAAATATGAGATCCATACTCCTCCTTCTCCATCCTTTTTATAGAGTTTCTAAGTGATTTATTTCTCAAATTCCCATTTAATTTATTTTTCATTAATTTAATTTAGAAAAACCTCCCCCTTACACATGTCACCCATCCCCCTAGTTGCACCAAAAATTAATTTCATTAATTATTTAATTATTCCTATTTCCCTCACCCACCAAAAAGAATTCCTAAAAACACTCCTTGGTATCCCAATATTCCCTTACAAATTTTAAATGACTTACGTCTTTACTAAATTCCTAGTTGAGTTCATAATTAGAAAGTTTTTAAAGGAAAGATTCCTTAATTTGTCAAACATTCATCTTTTTCATTACGCTTCCCTTTTTCTTTATGTTTCCCCTTTTTCCCTTAGTTTCTTATTTTTTAAGTTTCCCTCTTTTCCCTTTTTAACTAAAACTCAAATTAGCAAGTGTAGAAAAATCACCTTTTACCCATTTTTATTTTTAATTAATAAATTTTAATTAGCATATGTAGAAAAAATAATCAATTCCCTTTTAAAATTTTAATCCTCCAATATAATTTGATTTTAATAAATTAATTTAATTTCTTACCCCCCTTCTCATCACATGTTTAATTATGATTATTATTTTTGACCAAAAGTATCACTTAGACCTAGATTTTAATTTCACTAAACTGGGCGACATTTTTATTAGGGAAACAATGTTTTTAAATCATACTTGTCACATCATTCATTCTAAGGTTGTCTAGGTTTATTCACTTACCAGTTAAAAACAGGATGTTCCCTTCAGGACGCACTAGGTACTCCAAGGGTTCCACTCACCTCTTTCCATTTTCCTTGCGTGACGTGCCATGTAAGACACACTAGGTGCTCCAAGGGTGTCACTTGCCTCTTTTTGTTTTCCTTGCGCGACGCGCCCTTCAAGACGCACTACGTGCTCCAAGGGTGCCACTTGCCTCTTGACTAACTTGGTAGACATCAAAAACCCCTAGATTCAATACTTCTCCAGGTGATCTTGTAGGAGACTAAGGGCCTCTAATGAATAAGGCCCCTGCCTTATTGCGTGCCCCTTAGAATCATCATGAGTGAATGTCGCAGTCTGCCCTCATGGCATCGTGGGTCTTCTCAAACTAGGTAATCATTAACCTACAGTTCGAGCCACGGTGGGAGTGCTAGTAGGTTGTGGCAGGGATGTTGTCCACACATCTCCCTCAAAGTCTCTAGTTTTCATGCGTGACCCCTCTACTCCACATGTGAGTCTGGTTGACAAGTTATCGTCAGCCTGCATCATCAACAAATCATGTCAGCAATAATAATCAATAATCATAACATCTAATCAGATGTACATATTTCATATCAAAAACAATAAAACCCCAATAGTCCACTCCCTGACTCGATCTATAGTCCAAGGGGTTCCATCGATGTCGTTGCATCCTTGAGGTCCAAGGTCCTACACACTTAGGAGAACCTAGTCAATAGCACCTGTCTATTGAAATACACAAAATAACATATCATCATATCCATAATGCCTCATAATCATAATCAAACGAACAATAGTATAATAATTTGGATCACTTGCAAGAAAGTGTCCTCAAAGAATAAGTTCACTCAGTGCGCACAAGAGCGGGATGTTACACATGCTCCCTACGAGTTTCTAAGAACAAGAAGACTTGTTCCTTCATCCATTGGGCTATGGAGTCATTCATCTCATTTCAAACTTCAGAAAACTTATTCTGAAACCAAAACATATTGTTGCAAACCAAATATAAACTGAATGTTTTACTCAAACTTAAAATCAAATACTTACATTGCAATATTATTTATGCACACTCATACTCCTACTCTGATCAACTTAATTGTTGCTTGATCAAGTGTAATCATATTTCCAATGTAGCCATAAAATCATCTGACTGGTGAAAAGTAATCCTTGTTTGCAACTAAGTAAGAGGGCATGAAGATAGTATGTCATGAACAACAAAAATTCCACAAAAAGCATGTACTCACACCTGCAAATAGATGAGATGCCAAAACTTGGAACATTTGGGATCTTTGGAAATGACAAATCCATCCAGGATGTAATTGTATACTTAAGACCATGACATACTTTCATCTAGTTAAGAGGATAATTCTACTCCTGCATAAAGGATGATTCATTACTAAAATTATGCTCCTCATATTCTCCTTGAAATATTTCATGAAAATCGTTAGCTTGATTATAGCCAAGGGCATGAGTATGCTCAATAAAATCTTCATCCTCAGTGAAAGGTAAGAAACATAAAAATGTGTCTTCTTGAATTTGATCAGAATTAGCAACATGACCATCAATTTCCATTTCATGTTTAGTATTACAAGCGTGATCTTCCCAATGAAGACTTGATTTAAATGCTTCACAACAATTTTCAAATAAAAACTTAGTTGAATACATTGCTTTGTAATGAGATTAAAATGGAACATGAAAATCATTCAATGAAGCAATACTAACAGTAGGGTGGGATTTAAATCACTCATGGGATTTCCCTTCCAATGAGTTCCTGAACATTTTGATAAGAACATATTCATGATAAATACTCATCCTATGCATGTAATCATGAAAATAAAATAGGTGCTCGGAAGGATGGTCATATTCATTTTCCTTAAACCTTGGAAGGCAGTGTTTCCATAGTTCTCTATCTGGTACAAGATTTGGAAATCCAGGTACATGAGAAAAATTATAGAATGCATACCTCATAGCTAGTATAGCTTCCATGGATTTTGAATTTTTGGATCAATAGAATCAAATGTGGACTCATCCTTCATGGAGTGGCGCAACCCGCACCCTCGACGGCACTGTCGCCCCACCAGGACCTTCTCTTTCTCCACGGCCCGAAGAGTCAATGCTCTTCCAACTTCCACGGGAGTTATTTACCCACAGGAACACTACCACGTGATTCTCCCTTGAGAAATAGGGAGATCAGACCTCGCGACTTCGCGAGTTCCGCAACCGGGAGCTAGACTCTCGGATTCCGAGACCGGATGCTTCTGGTCAGCGTTGACTCTGTCTCGGTATATCGGGACCTCGCGCTATCGCGACTCGTGACTAGCGTCACTATGCCTTCGAGTTCTCAACTTCCGAGACCCGAAGTGCCGAGATGTCGATGACTCGGAAATCTCACGACCTCGCGCTATCGCCACTCCCGAGATCAAACTTGAGGTCTCCAACCCCCGAGATCCGATATCCTGAGACCACCTGTCACATCATCTATCCCGACATACACCATGCAAAACGTTCCGGGACGTCGCGTTTCACATCCTCGTGACCTCACTCTACGAGAAACAAGAATCTTTCGTCGCGAACTCCCGATACATATGACCCACAAGTTAGGTCGCGATCTTCGTGATTCTCCACGACGATTCAAGTCGTCGATTCTCTTCCTCTCGAAGAGTTTCCCCATTCACCACCTTTGTTCTGTGAGACCTCCGCAGGGGTCGACTTCACAGCGAACCAAAGGGACTATCCCTCCTGAGCTTTTTGGTCAACTCGGACTCCTTCAAGGATTTCTCGAACACGCTCCTTGTGCTCGGTCTTCAATCACTTCCAAAAGTGTTGAAGTCTTCTGGGTCCCGTGCGTCCACGCTCGCAACGGATTCAACTTCCCCTTCTCAGAATTTCTACTGAGACTCAAATTCGACCTGCACTCACCTGCACGGCTCGAATACCTCAAATCCAAACTCTGGGCAAAAGAGAACAAAAGTTCAACTGCTTGGCCTCCTTGACGCACTCTATGCGGAGGAATTCGACTGCACTCTATGCAGGAATCTCCTGGCTCAAGCAGAGAAACAATTGAAACTCATTCTTTCATTCCCTCAGGTTTCGAACCTGATATGCAATCACATAAGAAACATATAAAAGATAAGCATAGAAAGAAGCAAACATGCATGAGCATAGTATCAACAGCACACAGAGATCAAACACATCCATGGAATTGAATGAGGGCTTCTCCTATTAATTCAATATCTGTACATGGAAGTTTCTTCACAACTCTCTACTCTGCTCTCTTCTTTCTCTCAATGCTAATGCTTGATGATGATACAATGATACAAGGGAGGGTGTCTATACTCCGTTTTCCCTCTCGAAAGATAAAACTGTCTAGTCTACAGTTAATTATTCTATCTACTTGCATTAAATTTAAGTAAATGCCTCAGCTACCTAAGAACGAGAGCTTATCCGCTCAAGGTCCGTTACATCTGTAAAGTGCGCTTCATCACATCAATATATTTAATGTTTGGCGCAGCCATATTCCAATGTTTCAAAATTTGAATGCTGGCACTGTCTAGCTGTTCCTTTGCCTCCATGCGCTGGCTCGCTTGATGAGTGAGCGATGCTCCTGCATCATGGAGTCACCATGTGAAAGATGCAGTCAGAACCATGTGTCTATTTTTTGTTCACCATTATTAAACAATAGATCTCTTTGTTGTCGTTCTCCCAAAGAATATTACTTTATTTTCAACCCTAGAAACAACGCCAAAATATGTTAGAGCTAGAATTCAACTCAAGACCGCTATTGAGTCAATCCTATCACATCTTGTTTCAAATTTCTCAAAAAGTGTATGAAGGTGGAAATATCACACATTTGGTTTCAATGAGGCTTATGAATAGAAGTTATTTAAACCACTTTCTTATGTGAAGCAAACCAGGTAAATAAAACCTCTAATCAGTGAAATAAGATAAGTGATATGGTATGGAAGAATTGTGGAACAAAAAATGATAAATTCACCAAAGAGAAACTTGTTCTTTAATTTCTTTACTTAGTAGAAGAATGAATCATTACTCAGAAACCATTTCCAAATAAGATTCAAAGGGCTTAAACATTTATGCGGCAAAGATTGCAATATATCCTATAAAGAAACCTTATCAACATAGATTTGCAGTCATGTATCATCCAACAACAAAATATGTTCAATATGAATTAAAAGAGATGATAAACAGAGAATAGAAACACATGCTAACCATTGGCTTCATAAGTAGTTGATATCTTTACATAAGAAAATATAAACAAAAATTAGCTCTTCAAAGTTTTACAATGAAACCCAAAATAGGGATCCCCCCCCTCTCACTCTTTTCATTCCTATATTTTATAAATATATTACATTCTTCTCAATATCCAATAAAAATGGATCCAAAAACCTCCATCCTAAATTTGAAATGATGAGGTGGCTAGGCAATGTTTAGGAAAATAAACTGTTGAAATTCTAGAAAAATAATGCTCAGAGATCCAAAACCATGAAACCTATGTAAACTCAAAGAGATGTTTTTGTATATTATTCCTCTATTGAGAAAAACCTCTTTCACTTTTCAAAAATAACCTTCCATCCACTCGAGATCTGTTCCCAAAGATAATGACTAAAATAGAAAAATTCTTGAATTTCTGAATCTGAAAAATGAGTTGTAAAGATTCATTTGAAAATACCAAGCCATGACACTTGTGTAAAAAATGATTTTTTTTTTTGTATATGAGTCCATTATTGGTAAAAAACTCTTTCACATTTCAAATTATCCTTCCATCTACCCAGGATATGTTCCCAAATATAATGACTAAAACAAGAAAATTTCTGAATTTCTGAATCTGAAAAATGAGTTGTAAAGATTCATTTAAATCTCTCAAACCATGACACTTGTGTAAAAAAGGAAAGAAATTTTTGTATATGAGATTATTATTGAAAAAATACTCTTTCATTTTACTGATATTGATCACCATCTGCTCTAAATCCATGCCAAAAGTTGATGACTAAAATAGGAAAATTGCAAAGTAACTTCTTGCTAAAAATTAGGTCAACATGATGATGTGTTCCCAAAATATTCTCCATAAAGAATTCGACCTTCCTTATCAGGTACCAAGTTGTTTGAAATATATATGTTTCAAAATTTAAAGGATATGGTATCCCTAAAAAATAGGAGTGTTGGATAGTGACAACAAACCCTAATTTCTAGGAAACAATTTTACACTAGAATAGGTCTTTGACTAATCAAGCTCCACTTGGAAAATGAGTTGTCCTTCCCTCTTATATTAAGTGATTGATATCCAACTCACCTCAGAATGTAAATAGGTTGAATAGGTGGTTGGTCCCATAATCATCCTCCAAACCCGTGTCATTTTCCTAAAAACAGGTTGTGCTATAGGAACTTCTTGTAGTGCCAACACATTTTTTCTATATAGGAAAATTGCAGGAACTTCCTGTAGTGCCCTTTTCAAAATCTTAGTTTTAGACATTAAAACCTCTCATATGACCTTAATATGGACAAAAATTTGCTAATAAGGCTTTATTATCTTTATATAAGCAAAATACGATTTTTTAAGACCAAAATTTGATCATGAAAATATTAGTGTTAACACATTCTTCACTCAAATTGTTGTTAGTGCTCGTGTTACTTCCATGCCTTGGGTTATTTTGTTGAATGTTTGGTTGATTCCCTCGATTGTTTTTATCTTCTTCAAGTTCCATCTACAAACAAAAAAATAAATTTTAATGAGTCTATCTACATTGGTGAGAATAATGAAAATTGAAATAAATAATATACATGAATGTAAATTGAAAAGAGACGTACCTACAAATCAAGAATTGACTCATGAATCATACACATATGTTCAAAATAAAATGTCATGCCTTGTTTCAACAATTCTTCTGTTGACTCAGTTCCGTACATTGTTTCTTGCAAGTTTTGTACCCCATAATAAATCATATATTTAATATAAAGTATTATTTTTGTTTCATTAATTATAAAATGATAGAAGTAAAATGACATAGATTATACTTACAAATTCCACAATTAATTTTTTATATGCCAACATATACTCACAACCCTTAATTAACCCAATGTCAATCAATTTTTTTGATGGCCCTTCTTTGCATGTTAGCACTTGTCTGAAAATATTCAAGGATGGTTGTTGTAAAACAACTTAAAATATACAAAAAAAAAAAAAACATTAAGTTGTTATAAGGAAATAACAATTACTCACAAAATTTTCTATCAACCATTTTCTTCCTTGTCATCCAGTTTGATGTGCACAATGAGTTCCATTTTTTTTTATTATTTGTAAGAGAATATTTGAAAATTAATATTTAATGCTAAATTCATTATTTGTACCTAATAGAAAAATTCAATGACTACATGCATTTGAAGCACGTCGGAGCTAAGACGGCTCCTCCTGCAATGCAATTATGTCCATTTATTTGACCATCTCCTTGTACAATTTTTGGACATTTCTACTAACATATTTCGAATACAGCTCATTGGTCCTCTGGGATTTTCATAATTTGCCTGAAAAAAAAATAACATGACAATAAAGTATTTTTATATTGATATATGAAAACTAAATATCACAAAATTGATATATTAATAAATGAATACTTTGTAATATATATATATATATATATATATATATATATATATATAATGATTCTTTTTTGTTGTTGTATGTTTTTGCTATTGCAAGTCTGACAGGTCGCATTGACCATTTCTATGGAAATGCTTCTTGTAGTTTAGATATAACCTAGTTCTTGGAATCATTGGATTGATTTCTATATTGTAAGTGGAAAGTAAGTCTATACGTTTGTTCCAATATATCCCTCATAGTTCCGTAAAAAACATTCCCCCTTTGATTAATCTCCAACACCACTCCAGATGAGCTAAGGGTCAATTTATCATCATTTACATCTTCTATATTAATTATTATTTTTTGTTAGGATGACATTATGTTCCCTCGTTGTTGGTTCCTGTATAACATTAAACATATGTGAATTAATATATTGTTTGAAACATGTCATCTCATATTCCTAAGTATAGTGTTAATGAAAATTAAAAAAAAATCATATTGAATAGTATTTTTCCATTCACTTGATTCATCCCTCTCCAAATTTTCCATCAAGATTTTACGCTCTTTTGCACTTAGATAATAAATAATATTATCGAGCTTCCTCATTTTGTGGCCCTACATGACACACACTAACCAATACATATTAGTTAAACTTACCATATAGTTCAACCATATTAATTTTTTATAGAATTTTCAGAGAACGTGCCTTCTTTTTTTTCTCGATGTGTCATCATTGTGTCAACCAAAAATTTTATTATTTGAACTCTTCTCACTCATATTCTTATCAATATACATCTTGTACCATTCAATACAAAAATTATTAAATGCATTTTATAAATAAATCACATAATTTTCAGAGAAAAAAATCGTTGTAACTGGTGTTCTTTTTAAATACAAAGCATTGGTGCATTTATTACATAAAATGCACTAGTGCGTTCAATACAACAAAATACACCAGATAGTTCAATTTATTTTTTTTAAAATTGGAATTACAACAGTGTGATATATATATATATATATATATATATATATAAGACATCACATCGAC